>CM076581.1:406940015-407123063 GCA_034641835.2 Pinus albicaulis
CATGAAAGTGAAATAGCAATATGTAGAATAGTAAAGCAACAGATAGAGTACCGACGTCCATTGTTCCAAATACAAATTAAAGTACCCAAAACCCTGCAACAGAGAAAAACGCTAATCATGTGAGGAGTGTGATATGTCCAAAATATAAAAATACCATCAGATCATATCAATAAACCAGCAACATAGACCAGCATCGCTAGTTTTGAAGGCAGAGTGATAAACATTAATCATTTTTTTTTTCACAAGAGAAAAACGTTGTTTTGAATATATTATATGAAGTAAAACAGTCCATGAAGTCATTACATTTTCACATCTGAAGATTGGAACCCAAATATCCATCCAGAAAAGTGGAAGTCCCACCCCAGACAGTGATAGAAAAATACCCCATGTCACATACAGGGACTCGATATAAAACCCAGTAACGGTCCACATGGAGATTATCGACAATCTGAGAAAGCATCCAAATATGCCTGAGGCATCTATAAGAAAGTGAAATAGCATTATGTAGAATAGTAAAGCAACAGATAGAGTACCGACGTCCATTGTTCCAAATACAAATTAAAGTACCCAAAATCCTGCAACAGAGAAAAACGCTAATCATGTGAGGAGTGTGATATGTCCAAAATATAAAAAGACCATCATACCATATCAATAAACCAGCAACATAGACCAGCATCGCTAGTTTTGAAGGCAGAGTGATAAACATTAATCATTTTTTTTTCACAAGAGAAAAACGATGTTTTGAATATATTATATGAAGTAAAACAGTCCATGAAGTCATTACATTTTCACATCTGAAGATTGGAACCCAAATATCCATCCATAAAAGTGGAAGTCCCACCCCAGACAGTGATAGAAAAATACCCCATGTCACATACAGGGACTTGATATAAAACCCAATAACGGTCCACATGGAGATTATCGACAATCTGAGAAAGCATCCAAATATGCCCGAGGCATCTATAAGAAAGTGAAATAGCAGTATGTAGAATAGTAAAGCAACAAATAGAGTATCGACGTCCATTGTTCCAAATACAAATTAAAGTACCCAAAACCCTGCAACAGAGAAAAACGCTAATCATGTGAGGAGTGTGATATGTCCAAAATATTAAAAGACCATCAGACCATATCAATAAACCAGCAACATAGACCAGCATCGCTAGTTTTGAAGGCAGAGTGATAAACATTAATCATTTTTTTTTTCACAAGAGAAAAAATGTTGTTTTGAATATATTATATGAAGTAAAACAGTCCATGAAGTCATTACATTTTCACATCTAAAGATTGGAACCCAAATATCCATCCAGAAAAGTGGAAGTCCCACCCCAGACAATGATAGAAAAATACCCCATGTCACATACAGGGACATGATATAAAATCCAGTAACGGCCCACATGGAGATTATCGACAATCTGAGAAAGCATTCAAATATTCCCGAGGCATCTATAAGAAAGTGAAATAGTAGTATGTAGAACAGTAAAGCAACAGATAGAGTACCGACGTCCATTGTTCCAAATACAAATTAAAGTACCCAAAATCCTTGAACATATCAAGAAAAACGCTAATCATGTGAGAATTCAAAGTAAAGTTAATCTATTAACATTGCTAATAAAATTACACCGAAGTCAAAAACATTGCCTGGCCATACTCATGGAAAATTTGTCATCAAAAAATCAAAAAATTAAGAAGACTGCCCTCATACGGGGAAACCAGTCTTGAACGTTTAATTTACAGAATTCAAAAATATTACAAAGGTCCAGCACAGTAAAATAATCTAAAAGCATCCCAATTAATTGGGCCTTCTAAGCAAGAAAAACAAATTAACCAAAATACTCCTCCGGTGGTTCTTCCATGATTCGGCACCATCCTTCGGAAGGTCCAAGATCGCTAGGTGCTACCTCCACATGCATGCCACGGCTCCCCTCCTGAAGGCCCGAATGCTGGCCGGCTTTTTCCGAGCTCAGACCCGCCGGACGGGTGCATTCTTCCTCCGTTTGGGCCTCCTCGTGGAAGACCACAGTGACTAAAGCCGTGATTCGCGGGCGGTTGAGAGAGCAATTAAAGGAAAATTGCGCAGTGCGCGTCGTGGGAGAAGGTGAACTAGCGGTGGGGAAGCCAGGAGCAGGGAAATCCATACGGTGGCCAGATGCTACAAGCCGACCCCGCCCACTCCTAGTATTTGGATATCGACCTAAGTAATAATCACTGGACTGGCCGGAAGTCATCTCTGTTGAGGTGCTGGAGGGAGCGCACCGGGATTGACCTCTAGTGCTCCCCCTGCGGCAACGCATCCTATGACGCACGCGAGGCATGGGTGCAATCTCAAGCGCAGTGGGCACAAGAGACGAAGAAGCAGAATTCCATTTAACAGAGGAATACAAACAGAGACAGAACCGAGAGAAATGGAAATATGCAGCAAAGTCTAGGAAGAAGTTCCGCTGGCCACTTCTCCTTATCATCACAGCTACCAGGCAGTGTAATCCAGCAACCGGCTTGTCTGAAAAACCATGGCTAAACGCCATTTTGTATGTCGACCCGTCTGCAATGCAATTAAAGGACGTCCATCATAATGAATCTCTGATCATTAATAATGAGAGCCGAAGGCCGGATCAAATTGGAGCGTGCGGAATCGCTCAGAGGAGTGGAGTTCCGATCTTGAACAGTGTTAAAAATTAATTAATGCAGGTTTGATGTGAAAACTTAATTGAACAGCGTTAAATGTTAATGCGATTAATATGAAATCGCCATATCCATGTCCCATCACCTTAAACGCCATCGAATGCACCCGCAGCCGGGAGCAAGCCAAGTTTTTATTGAGGACACGTGGCAGAAATTGATTGGAGCGGATCTTTGTTTGGGCCGCTCGCGCAGTGGAAATCCGGACCCGTAAAATATTAGGGCGAATTTGATAAGAAATTCGCGTCACAAAATTGGCCGACGTCAGGAGGCTATTTTGGAACGCGAATTTGGTTTGAATTATGGTTTATCGCCGTTTGAAGTCCGGCGGGCTCGACTTTTGAACAATTTTCTTATAAAATTTGTGTTGGTTTTCTTTGATAATATACATATTAAAATCCCGCTTAATAAAGAGACAAAATTGTTGTTCTTTCGGAACCTGACCCGAGGATTGGACATGAGTTAACAAACAAAAGGATAGCGGAACCAGACATGCACCCGTGGTCAAGCCCTCTACCAAAACCACGAGCGGAATCACAAAAGCGGGTTGCCCATATCGCACCGCTTTTGCGGAGTAGGCGGTATTTCCTATTCGCGAGAGATTCCATAGGGAATGCGACACGTGGCGAAGTGACCCCCGGAAAACCACCGTTTAACCTGCGCCATCGCACGTTAAAGCCCGACGTTGGAAGCCGAGCAAAATTGCCAAGAGTCGTTGATTTGGAGAAGGGCCATCGGACGGTGGTCGCACGTTGAACTTGCCCGGAGGTTAACTAAGGTGTGCGGAGGATAGCCAGGTACGATACGAGTGTTTGATTGGTTATTGATATATATAGGTGGGGCCTGAGTATAATGAAATTGTTTAATTAAACGATTGGCGGATAATTAGCATAAGTCTGGAGCGTGATTGTTGTAAGGCTGGGTGGTGAAATATAGAGCCGAAAGTTCATTACAAGTTATTTATTTAAAAAGAAACGTGGAGTATAAATACAAAGTGTTGAAATTTAAACATTGGTTATAAGGCTTTGAGATAATATAAAGTCGGGAATATAAATTAAATTCCAACCATTGTGGATAGTATTTATTTATCAAATTCTACGAATTTGATAAATAAACCCGAAGAAAGAAGAAGTCAATTAAGACTCAAGCTGGAGGAAAAGAACGGGGTACACCAAGGGAAAATGCTGACAGAGCGATTGTAGACACACCAGCTCTCCTTGGGGGTCCAATTTCAGTTTTGTTGCGTCACACGATGATCTCTCTTCTCCGGCATTTACTTGTATTGAAGATCACTATTCTAGGAATAAGGAGTTATTTTCTCCAAAAATAACCCTAGCCAAACATTGACAATGCATCAAGGATATCTTTCTATGCTTCATAAGCACATTTGTTCTACTTCTAAATCATGTCTTGGAAGTGGTTGTTGTGCTGGAAATTATTCACGAGTTGGTTTCATACCAAAGTCTTTTCACATTTTCAGCATCCAATACATGAAAAAGATAATGGTTTAAAACAACCTAAATATTTGAAATTTTGCAAGAATTGTCTGGCACACTTTGAATATGAATTTTGAAGTCAAGTGCATGATGCTGTATAAGATCAAGTGTCATTTTGAATACCAAATGTTTCACAAGAAACTTCTCAACATGCTACCCTGCAGTAAGGATTAAATGACAATATTGCACCAACTATTTCCATAATAAAAGTGCACCTCGGCCATAAGACTAAACAACTACAAATGTTGTAGATCTAACAAGACCACACAATCAAATGTATTCTACAAGGCCAATACTGTATGAAAAATGAAAAGGAGTTTGCAACCAAAAATACCTTAGGCAACTAATTCAATTAGATACACCAAACCATCAACAAAAAGGAAAACCAACCTACTCAAAAGGCAAGAGTTTACCTCCTTTGACAAAATTTTGAGTTCCAAAACAAGGGCCTTTATTGTCTTGTCAATGCCCCTAGTAATTTGAACAGGGTTTGCACCTGCTGCAACAACCTAAACAAAAAGGTTTCATTTCAAATTATTTTCCACAAATTTAAGATACAAACATTGTCAGTTTTGTATTTCCTAACAAGCTCATAAATTTTGACAAAAGAACCAAAATTTTTTAATACCTGATAGCAATTTTTTCACTCAAAAACTATCTTAGACTCAATAAGCCCAACCCAAAACTAAAAAGCCAAACACCATAAGACCCTACAAAAATGAATAGATGATCTTAATCCAGTACTATCGACAAAAAGTTACCTTTACACCCTCACTTATTAAACCCTGTGATGTTGAATTTTAACTTCAACTGCTGCAGCAGAAGGACGGATGCAGCAGCAACATTTTTTTTTGGAGGTTGCTTGCATGCCATCCATAAATTTAATTCAGCATTTAAAATTCCTGCAAGTTTTTTTTGTAGACGGCCACAGCCATATTTCTGTACAGGATTGTATTTAAACACAACAGCCAGCATTAACGCAATTCACCAACCAAAAATTAAACAAACAGAAATTTACCCGACAGTTTTGTAAATTCAAAAGGAGGACACGTGGATCATTAATATTGGATCGCATGAAATTGAAGGGAATCTGAAAACCTGAAAACCGGACCCGAATTTTTTATAGGGCACATTGGATTGAGAATTCGAGTTAAAATTAGGGAGACGTCAGCATCCCATTTTGGAACGCGAATTTGGTTTGAAATTCAATCTATTCAGACTTTTGAAGTCCGACGGAAAGGGTTCTTTAATGTTTTGATAGTTTAATATATACATATGTTATATATATATCATATGAAAAATGAAAGGTGGGCCATAGAATTTAGTTTTAATTTTATTTTTTTAAAAAGAGGGTTTATTATAATATGTTTTATATGTTCCGGCATATAAAAATAAAAAGGTCGAAAAATCTTGGTAGTTTTTTTATAGACAGTACGTAAATTTTTTATTACATAGCAGTGTGTAAAAAGTGAAAAACTGAGTGTAACTTTTTAAGTGTGTATGCACAGCAGTGCGAAAGGGAAAAACAAAGCAGAGTGTTTTAGAGACAGAGTATGTTTGTTTTGAACAGACAGTGAGTTGGTTTTATGCACTGCGTTTTGTAGCAGTCATAATTTTGTAATCCCTCTCAGTGAGGAAGAAGTGTAATAGTTTTTTTTTGAGTTATTGAAGGGAATAGAAGTTTGTTTTCAAAGTATTGAAACTCTGTCTCCTATCAAAGAAATTTTTATTTTCTCTGTGTTAGAGGAAGGGAGATTTATGGGTGGTTCTTATGAATCAACCAACCATTCAGAACATGCTCATCAATCCAAACCATAAGTATTATGTGACAATATTCAAGCAGGCACTCAATCGGATTTCTGAAGCTATGTTAGAGAAACCCTAAACTCTCACCGAAAATAGGTGAAATGTGGCACCACTCAGAGATTGACATGTGCCAATTGGTACAAGTGGTAGACAATTGGCATGCTCAAACAACGAGGTGATGCAGGAATGACATGAGGGAGAAAATATTAGAAAAGCCCCAAATCTGGAGAACTAAAGCTCATCACCAACTTGAGATTGACAACTTTACATGATGTAACCTATGAAATTGTAAATGGAGAAATCATAGTAACAATAAAGTAACCTATGTAACAATAAAGTTGGATTTATCTTGGGAGTGGTAATGGGAGAAATCATAGTGAAGAACAGGAAACATGCAGAGTTGCTTACAATCAAATAGATGAAAAAACACATACAAAAAACCTAGATAATAATCATGAACAAGCTTAATATTGAATTATGAACTGTAAAGGAACTTACAAAATGTGACATTACTAACCTGGTCAAGCGCACAAGCAAAAATATCCTGGACATGACCCTGGTTGACAAGTTGTATTGCTCATGATGCAAGAGGATTTGTACCTGCACTGCTAAGTCAATCAAAATCCATCATTATCTATACAATAAATACAAGTAATTGATGTAGTATTTTTTACTCTAAGATGCATTCTTATGATAATGTTAGAACATATGTTGAAAATGTCAAAACATACCCGAATAAGCTTCTCTTCATTTCAAGAACAATTTATTGGAGTCGCATGAACTTGGAACAAGCCTCCCACGATCTGAAAGAGTAGCAACTAAGTCAACAGTGACTTTTTTGTTGCTACACTCGATCGAGGGAGGTTTGCTCCAAGATTAAATCGCTCCAATAAATTATTCTCTACTAAACAGGGCCAACCACGTGAAGGTGGAAGCTCTTATGGCCGCTCCCCCCCCCCCCCCTTCACATCACTCTCAATTCCCCAATACCCAATCTATATTTCATTTTTTACTTTCATGAGCATAAAAAAAAATATTCAATAACTAATAAAAAAACAATTCAACAAAAAGTATGCAAGGAAACATTGCAATTAATGTTTGACATAAAAATAGTATGATAAATGAGTTTTTTATATAACGCAAAAAACGTTCCAAGTATGGTAACGTTTGTCTTATAATAATACAATATTTTACATTGTCAAGTTTTCTTTTTCTTCTTCCTATTTTTAAAGCTCCTAATTACATCATCAATATCATCGTGCTCTGCTCCTGTTTCGTGCCTTTCAACCCGCACTGCTGACCTAGTTGCGTATTCACGATGTCTGGGCTCATCCAGTGACGGGGCATCGCCTACAAAAACAGATAATATTAAATTTTAATTGTCAGTTTTTAAATATCATTGAACTAGTTCGTAATATTAATAAAAAAAATTGCAATGAGATTATTTACCTGGTGCACCAGTTGTCGCCGCTGACCTAGTTGCATTGTCACGATGTCTGGTCTCATCCAGTGACGGGGCATCGCCTCCAAAAACAGATAATAATTAAATTTTAATTATCAATTTTTAAATATCATTGAACTAGTTCGGTAATATTAATAAAAAAAATTGCAATGAGATTATTTACCTGGTGCACCAGTTGTCGCCGTTGGGACTGTTGCCCTGTCTTCCTCTCTGGTGGTAAGATCCTCAAGGGAAACATTCTCTGTCATTTAAACAAAAACGTTATAAGGACAACCATCAAGGTATAATTAGAAAAAATTATAAGTGGAAATTAATTACCGTCACGGCCCTCACTGATAGCAGCATTGTCGGCCTGGTCCCCACTACAATGATCAGGTTGCACGAGAGGATCATCTACATCTGGCTCTAAAACCGGGTTATTTACCTCGTCGGTAGTGTTGCTCCCCTGATTTAAACAAAGTTGTTAGACATTAAATTTATGGACGAAAACAAAAATATTGAAAGGTTAATGTTTTACCTTATCAGGCATTGTAGATCTTGGGACCTGCCCCAAGCTTCTACGACATTCAACTACAGCTTGATAGCCAAAACGGAAAGCAATATTTTTATCTTCCTCCGTAGTTATTGTTCCAAAGTCATCACCCTACATTATATATGATTGTGTATTTTTAATCATATCTGATAGGATTACAAAAACGTTGGAAGGCGATACAATTAATTATAAGATGTTTAGCTACTTAATTACAATTCTTGTAGCTAATTTCAAGTAGCCACCCTGGCCTAGCTTGTGATGGCCCTTTTTCTCAATCCTAGCTTTGGTTGCCTTTGAGGTGTTAGGCAACCTAGCATCAAAAGATTGAAGTCAGATATGACATAGCACACTTTTATTTTAGACATAAAGAAAATTAAAGCTATTGAATTAAAGTTGTAATTTACCTTGCGGGTCCAGTTGGCATTTTTCCTTCTTTCTTTTCCCTTTTCTCTTTTCCTTCATGGATGAGTGCTCTCCACTCACTCTCTGAAATTGCGAGAGGACGCTCATATCTAGGGTTAAATTGCAATTGCATCCTATAGGTGTCCCTGGTATATTTCAAATATTTGCTGGCTACCTGAGCCACCGCTTTTCTGTCAAATGTGCCGACCCCAAAAAGGGCTTCTAGATAATCTAGAAGTTCTTTTTTCAAGTTGGAATTCTGGGAATTCCACCCTGTACGTATGGTTGGGCCAAAAATTACCAACTCATGGCTCTCCAGAATCCTGTAGAACTCATTGTTTCCTACACATAATAAAACCAAAAGAAAAAGAAGATATTATCATTAATTTAAAAATAAAAATCATGATAAATATGTTTTAGATAAAGTACATGAAATAGTTAAAATATTAAAATTTACCTGGGAGTTGTACATGCTTTATAGGGACACCTCATCATTCACCAACAACGTGCCATTAATGGTCCCTGTGGAGCTGACACGTGTAGCTCCAGGAAACGCAATAATGTAGTTGGCCATATCATCCTCATCATTGCCAAGACGTTCAACGGTTGGCTAGGTGTCTGCTTGGGCAAGGTGTGTTTCTTGGCTGGCACCTAAAGGAGTAGAAGGTGTACGAGAGGGTTGTTGGGCAATCTCTTTCCCTTGTGTCCCACTACCACCAACACTGGGTTCAGAAAATGCCAGAAAACGCTACATACAAAAGAACTTTTTGTTAGTTTAGTCAATGTAAAAATTAAAAATCAAACTATCACAATTCATCTCATGTAGAACAAAAAAAATATCCTTTTGACTTTTTATTATTACCTGATATCTATTTAGCTGCCTCATAAGATGTTGTATCCTCTCTTCTGTTTCAGGTGTTTGAGGCGCGTCTATCAAAGCATTAAATTCCGACCTTGCATCTCGTGCCTTTTTTTGCAACAACAACACCGGAGATAGGGATGAAGAAATCTCTTCCTCAAAGAGGGAATCATCAGGCGTACCATGGCTAGGTGTCTGCATATTTGAACAAAATTAATATTATTTCAATTATGTAAATAACTAAAATACCTAAAGATAGAGCAATGTTGGCACTTTACATGTTCTTCCGCTGGCCTCTTTCCGCGATCATCCTGTCTCGGGGTTGTTCCTGCACTGCTCTGATCAGTCTGCCACATTGCAATAAAATTATAAATGTAAAAAATTGAAAACAATATCTAACTTGAAAACACAAAATGAAAACTGAAATAATTTCTAATAAGACACCGGAAGACAGAGTTAGAGTTTCAAATATGCCTTACATTGAATTCAGTCCTGGAAACATGTCATTGCACATTAACGCACCCAAAAATTCAATCCACAAATGATATATTTAAGTAGGCTTCTCCTATTCTGGGAAAACACCATACCTATAATGCATTCACTTGCATGTAAAAAGGGAAAGGAAAACATGTTTTCATACAACGGTGACAAAGGCATCTTGGAGAAAGGTATCTTCACTTTTTATTTATGTTGTTCACCCACACCACTCTCGTGTTTTCACTAATCCTATTTTGTCATTTTTGGATTCAAATTAAGTTAAGGCCTTAAGTATTTTTTGACCTTTCGGTGTAGTTTTTATAAGTGGCATGTATGGATTTTCCATTAATTCTGCACTTTTTCTCTTCATGCGTATGTTTCCCTGGAAATCAAATGCATGATTTAGTCCCATACATTTAACAAGTTGTTGGATCAACTCCATAGGAAATATCATGTTTCCTATTCAATCAAAATTTATCTCAGTTAGGGTAGGTAGGAAGGTTTTTCCTTTGTATTAATAGGGCACTTCTAGCTTGCATTTTTATTATATCTTTCAAATTTAGTGTCGTTTCAATTAGGGCATGATTTTTTGCAACTTTCAAGGTGAGAATGAACAAAGACAAATTTTTGTGATGGATTACTGTATATGACTCCACGGCCAGAGGAAAAGGCACTAATCTACTTCTTCAAATATCTATAGTTCTCATTCACCTCATACGAAGATGGTCCCCGATTTTGAGCCAAATGTTGCAGCAAAAAGTTCCCCCCCTCCATAATTTGATATTCAATGGAAATTTCTTAAATTGATGATGGGGCAAGATTATGGAACATTGGCACATACATATGTAATGGAATTCCAAGATCATGATATATGTTTGCATATGTTTATGGCAATGTTCCACCAAGTCCCCCGGAGGTGGGAGCGAGGGGGCGAGGGAGCGCGGGAGCGGCCTATGCAAAAGCTCCCTGCCAATTTTCAGGAAACGTGGGGGACGTCGGGGTCATAAAAATTATAAAATTTAATATTTATAATGTAACTATATTTTTGCAAGGAATGTATATACAGTCATCATACACTTGCATCATGAAATATAAATCATAAATGATAAAATTACAAATCGATGAATGATGAATCATATAATTGAAACAAATTTAAAAGTTAAAAGTTAAAACATACATCATACAATCATGCATGTAAGTTTGTAAGTTTGTAACTATATAATCATTAATGTAACTACTAACAATGTACAATGAAAATAAAGTTTAAGATATCACATGACATATTATATCAAGATTCAAAATAGAGTTTAAACTGAAGTTTACAACTCAAGTCTGAAACATAAAACTTAAACGCAAATAAGTTATGTCTGAAACATAAAACATAAAACATAACATATGAATATCAAATGATATCATCATATTGA
This sequence comes from Pinus albicaulis, assembly GCA_034641835.2. Taxonomy (NCBI): domain Eukaryota; kingdom Viridiplantae; phylum Streptophyta; class Pinopsida; order Pinales; family Pinaceae; genus Pinus; species Pinus albicaulis. The sequence goes on from CM076581.1 coordinate 406,951,150, forward strand.
TAAATGAGCATAAATGCTCAAGTTAATGCCCCACTAGTCTCTGCATCCAACTTCTGCACGAATATATCAAGATCAACCATGTCAACATCTGAATCAGAATCACTTGGATTCTCAAATATGCTAAGTGGCACATCAACTTTTAACACGAAACCATAAACTAAAAGGGGCGGTGAGGGGACGTGAGGGGGCGTGAGGGAAACATCCCCTAGAAGTCCCCAAGACCCCGAAGCGCGAGGGGGCGAGGAATCTAGACCCCTAGGTGGGGGGGCGAGACCCCGTGTAACACTGGTTTATGGAGGTGGTGGAGCAAAAAGAGCTCAAATAGAGCTGAAATTTTTCACATAAAAAGGACTGTGGGCTTGACTAATGGTTCCATTTAAAAAATGATATCTAGACAGAGAATAAGTGTAGCATGCAAACATGCAATGAAAATCCATCTGAGTTTGCATTGTATTACTTATGATGGATTCAAATTTGGGTTTCAAAATGCCAGGTTATGGCATGATTTTGTCGAGAAACCCTTAGTTGGATTCTCATGTTGGTTTAATTTATATTTTAAGTTTGTTTTGCAGTCTTTGGGTGATAGTAACTCATGAACTAGGTTACTAATGTGTAACAATCATATTTCAAGAATAAAGTTGTGATTTTTTTATATTATTATTATTATCTATTAGCTACGAGTATTGACACCTAATGCCTAGAATTTTGACATCTTGATAGCATGGATAATTTCAAAAATGTTTCTAGTAATGTTAACATAATAACTATCATTACGTGTCTTCAATTTTGTCACCATAATAGACCTGTGATATGGACTCATCACACAACTTCAGATGCTATGTCCGAACAAGTTCAAACTGGTTGAACCTACCTCATAGTGTGGTTATTAAGGACAATTTGCTTGATATATAACTCGATAGCATAGACCACGCTGCAGTTCTAAAAAGAATCCTCAAGTGTCAAAAAAACTTCACAATATGTTCTACTATAAAGCCTTTTGGGATACCTGAAATAATATATGTATCATTGATGACTTTTAAAGTATGACAAGATCCTGAGGGAAAGGAAATCAATGGAAGAGTGATCCACCAATGAGAACCTAGAATTTAGCATCAGATGAGTTAGAGTCTAGGAAATTGAAAGCCTATAATTTTAATTAGTGATGAAGGACATCACATAGGTAATTATATTTTCATGTAGAATAATCTGCTAATTCAAATTTAAACTACATAATATGAAAGGCATACCATAAATTTTTCCACGTAAGTCCAAACAACCTATAAAAATGGAAAACCTTCTTTTTCCATGGGAAATAATTTACCTTTCCTTTTTCAAGGCAATCTAAATCACAAAAAAATATGAACTATACTGCACACATTCTTGGATAATGTGAAAGTGGAAAAGGAATACCCTACACAAGTGATGCACACATGTACATTTGAACACTAATAGATTTTGTAGTTGAAATGCAATGCTTGTTTTCATTTAAATGTAGGGTTTTTAAAGCAGGGAGAAATAATGGCTGCCAAATTAATAAGCGTTTCTTTGGGAAAAAATTAAATCTTGTATTGGGTGATGAAGATAATAGAGGGTATTGAATCTTGATTCTCGACATCTAGAGAGAACCCTACAGCCTAACACAATCCAATGGAATTGACCAAAAAAACCCAAATAGAGTCAACCCTACTATAGGAGGAAGGGCCTGCAGTAAGAACTTACCATTTTGCAAGAGCTGAGGGCGAATGCTATTCTGAAAGAGCTGAGGGCGAACCCTGAGGGCGAATGTTGTTCTGCAAGAGCTGAGGGCGAACGCTGAGGGCGAATGCTGAGGGAAAATGCTGTTCTGCAAGAGCTGAGGGCGAATGCAGGGCGAATGCTGTTCTGAAAGAGCTAAGGGCGAATCCAGGGCGAATGCTGTTCTGCAAGAGCTCAGGGCGAATGCTGAGGGCGAATGCTGTTCTGCAAGAGCTCAGGGCGAATGCTGAAGGCGAATGCTGTTCTGCAAGAGCTGAGGGCGAATGCTGAGGGCGAATGGTGTTCTGCAAGAGCGGAGGGCAAATGCGCGCGTGATATCAGACGTTAATGTAGCACACATGTACATTTGAACACTAATAGATTTTTGTAGTTGAAATGCAATGCTTGTTTTCATTTAAATATAGGGTTTTTAAAGCAGGGAGAAATAATGGCTGCCAAATTAATAAGCGTTTCTTTGGGAAAAATTTAAATCTTATATTGGGTGATGAAGATAATAGAGGGTATTGAATCTTGACTCTTGACATCTATAGAGAACCCTACAGCCTAACACAATCCAATGGAATTGACCAAAAAAACCAAAATAGAATCAACCCTACTATAGGAGGAAGGGCCTGCAGTAAGAACTTACCATTTTGCAAGAGCTAAGGGCGAATGTTGTTCTGCAAGAGCTGAGGGCGAACGCTGAGGGTGAATGCTGAGGGCAAATGCTATTCTGCAAGAGCTGAGCACGAATGCTGAGGGCAAATGCTATTCTGCAAGAGCAGAGGGCGAATGCGCGCGTGATATCAAACGTTAATGTAGCTATTGCGAAAAATACAAAACAATAAAATCATTTTGATGTAGCGCGCATATAAGTTTCGAATTTTTATGTAGCGCCCATATAAGTTTGGTATTTTTATGTAGCGCGAAAATAACTGTCGCTATACCGACGGCGGAAAAGGCGTCGCTATTAGGACGGTGCCTCCAAACGTCGCAATGGCGACAACTAGACATTGTGTCGCAGTTGCGACGTTTAGAGTCGTCTCAATAGCGACGCTTTGGGCCATGGTGTCGCAATTGCGACTTCTTCCTTTAAACGTCACAATTGCGAAACTTGTTTAAGTGTCGGTATTGCGACACTTTTCTATAGACGTTAGTATAGTGACGGTTTCGGGTGGGATGGAAAAAATTTGGGAAAATTTCCGACATTTGGTCAAAAGCGTCGGAAATAGGTGTCGGAATTTCCGCCAAATGTAGTAGTGCACATATCTAAATTAACCATCTCCTCCATATTTGGAGGAATAAATTAATTCACACCTTATCCTAATCTAAATAAACTAGACTACTTGGCTTGATCTCCACGCAAGGAGGATCACTTGCCATTTATTCCCAATTTCTGTTTTGAATTAGGCCACTCTTAACTATTTACATTTAATTGAAATTAATACAAAATTAACACCCAAGTCTTCCTCCAAACTTTTATTTTCCACAACATGTGACCATTCCATCACATTGCTGGCTAGGTCTAGATGCTCTTGCATCACAATTTCATAATTATGAAATAATAATATTTCATAATCGAGATAATTGAGAAAAAAATTCTAGAGTTTGTCATTGCTAAGGAGATCAAATTGACCAACTTCCATAGTTTTTCATTCCCAAGGAGATCAACTCGATCTTCTTGTCTATGAATTGGTTAGGGGTGAATTAATGTGGAATTTTCCTAACTTATCTAGCCTATGGGTGTTCAAGTACATTTTCCCAGAGAAGGAAAAATGCCTATATAAACTAGTCATGTAAAGGGGAAAGTAGATATAGTGAGTTAGATATAGTGCGAGAGCTTTGTCCATTTGTTGAAGCTATCTTTGCTAGAGGTGGAGACCAGGATTACAAGTGGAGTCCTGGGCAAGAATCACGAAGCAACAGCTCCTTGTGATTGAGAAATTCAGATCACAATAGGTTTGATTGCTTTTTTGTATTTTCACTCACATATTTTTTTTCTCCTCATCTTTTACAGTCATTTGAGATAGGATTTTGGTACACACCTGCATGAAAACCTCCTTCAATAGAATGGCAACCATAACAGAGATATTTTAGATAGTCACTTTTATTGGTTTTTTTAGAACTCTTTTTCTAGTTTACCATTATTTGTATCTCAATTTAGGTATTCATTAAGCTCTAGCCCATAATGGTGAAGCCACATTTCCTATAAATTTTCAATCATTCTGATTTGTATCATTCCCAAGAAACTGTGTACTTGTTTCATAATTTCATACATTGTTGAATGGCATTCCCTTTAATAGTCACATGATTGAATTGTTCATATGTGAAACATGCTCATGTGACTGTGACACTATGAATTGAAAAATGGATGAAACCCTTGAGAGATTTACATTTTTGGAAAGGTTTTTTTTGTTGGATAGTCAGAGTTAACATTTAATTTTTCCATAATTACAAATTTATTTATCTTTTTACTTATCATTTAGTTGCTAAAAGTTGAAGAATTTATGTTGGTAAATAATTAATTACCTATTTAAATCATTTACCACTTTTGGGTTTTTAGTTTTTGTGATTTCATTCATAATTTCACTTTTTTGAACTGTCAATTCCAATTTTTCACACCATATGTGCACAGTCAAAGGACCTAAGGTCTTTCCCATACCAAAGTATGTTCTTAAACATGTTTTCTTGGTGATATGGGTGATTTAGAAATGATTGGGAGAGTGAAATTCCTCATTTAATACACAATATGTTTGGTTCATGCCACTAAGCCAAGAATTTTAAATTCAACTAACTTAATATAACCAACTAAATCCTGCAAAAAAAGAATAAAACGATTTATGTTAGGGTTGTGGAATTAGGAATTGAAACAACACACCATGATATTTCAAATTTAAAAATAATGGTTTGAGTCATAAGTAGCTTAGAATCCTATCTAGAGGTTTGTTTTCAAAATAAGGATGCACTCCCATTTGATTCTCATGATTAGGTTGTAATAAATAGTTTAAAAAAGGCTCTGAGCTCCTTCAACCCAAGTGTCACCTCTTAATTATTCCAAGTTGGTAACTCCTTGATCATGGACACTTACGAGATAAGCTAGTGATCAAAACATAGATTTTCCACTATGCAACTCTTGTGGGATAACTAGATTAGTTAAGTTAAATAGTTGTTTCCCCCTTGGATTTCATCACCTTTGGTGATTCACTTTAACTATATTTGTCATACCTTCATTTGCCTTAGTTATTCAATTTCCTCACTATTTTTTGATACAATTTAAAGGCCCAATTAGATGTTATTATTTTCTCATGGTTCATTAGAGTGTTTAGGTGTGTGTGAGTCTGTGTGTTTCTTTCACCATGAAAACTATCACTAAAAAACATATTTTTTCACCATTAAAAGAAAACTTGTAAACCACTAATGCAATGCCTTAATTTTTTATAATATTAGCTTGGATGTATTCATACAATTCACTACCTATATTTAGCAACTTCATATTTGTGGTTTGAACCCAAAGCATGACATTCATGACACGTTTTAACCTTCTAGGAAGGTCATGTCTCATTAATGTATAAATTATACAATATGCATGTATATCTTGGATTCACCCGATCTAAAAATATGCTAAATTTAAATACTAAATCGCTTCTAAAAATCTTTGCAAAATAAAAAACACAATTTCCAATTACATAAGAATGAAGAAAGATCAATCATGCACAACACAAATAATTCCCTAGGGAGAGATTACAGTTAAAAACCCCACTATTGACTACTTCAAATTATTCACACAATCATATTCTTCTTGTTACTCTTTCTATTCCTTCCTTATATTGTATTCTCCCCCTTAGATATTGTGTACTCTCCCACATAGATATTGCAATCAATTTTGATGGTCCTTTTTTATCTTTCTTGACTACTTCAAATTATTGACACAATCATATAGATATTGCACTAATTTGATGGTCCTTTTTTATCTTTCTTGACTACTTCAAATTATTGACACAATCATATTCTTTTACCTTAATATTTTGTAGAGCCCATTTCATCCAAAACACTCAAAAAGAAGTAACTACTATGTATTCCGCTTCTACTCTAGATAGAGAAAGTAAAGACTCTTTCTTGATTCTTGCTTAACCATTAAACCAAAGACTCTTCTAAGTAGAATTATACATTGTCCACTTGTACTAAATTCACAAGCCTAGTTGAATCTCTATATGTTGTCAATGTAAATTTCTCAGAAGTAAATTTGTCAATGTAAATTTCTCAACTTCTACAAGTTTTATAGGCAGAGTCTGTAAAGGGCCAGGTAGCCTCTGGATCTCATCTTTTATGGAAGGTGACATATCTAGTAAATTCCCATACAGTCAATCTCTGGAATAGATCTAAATAGAAGTTCTTCATTTTAATATCCATAAAACACAACCACTTTAAGGTAAACTGTTTACATGCATGTCATTTCTCCCACAAACTAAAGGCTTCCTCCCATTAATTTTAGATGTGAATTCTACCATAAAATTTTTAAGTCAAACTTTAAGATAAACCATGCACATGTCATTTGCAATAAATGTCAATTTAATATCTAAATTCACATATGTTTAGTGGTGTCATTGTTTCACTTCCGATATTATGTTGCTTACCTTGCTTACTTCAAATAGTATGATGGAAATGTGGATCTCAAAGAAAATTCATAATTAATGCTTCTAGAAACCAAACATAATAATGTATTAGGACATGCTCCTTTAACTTGAAAATAGTACATGGTCTAAATGTGGATCTCATGACTCTTCATGATTAATTCTTCTAGAAAACAAACATAATTTAATGTATTAGGACATGCTCCTTTAGGCTTGGTGGAATTACCTTTGCTTTCATGATTAATGCTTCTAGAAACCAAACATAATTTAATGTATTAGGACATGTTCCTTTAGGCTTGGAGGAATTACTTTTGCTTTTTATTTCTCTCTTACACACACACACAAATATATATTAAGAGATGATCCCATTTTATTTTTTATTCATAGATCAAATTTCATTTAAATACAAGATTTATCATAATGTACGATGATTCATTCCACATTATTCATAAATTCATAATGTACAATGATTCATTCCATATTATTCATAAAACTTTTCATTAAAAAATGAACCCTTTAAATGATGAACCTAGTTAATGCTTATTCTTCATGAAGAAGACTACTTGATCTTCAATTTGAATTTGATGATGGTCAGGTTTGTTATCTTTCTTTACTACTTCAAATTATTGACACAATCATATGCTTCTTGTTACTATTTTTATTCCTTCCTTATATTGTATTCTCCCCCTTAGTTATTGTGTACTCTCCCACATAGATATTGCACTCAATTTTGATGGTCCTTTGTTATATTTCTTGACTACTTCAAATTATCAAATTATTGACACAATCATATAGATATTGCACTCAATTTTGATCCAGTCCTTTGTTATCTTTCTTTACTTCAAATTATTGACACTTGATTGAATATAGATATTGCACTCAATTTTGATGGTCCTTTGTTATCTTTCTTGACTACTTCAAATTATTGACACAATCATATGCTTTTTGTTACTCTTTCTATTCCTTCCGTATATCTATTCTCCCCCTAGAGATTGTGTACTCTCCCACATAGATAAATTGCACTCAATTTCATAGGCTCTTATTTTTAAGTCAAATATATTGTATTCTCCCCCTTAGATATTATGTACTCTCCCACATAGATATTGCACTCAATTTTGATGGTCCTTTGTTATCTTTCTTGACTACTTCAAATTATAAAATTATTGACACAATCATATAGATATTTCACACAATTTTGATGGTCCTTTGTTATCTTTATTTACTTCAAATTATTGACACTTGATCATATAGATATCATATAAATATTGCACTCAATTTTGATGGTCCTTCGTTATCTTTATTGACTACTTCAAATTATTGACACAATCATATGCTTTTTGTTATTCTTTATATTCCTTTCCACATAGATATTGCACTCAATTTCATAGGATCTTCTTTTAAAGTCAAATATATTGTATTCTTCCCCTTAGATAATGTGTACTCTACGACATGGATATGGCGCTCAATTTCATAGGCTCTTTTTTTGAAGTCAAATAAGTGGCAATAATTTACAAGAAATATCCCTAATTTGTTTCTCACATGTTCAAATGGTTCTCTAACAAGATAATTTACAAGAAGTATTCCTAATTTGTTTCTCACATATTCAAATGCTTCTCTAACAAAAGGCTTTGAAGGATCTATAGCCTTCGGTTGAAGGATGAAGGGCAAGGACCTTCAAAGTACAACCAAAGGTTGAAGGATCTACAACCAAAGGTTTCATAATACAACCTTGAGTGATTCCACGGGTCCTCTACACCCTTCACACGGTGAAATTGGGATAGGTCTAGTGTTTACTTCTACAAGTTCTATAGGCAGAGTCTATAAAGGGCCAGGTAGCCTCTAGGTCTTATCTTTTATGAAAGGTGACATATCTAGTAAACTCCCCTACAGTCAATCTCTAGAATGGATCTAAATAGAAGTTCTTCATTTTAATATCCATAAAACACAACAACTTTAAGGTAAGCTATGTACATGTGTCATTTCTCCCACAAACTAAAGGCTTCCTCTAATATCCATAAAACACAACCACTTTAAGGTAAGTTGTGTACATGTGTCATTTCTCCCACAAACTAAAGGCTTCCTCCCATTAATTTTAGATGTGAACTCTACCATAAACTTTTTAAGTCAAACTTTAAGATAAACAATGCACATGTCATTTACCTCATGATCTTGTGTCATTTTTCTCATGCATTTTCAATAAATGTCGATTTAATATATATATTTTTATTGAATTTGTTTTTTTTCAGGGATAAGAAAACCATTAAATATGGTTGAAAAATGGAAATTATGCATAGAATTTTCTTGCTGTCCCAATCCAGGGAAAGCAATTATTACATATGTTCTTTCCAATATTGCGAATAGCAAAGTCATCCAAAGGAAAATGAATATACTGGGAAGAACAACAAACAACGAGGCATATTATATTGGATTAATAGAAGGCTTGGGAACATCGATGAAGTATGGATCAAATGGAATTGTAGTTTTCACCAATTCTGAAATTTTGTGCAACCAGATGAATGGCACGTGCCAAGTTAAAAAGGAGAGGCTAAAAGAACTGCATGGAATAGAAAACAATATTGTTAGCCAATTTCAATTTTTTAGTATAAGGCATTATACAAATGTGAATAAGATGTCTGCTGATCTATTGCGTGGGGCAATGCCAATTCATGATTCATCTATCAAAGATGAATTAGAACTATACAGAGCAATTCCAATGCAAGATTCATCTCTCAAAGATGAATTGTTTATGAGATGCTCTTCTTCAAAAATTCAAGATTCATCTCTCAAAGATGAATTAGTGTTGAGATGCTCCCCTTCAAAATTTATTAATGGACACTGTAACATATCTTGGATATGTTTGTGTTGTGTACTTACAAATGCGTCTTTTTTAATGACCATGTGTTTTTTTCAATTATATACGAAGTTTGCTCCCACCACACCATCTAAAGCGCAACTTGGTGAACTTCACATTTGCAACAAGTAAACTTCATGTTTTTATAAAATTAAAATGCGGGGACTTCAAGAAATTTTTGTTTAAATGGAGTTTGTTTAAATGGTGTTTCACGCTTCTTTTTTAATGACCATGTGTTTTTTTCAATTTTATACCAAGTGTGCTCCCACCATATAAAACGCAATTTGGTGAACTTATCATTTTTATAATTTCTTTTTTGCTTAAATTGAGTTTCACACATCAATTATTGCTTTGCAAGTTGTGTTCTACATAATTTTTGTACACTAAATTACAAATTGATTTTCTGAAATCTATTTTGTGTAAATGTCTACCAATAGATATATATATCATGGAGGATGAACTACGAAGATCAAACAAATCCCATATGGGGGTTCAGGGATCGGGGGATGTTCACGGTATTTAAATATAATCTTAAATCTCCATTCATGTCTGCACATATGGAATTGATTTTTGATTAAATTTGTGAGTTAAATTAGATGTTAATAAGTTTCAGTTTTTAATTTTTAGGAGGTAAGAGGAGAAAGGTTTCTACTCCATCCATGGAGCGTGCCCATGGTTCACCCAGTCGTGGTATGGTTCACGCAATTTAATCAATGAATATGTATATGTATTTATATGTACACATGAATGTATTTTTCAATTGATTATACATTTTTATTTGTTTATGAAGCTTCTCTCTCGTCTCGAGAGGTTGGTGGTGGTTCAAATCCACTTAGAGGGCCATTAATGAGTGGTAGCAAGTTGCGTGAAGGGGGTGATATTTATTCCCCCGAAGGCCAATCAATGGCTGCTGGTTTTCAGCAGGGTCATTTTGGGTCTGGTTCTCAGCAGGGTCATTTTGGGTCTGGTTCTCAGCAAGGTCATGTTGGAGAAGATGCTAACCAACAACGTAAAGGTTGCCATCAATTTCAATATTTTTTTCATTAAATTTGTACAACTTTTTTTACATGTGTTTTTTCTAATATACGAAATTATATATATATATATATATTGATGCAGAGGCCAAAAATGTTCCAACTAGTGGTCAAAATAAATGTAGGGAAGACCGCTACATTCAAGAAGAAGGTTGTCTACCCAGCACAACTTATCCGGCCTACATTTCTGATATACCATGGGAAATAAACATGGCGCAATGCACCTTACAAAGGTGTGAAAAATTTCATGCAAAATTGCAGAGAGATCTCATGGCTTTGACTCTACCTGCTGAGAGTCAACAAAGCCTTGAAATAGTTACAGATTAATTGGGAGAAATTGTAAATGTGTACAAAACTCTTGGGCCAATGACTGCTACATTTGTAGAAGTGATGAGAAAGAGAAAGGAAACAATAATGGGTCTAGATAAATGGGAGGATGTAAAACAAAAAGTTACAAAAGATGTGGCCACGTCAATGTTTAATTTCAAGGAAGGGCCAAAAAGAAAAATGTTGAAGGTGCATTTCAAGCACCTAAATATAGCTCGCTATTTGTATGATAGGCACCTTGCAACCTATGGAAGGCTCCCATGGAACGACAAGGTTCCTGTTTATTTTGCACAAATGTTTTACGCAGAATTTTTTTTGGGTATGAAACCCAACTACAATGACCTTCCGTCAGAATTTTTTGGCCCGGGGAAAAGTCGATTATATGATCGTAAGGGCACTAAGCGAGATGTGAAGTTTCGTCGCCCTGAGCCGTCGTTTACGGTCAGAGATGGATGCGACTTCTCAAATAAGTCGAGAAGCAAGGGATGTCATGATCGACAATGTTTACAGTGGATTGGGTGGAGTCGATGTTTGTTTAAATCGACAAAGAGAACGTGAAAATGCACGTGCCAATTTTGTGTATTGTACAGATGAAGAGATTGACAACATCAATGTTGAAGATCTTTGAATATATGCAAAAAATTGTCGCAATTGTTTGCAAGACCTAATTCTTCATGAGGAAGAGGGCACCGGAACGGTATGTGTTAATGACCTTAGGGTTTGAAATTATTTTAACATACATATACATGTGTACAATTTGTAATAAATACATGTGTATGTACATATATACATTTATTTGTATGTACATTAATCTAACAAAAATGTATGATTATATGTTAAAACACCATTTGCAGTTCTCACACATGATGCATGACGAAAATGTTAATATCATGTTCGGGACCTCTGGTTCAAACAATGCAGATGGGTCTGACCATCAAGATATGTTGGCAAATGTTAGTGTTTTTAAGTGATTTTAAAATAAATAATTGTGCACACATGTACATGTATGTATATATAATTTGATAAAATGTTTTAACAGATACCGATTCCGTCCGATGTTTTTGGGATGGCGGTACCTTCTTCTTCCTTGGGAGATGTACCTTCTACTTCCTTGGGAGATGAGCCACAAGTATGGACAATTTTTCACAAGTTTAAAATTTATGTTTAAAAGTTATATATATATATATATATATTCTACCTCAAAAAGTTCCATTAAAAATTGAGATATATATATATATATAGAGAGAGATATCTATATTTTGAGTTATTTAATATTTTTTGAATTTAAATTCCTATAGAAGATTTCTTTAATCCATGGACTCTAGCGACGGAGATAGGAACATCCACAACATTTGAACAAGTTGTCTTTAGTTCCTTTTTTTAATATTATTGAAAATAAGTTTATATATGTACATGTGCATTTTCATTTGAAATTTTTTAATATATATATATAATTGTACATGTATATTGTACATTTTACCGCTGCAGATGTTCCTATGGGGGCAGAACTTGTTCATCAAATGGAGAGGGAACCTCATGAGGTATTGCATGATTTTTTTGTTATATTTTGTTTTTTACATGAAGTTCTAGATATATATATTCTCACTCATTTTTAAAACATCAAATTTTAATGTTCAAGTACATGTGCATTGTGTATGTAGGTTTCCCATGATGCTTCACATGATAGTGCGTGGATTGAGACCCTGATAGGAAAGACGCTAGATCCGTCTCTATTTGATGGACATGATTTGTAGATTTGATTTCAAGATTTAGATGGTCTTAAAATTTCTTTTTTATATATGATCTAGATGCACTGTCATATATATATATATATATATATCTTGATACAATTTGATACTTGTGAGATCTACAATTTTTGGACATATTTTATTGCATTGTTAATATAATTTGTTTTGTTTCAAAAAGTTAATTTTTGGATGGTTTTAGTACTTTTGGAATGTGAATGTGAAGTAATGTTGTCATCTATAAATTAATGTTGTCATCTGAACTACATTTGGCATGTGAAGTAATGTTGTGATCTGTAATTTTTTGTTAAATTAAAAGTTAAAAGTTTTGGATGGTTTAAATCTACATTTGACATGTGATATAATGTTAAATGTTTTTATTGAATAGTTGAATTATAATTGGCATGGCATGTGAGGTAATGTTATGTATGATATAATCAAAAAGTTTTCGCATGTGATATTTAATGTTTTAAATGTTTGATGTTTTAATGTTGCACGATATATAATCAAAAGGTTTTTAAAATTTAAGTTCTGGATGGTTTCAATCTACATTTGGCACATGTGGTATATAATGTTAAATGTTTCTCTTGGATCTAGTTGAACTATAATTGGCATGGCATGTGAAGTAACGTTGCACGATATATATAATATAAAAAAATTTAAAACTCAAGTTTTGAATGGTTTCAATCTACATTTCTCATGTGATATTAAATGTTTTAAGTGTTTAATGTTTTAATGTTGCACGATATATAATCAAAAAGTTTTTAAAACTTAAAAGTTTTGGATGGTTTCAATCTACACTTGGCACATGTGGTATATAATGTTAAATGTTTCTATTGGATAGTTGTTCACCATAATTGGCATGGCATGTGAAGTAATGTTGCACAAATCCCTTTTAATTTTGATTTAATTTTAAATGTTTTTTAAATGTAAATCCATTTAATTTTGATTTGATGTTAAATGTTTTAAATGTTTTGATATAATGTTAAATGTTTTGATATAATTTTTTGATGGTTTCAATCTACATTTGGCCTATGGAAGACCCCATGCATAGACAACGGATGCGTTGCAGAAGGGGAAGTGGGGGTAGGGATGGAGGAGGCAGGAGAGCTAGCTCTTGCCCTCCTCTTTCCATCCATGACACAGGTAGCCACCCTCCTCCTGCAAGCAATGAAGCACAATTTCAGTTCACCAGTGCTATGGTCAGACCACGAATTACAACGACCATTTCCATCTCTTTTTAGGAGGAGCCGCAAAATCAAAGTGCTTCTAGTTCCAGGAGGCGGTGGAGAAAGTCCACCATCCCAGCCCATCAACTCTAGGACACCGGAAATTTGGTAGCTCTTCCAGTCAAATCCACCTCGACGAGCTCCAGCAGCAATGGCGCGAGTAGTGAAAACTCCTCCCAGCACTCCAAGGGAGTAGATGATGATCCGGAGGACTACGGTTGTCCAATTATGGAGGAGAATCCTCCTACACACATCAATAGCTAGCCTAATTTCAGGTCCTCTTTAGCTTTTTCTCGGTTATGGGCAGTCCCTTTTCTATTTTTTTTATTCATACCCCCTCTGGTGTTGGCTAGTTAGGCAACCCAGGAGACGGGTCTCGCTATGTATATTATGTTCATTACAGTTATATATGTGTAAATCCTTGAATTTTGATTTAATGTTAAATGTTACATGTTTTGATATAATGTTAAATGTTTTGATCTAGGTTTTGGATGGTTTCAATCTACATTTGGCCTAGATGGAAGAGTCTCATGTGAAGTATTGCTCTGATTGAATCAAAAAGAGTAAAGAAGTAGTTGTATATATGTAAATCCATTTAATTTTGATTTAACTTTATTTAAATGTTAAATGTTTTGATCTAATTTTTTGATGGTTTCAATCTACATTTGGCCTAGACAGAAGATACTCCTATTTGAAGTATTGTTTTGATATATTCAAAAAGATTTTAAAGTAGTTATATGTAAGTCCCTGTAATTTTGATTTAATGTTAAATGTTTCAAGATATAACATGTTAAATGTTTTGATTTAATTTTTGGATGGTTTCAATCACATTTGGCCTAGATGGAAGACTCCCATGTGAAGTATTGTTTTGATTTAATCAAAAAGAGTAAAGAAGTAGTTATATGTAAATCCCTTTAATTTTGATTTAATGTTAAATGTTAAATGTTTTGATATAATGTTAAATGTTTTGATCTAAGTTTTGGATGGTTTCAATCTACATTTGGCTTAGATATAAGACTCCTATGTGACTTGTAAATTGTTTTGATTTAATCAGAAATTTTTTAAAACTCAAGTTTTGGATGGTTGAAGTACATTTGGAATCTTAAGATTGCTTTTGATCTCTACATGTAGTCTTGTTTGAATGAAAAAATTTCCAATAGGAAGAACATAGCTTTTCAATGCAACTAACCATGTATCAATTGAGCTCTAATTGAAAAAAGAGTTTAAAGAAGTATATATATGTACAAATTATCCCTTTAATTTTGATTGGAAATATAAGTCTAGTACATATATATGTTTGTTGAATTTGGGTCAATGTCGTTAATGCACTCAAATAGGTAGCCTTGTTGATTTATAATTTGGTAAATTGATGACATTCAGTTAATTTCATTCTAGAACATAGAACATATATCCGACCATTGGATAGACAAATTTTGTACTAGATTTTCAATCAGGAATAGAGATGTGGGTCAAATCCCACCAAAAGTTGGAGAAGTGCTTCGAGTCTCGTCTGAAAGGAATCTTCGTACAAAACTATACTGTGGATGATTTATTTACATTGCACAGATACTTTTTACCAGAAAAGCTCACAAGAAAAATTGGGCACATTAAGTTTGTGTATATATCCAATGCGATTTTTCATCAATGCACATAGAAAAACTACTTTTAGTTAAAATTGCATTCTAGAACATATATATTGAGTACATTTAAATCATTTTTCATCAATGCACATAGTAAAACTACTTGAACAATTAATTTCATTCTAGAATGTATATATATCCAATATGTAAGTAACATTTTTCATCAATGCACATTGAACATATCCGACCATTGGACAAACAAATTTTGTACTAGATTTTCAATCAGGAATGGAGATGTGGGTCAAATCCCACCAAAAGTCGGAGAAGTGCTCCGAGTCTCTTTTCTGAAAGGAATCTTCACACAAAACTATACTGCAGATGATTTATTTACATTGTGGATACTTTTTACCAGAAAATCCAACTAGTTTTTCATCAATGCACATAAGAAAAACTAGTTCCAGTTAATTGCATTCTAGAACATATATATTGAGTACGTGAATCATTTTTCATCAATGCACATAGTAAAACTACTTGAACAATTAATTGCATTCTAGAACACACACACACACATATATATATATATATATATATATATATATATATATATATCCTTGATACATGTAACATTTTTCATCAATGCACATGTATATATCCTTGATACTTTCAGTTGATACTAGAGCATGTGCACATGTACCAAAACAATTTGTACATGTGCAAACACTTGCACAAATAACATAAGCAGCTCAATTTTTAGTTTCAAGTGTACTGGAAGTTCTAAAACAAATTTAATCCAAAGAGAATAAATTGTTGGGCAATTCAATCAAAAAAATTCCAATGGAATGCCATCTTCAATAATCCGTTCATGATCGGATTTTGACATTTTCCATTTCTTAACTTTCGTTTTTCTCTTTGATTGAACCTCTATCAACTTTATGCGTGTTGCACACACCAAGTGACTATATTGACAACTTATGGAATCAGGTTCATAGTCTTCAAAGTAAACAAAGTCCCCACTTTGATTAGTTTGTTTGAAAAAATAACCTTTCAGTATAATAGATCCTTTGTCATATTGAAATCCGTGATCATTATAGTTTTCTAATAATTTCATTTTTCGTTCAGTGCAATGCATCAAATAATACTTAACATTTTCATCATTGTCAATAGGTGCAATTACAACAAAAACATCTCCTGCACAATAAAACAAACTTTTAAACAAAATTATACATATTTAAATTTATTTCTAGATCTTTAAATCATTAGAAAGAAATTCAAATGTTACCTTCTCTAACAAGATCAGAAACTCGATCACCATTGGATGATATTGTAGTTTCCTCTGATTTCATTTCTTCAAACATTGCAACAGACATTTTTCCCTTTGTATTTAGCTCTGTATGTTTCCAATATTTTACATACATGTTGTTTTCACAAACGTCATTGGATTTTGTGTTGTCTATGCAAACATCACAAAAAAAAGAATATTTTCTTTTATCCAATGCAAACACATTTCTGGACGACTTTGTTTTAATTGAATGCAATTTTCGAGTCCCTTTTATTGTTTCAACGTCATTTCCAATTGATCTATCTACGTCTTCGATCCCAATATGCTAGAAAAACCTTTATATGGAAAATTAAAAGAAGAATTTGTAAATATGATCTATCAAAATACAATCAAAGATAATCATTGCACGATAAATGTACACAATGTTTAAAATTAGATTTCCAATAAAAATTAAATTGAATGTACCTTTGCACTTCCCTTGATGGGTTAGTCTCATGGTTTAGAGCAACGATGCACCATTGAACAACTTCTTTAGCGTTCACAAGTCAGCTTGCAGAGGGGTTCATTTGATATCTTCGGAGTGCTCATTTTATGCATGCTCCTGCACCGTCATGTTCTCCTTTTCCATGGCCAGTCTCAAAGAAATTCCAACAATGTTTAATGCAGGTTTTCTTATGAAGACAACACAACCAAAAGAATGATCGTGTAGATTTGAATTGACCTGCACATCCGTCTGACCATATCCAATGTTCATTGAATGTTATTCCACGATCTTTCAATGAATCATAAATTCTTCCAAAACAATGTTGTACAAAACATGTATCATGTGTACGATCGTCACTGATATAAAAGTGATATTCTTTAATTATATGTCGATTTTCACTCGTGATTTCTATATGATCGACATTTTGTTCAGCATGTCTATATAGAATATGGACGAGCATGGAGACTTGGTCAGAATGATAGTATTCACTCTGAATTTCTTTTTGTGGAACAAATGTGTAGTTTTCTGCAAAATCAATCACTGACAAAATGGTCCTTGGTGGAAAAACTTCACGATATTTTTTGAATTTCAAGTCTTGCCATCGAGCTCTATGGGAATGCTTGGTGTATTTGTAAATTTCTGCCTCAAAATTTCTCAAAAAGTCTATCAAAAAAATTTCGTCTTCTAGTAATTCAATTCTTTTAACACTATTTGCACCTTGAATCGATGTATCAATATATTCATATCTCTTCCATTTCACTTTCATGTTGGACAATGATTGATCATTTATATCAATACGATATTTGTTTTGAAATTTAGTCAAATTTCCACAATCATCGCATTTTTTACCATCAACACATTTCTTTTTGTAAAATAGTTCATCGCTTTCTCTTTCACATAGAATTCGAGATATGAAATCACAGATAGTGGAAGGAGGAGGTGAATCCTTCCATAATGTTCTACCAAAATCAAGGAATGTGTCATAATATAACTCAAATTCCACATGATAATGGCAACAACAAGTGTCGCGTACGGTGATAGGTTTTACTTACCATAGTTTTTGTTGAACAAAAGCACTGATTGAAACATGAATTTGACGATTCTCTTCTTTGAAATTGTTGAATAACTCTATCTGAGTGGTTTCCGAGAAATATTTTTCATGTTCTTCATACTGATTTCATGCTATTCTTCTTCGCATCACATGCCTTGTAGTTGGCGAAGCACGCGAATTGTTCTTCCAATATTCATATATTATTTTTTTTAACATTTTCTCCAAGTCTATCTTTGTATGGTTGCCTACAAATAGCTCTCCAACAAGCAAGTTCATCATTTACATCTACTTGCAGCCGAAATTTATGATGTTTGTGCAAATTTTTTCGCGAGGTTCCTAATGCTCGTGCCATAGATGTTACCAAACGATTCTCTTTAGTACTTGATGAAACCATTTCCATATGTATTCCTCTACGTACAATTGAAACATTTTTATCTCTAGATCTCTTAATTGAATTTATAGTACTACTTATATTTTGTATCACATTTTCCTTCATTTTTTTTTATCTTTGGTTGATTTTTGAATACCCAGTAGTGTCGTAGCTTCTTTTATTTTCCTTAACGATAGGAGACCTTTCAACATTTGAGCTTGAACTGTCACCCGCTCATTTAAGAAATACTTTTCAAAAATGCAGTTAACACGATATCGTATAACATGGTCAGGTTCTTTATCTCCATATGTGTGAGTGTCAACATTTTCTAACATCTCATCATCGACACTGATTTCATCTGTACATATTCGAAAAAATAGTACATAATAAGCTTACATATGAACAATAAATAACTAAATTAATAAATATATGTATAATTTCAATAATATGTGCATGTGTTCAATATATATATATATATATATATATATACCTTGTGATTCAATTTCTTCATTTGAATTTCTTTCAATATTTTCACCATCTTCAATCATTGGTTCAATACCTCTTTCACTTTCTCTTTCAAAATTTTGTATCTCATCATCAATGTTTTGAGGAATATCTCTGTTTGTTTACATTAAACAAAATATTTAAATTCAAATTAGTTCATCAAATAAAAATTAAGATTCACATTTTACACTAGGAAAATTTCAAATATATCAATAGATCATAATATTTACATTTACATACCTGCTTCAATTTCTGCTTGAGGTTGATTTTCCCCTTCAATATTTGAGAGGGCTTCTATCTTTCTTTTGCGAGATTGTCCCATCTCTTCTCTACGTTCCTCAGGGTCTCTTTTTAGATCATATTTTTTCACACAAGTCTTTCGATTTCCCATGATAATAGAATATAAAGTTCAAAAAAAATTCTTCAAAAAATTAGACAATAACTCAATTATAAAAAGCATCACAAAAGATTTAATTTAAAAAAAAAAAAATCATTTTAAATTTTTTGCAAAAAATACATACTCCAATCCAAAACACTTACTTTAAAAAATTCGAGAAAAAAATGTCTTAAAAAATTAAATGAAGCTTAAAATATTTACTTCAACTCAAAACATGTACTCTAAAAAAATGTCCCTTCAAAAAATGCCTCCAACTTAAAAAAAAAGTCACTTTCAAAAATACTTTCAGAAATTGTCTTTTCGAAATTAAACCCAACTCCATACTTTCAAAAAAAAATGAAGCACAAAAAACACCCAAAAAAATGTATTACATACCTCCAAGAAATGTCCTTTGAATGTACGTCCAAGAAAATTCCTTAAACCCAAAACAATTATTTGCAAAATCAGACCGTCTCTAAGAATTCGAAATTAAACACAAATCCATACTTTCGAAAACAATGAAAAAAAAACATCCAAAAAAATGTATCACATACCTCCAAGAAATTTCCTTTGAATGTACATCCAAGAAAATTCTTTAAACCCAAATTTTTTTTTTCAAAAATCAAACCGTCTCAAAGAAATGTCCTTAAACCCAAAACAATTCTTTGCAAAATTGGTTCGCCTCCAAGAAATGCCCTTAAACTCAAACCTCCAAGAAATGTCTTCAAACCAAGACCTTTATAAAATCAGATCAAATGTGCGAAATGTGCAAAAATTATGAATGATTTCACGGCAATTTATATTGCCGCAAAATGTGTTTTAAGAGGGGCGTCGCGAAATTTTCCGGCCGACTTAAAATTAGATTACAGTTTGGCCAAAATTTTATTAAAAGTTCGGCCTAAATTCGATAAATAATTCGGCCGAACTATTAATTCGTTAGATTTAACGGGACGTCGGCACAAAATATAGTTCGACCGAACTTTTAATCAAATTTTGGCCGAACTAGCACATCACCAGTCACACAGCTTGACGTTTCTGCAACTTTGGACTGGTTAAACTCCATGAAACATTCTGAATTAACTGTCAGAACCAAGACAAGAATTTTCAAAATTGAATCTACTTTCAAGAAATATAACTTTTATGGAATTTCATAAACATTTACTAATTTTAATTAATTTTCTAATAAAATGGTTGCAAACAATTTCTGAGGGTCATTGTGATTCAGTGAAATCAAATTTTGTATCTCCCAAAATACATTGTAAAAAAAATTGAAAAGATTATGGGGCATTACATTGGTCCGTCATCTCTAATGGGTAGCTTTTAGATTTTTAGTTTATAACTTATATGTAAAGAAATTTGTTGCGTCGCGAAACATATCCAAAATATGCAGTTTTTTCATATTAGACCAGTTCAAAAAAATCTAGTAATTATGATATGCATCCATTGGCTTTGTTGTAACACATTTTGTTTTCTCAAAAACACAAATTTTCAATGAATACAAAATTGCGTATTAACATGACTTCTTATGAATCCTTTGATTGTTAAGAAACACACACTCAAAGAAACGCGAAGTTGACATATCAAGTCTGCATAAAAAAATTTCAAAAAATAAGTAATAGAAAGCTAACAAAATTTCTGACAACTTTTATTTTTATCACAAAATGAAATTCTAAACAGAAAAATTGTTATAGTTTGCAGAAAGTTGAAGAACAAAAAAAAAATGAAATTTTTTTCTCAAAAAAGGGAAAAAAGTGTAACCCAACTTCACATTTTCACCCACATTCATGAGATAGGTAGTAACTTAGCATATTTACATGAGATCAGAATGGAATGCATATAAAAAATGTATATGAAAAAAAGTCACTAGAAGCTTAAATGAATAAATGAATCCATAGTTGGAACATCTGAATAAAACCTTGGCCGGAAACATTATACATGTTATGAAAGTGAGCATATAGAGTGTACATCAAACACATGTTAACTTTGCCAAGATAGACTTTGTCATAAATGCGTTGTCATTTTTGTCACTATTCTAAGCAAAACTTTGTGAGGTCTGAGGAGGGAAGCATACTTGTTCACAAGACAAAGTTAGTAACTACCAAATTTTAAGGACTTAGAAAACTATCCAACCACGTCATCTAAAGCAAGACCTATATGGCTAAAGTTCCTGGAACAAACATGAATTTGAGACACCACATCTAGTGGGAGTTTGACAAGTGTGTCTCTTTCATTACATTCATATGTAGGAAATCAATGGAATGCTTCAATAGATGTTTTCATGTTGGAACATATTGTATATCCTTTTGGAAATGTATCCCTAATTAAGAATCCCTTTTTTCCATCCCATGCCATTAGCTGAAGCATTATTCTAGAAGACACACTCTACAATCTTTTCTCTCATGTGAAAGGATCTAATTCTAGAAAAATGAAGATCCTTTATTATTTAGATTCAAATATTTTAGACACCTCTGATCATAGCATATTATATGTATCTAGTTGTATTAGGTCATCAATTTGTATTTTTCATGTTATATTAGGAAAAACAAATACGTGTGACAAATAGGAAAAACAAATACGTGTGACAAATTGCATGGAAATTCTCTATTCAAATCATATTATTTACATCATTGTATTACATATCTTAGTGAATACTCCATTTCTTACCAAATTAAGTTGAGTTTGTATGCGGTTTAGTGTAATTGTTGGTATTAGGGGTTGAATTTATCTTGGTTACAGAACAATACTTTCGGTTTTATAGCATTGATTTATATAAATCAAATTATATAGTTAGAAAGTTTTGTGTTCCCAATAAAAATATCATAACCAAAATTTTGGAAAAATTGAAGTAGTTAATGTTCTTAAAATATTTAAGATTCCCTCATGTGGTAAAAGACATCAAACATCCACAATGAGATGATATATATTTAATAAGAAATGGAACCAAACACATCAATATGGAGTCACATAAGTTCCGACAAAGTTGGCCAATTGATGCACTTGAAAAGGGTTCTATGCTTGTTGAGGTTTAAGGTTGCCAAGTTGCTTTCTGCAACCTCATGTCAAAGATTGGAATTTTATTTGAATTCTTTTGAATTTGTATTTGGAGTTACTATTGCAATTGTTTCAACTAGATTTCGAGTTAATCAATATTTTGTAATCCTATGGGTCATCTTATATGGTTTTATGTTAGTTTATGCTGGGAATAGTCCTTTTTATTAACTCTTCACATTTTCTTATTTTAGTGTAATGCACGTGACAATATGAATCACATGCCTTTCTCGGGGAGGATTACTAAGACTATTTATGACCAATCAAGGATTTAATTTAGTATAGACATGAGAGTGACAATAACTTAGCATATTTACATGAGACCATAATGGAATGAAAATAAAACATGTACATGTATATGAATAAAAAAAACTTGTCAGAAGCTAATGTGAAAACATGAAACCAAATATGGAACATTATACATGTTATGAAAATGAGCATGCAAACTATAGATCAAAAACAAGCTAACTTTGACAAGATAGACTTTGTCATAAATGTTTTGATAATTTTTGTCACTCTTCCAAGAAAAACCTTGTGAGTTCTCAGGAGGGAAGCATACTTTTTCACAAGACAAAGTAAGAAACTGCAAAATTTTAAGGACTTGGAAAGCTCTTCGGCCACATCATCTAGATAAAGAACTAAATGGTCAAACTTCTCGGGAAAAACATGAATTTGACATACCACAACAGATGGGATTTTGAACAAGCATTCTCTTTCATTACATTCATATGTAGGAAATTGGTTGAATGCTTCATTAGATATTTTCATGTTGGAACGTGTTCTATATCATTTGGAAATGTATCCATAATTAAAAATTCTTTTTTTCCATCCCAGAAATTTAGCAGAATCATTTTTCTAAGGCACATTCTACAAACTTTTGGCTGTGAGGTGAAATGTTTTAATTTTAGAAAAATGAAGATCCTTTATTGTTTAGCTTCAAATATTTTAGACACCTCTAATTAGAGCATGTACATATCTAGTTGTAGTAGGTCTTTAATTTGGAAATTTCGTGTTATATTAGGAGAAAATAAATAGGTGTAACAAAGTGCATAGAAATCCTTTATTCATATCATATTATTTATATCGCTATATTACATATCTTAGTGCAGACTCTAGTTCCTCCCAAATTAATTTGAGTCAGTATGTTGTCCAACGTAGTTGTTTGTATCAGGGGTTGATTTTTTCTTAGTTATGGGACTGCACTTTTGGTTTTATGACATTGATGTATATAAATCAAATTATGCAGTCGGAAAGGTTTGGGTTCCCAATTTTCATAACCAAAATTTTGGAAAAGATGAAGTAGTTGATGTTCTTAAAATATTTAAGCTTCCCTCATGTGGTAAACGACATCAAACATCAAGAATAAGATGATATTTGTTTAATAATAAATCAAACAAAATGCATCAATGTGGATTCATGGAGGATAAATGATTAATATAATGAGCTAAAACTTTATTATTCACCATGCTCTAATGTATAATTGATCCTTTAAAAGGAAGTATGCATTGATTTTATTTTAATTTTTTGCAAGCATAATGAGGCTAGGAAGAGAGAATGGGAAAATACTTACATAAATTTTGGGAATTTGAACATAAGTCTACTTTTATGAGATCTTGGTTAGTCCTCGATATGTTAACTTTATTTTACATAACTGAAAGTGTGAAAGCTATGAAACCATATAAGAGAGGGTTGAAATCTTTTTTCCTTCTCTTGGATATCCATGTGTATTGAGTTTCATTTATCTCTATGTTTAATGTAACATGAGGAAAATCTAGGGTCTTAATGTGCTTTCCTCATGAAAGGGATAATCTATCAATATAAATGGCTTCAATTGTTGTTGTTCCTTTTTAGTTATGAAAGCAATGGATGTCCTATGTCCTTGGAAACTAAATAATAACAATATAAAGAATTATAAATAAGGGCTTAGCTATATAAAATTATTACCTTGTGAGATTTTATGACTATGATATCTCGACGGTAAAAACACTCCATTGTTTTGTACCTTACCTTCCCTCCTTGAATAACGAAATCTTACTAAATAGCTCACAATATTTAGTTATGCATGGAGCTTTTGTTCCATTATACCTAGGCTTTGGATTATAGTACCTGTCTGTTGGATTATTCAATCATAACACTTTGTGTTTTGTGTTTTTGATCCAAACATGATTAAATTTTAGAGAAGTAATGTATTTCTCCCATTTTGTAGCTTCCTCACCAATTAAGCCTATAACATCAGTTGGTTTTTGTTTTTGACTCCATATTGTCATGAAATTGTGGCGACCCACTTGATTAGGTGTCAATCCCAATGCATGAAATGTAGAATCCTTTGAAATAGTGTCTCTCTTTCATCATCTACAGTCCCCACAAGAGAAAAATACCTCCTTCAAATGATGAAAATGATTGGAATCCCTTACAATAAATTCTTTTCCAATAATAATTGATTTGAGCTTGATAGAAGAGTGACATCTGCCACACACATGGATGTTCTTAAAATTTTGGATAGGTATCCAAGGTGGGGTGTTGATTATTCCAAAATAAATAACCCACTTTTCACTATGGTATAAAATCAAATATCATTTTTGTTCTTGTTTCACAGCATGCAACACCAAGTCATTGTTTGGAACATATTCTACCTTCATTACCATACCTTATATCCCCTTTTCTCTTCAAATATGATTTGTATAAAGGCTTCACCTCATCATCAAATCAACTTTCATGTGTTGTAGATGGCCTCGATGCTTTTATGCTCTGCATAAATAGATGCCCCTCACCATCATAACACTTACTAGGATGGATATCCCTTATTTTAGTTATAGTAATGTAAGGAATTCTTTGGATTTCATCTGTAAACTCTTGGTGATGATATTTATTTTTTCTAACAACCTCTTCATATGTATCACTCTCATTATGAAACTAATTCTGATTGAAATAATTGTTCCTTATATTTTTTCCCACTAATATTTAAAACTTTATTCACTTACAGATCACATACGACTTCTTGTACTTTCCTTGTATAGCGTATAACCCTATGCTTCTATATCTCTTCCAATGAATTGAAGTGTTTTATAGGCTTATCTTGAGAAACCAAAATTGTACCATGCTTATATCATGGAAATAACCTTAAATAATAATTCCATTTCTATGCTATTGAATGGCTCTACAAAGATTCAACCAATACTCCTGATAATCAACATAGATTTGTTACCTCAAAAATAACTACATCCTCATAGTTCCACATTTCTCTCTTCGATGGAATGTATGAACACCAAAATTTGTTACCATCTACATATATTGGACATGTTGAATCTAGAGACATATATGTTCGCTCAATTTTTCTACTATAAATATTTGATTGCATGGTCTTCCAACAATTTTCATAAGGCCCAAAATTTTCCTTCAAACTCTTTCAAAATTGTGTCTCTTTTCACTCTTCCTTCATTTAGTAAAAATTTGAATGGATTCTACTTTAATTTCTTCTTCTTTCACTTGCATAAGGTCAATAAGAGTGTTTTAACTTTAGGTTTTGAAATGTAAAGCAATGTTCACTAGGGACTTATAAACACTTATACATGCAAAGGTAGGAAAAATCTAGGCTAACTTTTAATCAACATAAGAGGGTTTTTCCTCTATAGAAACTCCAAAAAATAGGCACACAAATACAAATATCTCATTTGAGGTTCTCAATCCCTATCGAAAATATTGGTCAACTTATAGTAAAGCGATTGCAAAAACAACACTATAGACTTACAACAACGATAATGGATTAGGAAAATTATTCGGCTTTGGCCTCATTGATCAGGATAGAGATGAGATCCATCTTTCCACATTTGATGATTTGGCTGAGTCCTTGTATGATCTAATCCAAGATGGGAAAGTAAAAATTGTTTCAAATGGCATAATGAAGGGAAACAACAAAAAATTCAATCACCTTAAGAACAAATGGGACATATTCTTGTTCGTTGCATCCACTATCAAGCCATGCTTGCAATATTATCTAATCTTTCCTTGTCAATGATTTTATTTCAAAATTATCAATGAAATAAAATTTGCAAACTTGAATTCCAACGTTGATGTTATTGGCATGGTTAGTTCCACCTTATCTTCCTTGACTATTCACCAAAGATATGAAATTGAAACACCTATAAAAACTCTCGCGCAGATTGTCTTTAGGTTCAATATACTCATCCACCTTGAAATCAATATAGTCAACAATCCTCTTGGTATTCTTATTATAACATCTATAGTATTTTCTATTATGAGAATATCCAATAAAAATACATTCATCTCCCCTTGCATCAAACTTACCAAGCTTGTCATCCTTCCTTTTGATGTAACACTTGCTTCCAATAACTCTAAAATATTTTACTGTAGCATGTCATCCATACCAAAGCTCATAGGGAGTCATGTCACTGTTTGGTATGAAATGAGCTTCATTTGAAATAAATATTTTTGTATGAATGGATTTAACCCAAAATCTCTATTGAACATTCCTTACTCTCATCATGGATCCAGCTAACTTATATACAAAGCTATTTTCTCTCTCTGCTACACCATTCTACTGTGGAGTATTGGCTACAATGAACTTCCTTTTGATGCCATGCTTCTTGCAAAAGTCATTAAATTATTCTGAAATAAACTCACCTCCATTATCAAATACTATGATTTTGATTTTATTGTTAGTTTCATTCTTAGCCATGGCTTTGAAGTCCTTAAACATCTCAAAGGCTTCATATTTCTTTCTAAGAAAAGAAGCCCACATCATTATGCTGAAATAATTAATAATAATTGTGAAATACAATTTACTTGTGGTTTTTTTCATTATTTTTTGGAGACATAAGTCCATATGTACTAATTGTAATGGTTTAGTTGATGATCTCTCCTTGGAATTGAATGGTAGTCGAGCTTACTTACCAAACTGAAAAGACTTGCAAATAATGTTCTCCAGCTTTGATAGGTTTGGCATATCTTTGACCACATTATTTTTTCCCAATATGACTATATGATCGAAATTAATATGTCCAAGTCTCCTATGCCCCAACCAACGCTTCTAAATATTTAGCAAGAAACACCTCTTTTTCATCTCTTTCATAACATACACATTTTTATCTATTCTCACAACTTCATCTACAACTTCACTAGTGCCTCTATACTTGATTTGACAATTTTTATCCTTGAAAAGAACACCATATCCTTGGTCATAAATCTGAGACGCACTACGCAGATTGTGCTTCAAACAATCAACAAAAAAAAAAAATCTTGGCTTTACCTCTACCATGGGACAATCTAACAATTCCCTTTCTAATAATTTTCCCTGGTGCACTATTATCAAAGGTCACATTCCATTTTCCTACTGGTTTCAAAGACAAAAAAACAAATTTTCTCTTGACCTGTGTATTAAACAACCATTGTCCACATACCAATTACTACCTTTGTTATGAGTATTTAAAACAATATGTAATTTCTCAAAATTCACATTTTCTTTCCAGACCTTGGGCTCCTAACTTTTTTACTCAATAACTAGATCAAGCCTCTTATTGTTCAGTTGACAGCCAATTTCTCTACGCACAAAATTTTTTCAGTTAAAGAAGTGGATCATATTACTCAAAGGATTAAATGGCTTGTTATACCTGGGTCTCTTAATCCTCTATCTAACTAGCTAATTTTTCTAATAATTTTTCTTCTTGATCTAAGTTGTATGTATGATAGGTTTACCTTATAGTTTGTTGCCTTGTGTCCATAATTAGTGCAGGTAATTAAATAGCGAGGAAACATGCTATCATACATGAGAGAAAATAAAGTTATAGTGCCCTTTTGGGCTACTCTCTATGTATTATGATTTTCCTCTTAGTGCTTCTCTTTTGCTGAGCCAAAACTCTCTTCATACTACATTGTTGCAACTAACTATTGGGTTGCACACTCTATTTGCCTTTTTTCTACTGTGTTGACCCATTGTTTACTATTTATTTGTCACCATTTATGGTTGCTTGCATAAAGTAAATTGGTTTCTTTCCCTTTAATTATTTTTTTGAGCTAGATTCAACCTCAAATTCAAGACCATTTTGATTTGTGGAGAATATTTGTGCTTGCAAAAGCCCATTAGAGTTATCAGTCCCCTTTCCAAATTTTTTATATGGGTTTTTTCCTTTTCCAAACATTTTCTCAACAAAACAATTTCTCTTTCTAGCTTCCCGCATGCTTGACTCTTTTCACTGAGCTGTTGATTTAAGGTTTCTTGAATTCTCTTACCTTCTTCGATTTGAAAGAGTAATGGTTCAATATATTCGTATTTTTATTTGATCAACAACTATTTTTTAGATTTATTTTTCTTTATCACCATTTAAATATATTCAAGAGTGCTGACTATCTCTCCTTCTAAATCCTCCTCGGCCTCTTCACCATGAGAATTAATGGCTTCAACTTCCAGATTGTCAATAGCCATAAGCATGAAATATTTTGTGCTTTCATCATATTTTTACTCATTAGAGGTTTGGTTCCCTTCAATTTTAGGTGATTTAGCTTCTTGGTTATAGAATAATTTCTTTTTTTCCTTCTTCCTATCTTTTTTCATTTTCCTGAACTTTTCTCTAGGGTCATATTCCTTGAGCCTTTCTATTAGGACACTTGGAAGCATAGTGACCAAATTTCCACAATTAAAATAATTAAAAGGTAACTCACCTTTATATTTTCCTGAGCCTCGCTTGAGATTCCTCACAAACATGACTTCTTCTTCATATAATTCACAACAAGAATAAACATGCTCTTCTTTGGGCTTCTTATCTGCTTTGAAGGTTGAATCCCTTGTTGTAGGCTTTCCATTTGAGACTCTCGCCTCATAGGAAGTGTGTGTACCTAGTAATTGGTCAAAAATGAGATTCTTCAACTCAGTCATCTCCTTAATGGCTGATACATTGGGATTAAATCTCTTTGGGAGAGATCTCAACACCTTTTGAACCACATAAATTTCCTCTAGTTTCTCATCAAGGCCTCTTATAATGTTCAAAAATCCATCAACTCTCGAGAAGTAGTTTGTAATATCTTAATAATCATGCATATTTAAACACTTAAATTTCATTCTAAAACCTTAAAGTTTAACTTTCATTACCTTTATCTCACCTTCATAGCATCTACTCGTATTGTCCCAAATAAATTTTGTTGTTGAGCGGTTCATGAGTGATTGAATGCATGTCTTCATCCTTACTTTCCAAAACACATAGTTTTTTCCATTTAACATAGGTTCCCTATTGGTGAATCCTCCTTCCTAGTTTTCCATGGTCCTCGATCTTCCTTCTAGCTATTAAAATAGTCTTGAAGGAACTTGGTTGCTCTGATACCGATTGTTAAAACCAAAGACAATACTGAGAGGGGGGTGAATAATTATTGTTGGTATTTTAAAAATTTATTTTACTTGCAACAATAGTAGGACTCCAAGAAATAATTCAAAAATTAATTCATATGAGCATGGCACGAATCAACATAGCTAGCACAAATAGTACACATAGATTCTTCAAAATTTTCTTAAATATCGTCACAAGAGAAAGAAACTACGTGATGGTACAAAGTTCTCTGGCTACAACTAAAAAGAAGAAACTACTCCTTTATTTATAAACTACAACTGGAAGGAGCTGCAACCCTTAAGCTTATCAACTTCTACGGAAAGGAGATTCAACTCCTAAAAAATTACCAACAACTATTGGAAAGAGTTACAACCCCTAATCTGTAAACCAAAACTCACATGACCTTAATGATTAATCTTTCATATATTTTGAAACTCAAATAATAAAGCCATTCCTTTTGCAAAATAAATCAATTTGTCTCTCAAAAACTCATGAAAACCACCATTACCAACTCCTTCAACAATTTTCCATCAATTAACACACCAATAGCATCCAACACACATGCCCACACAATTTCCCAAATTGAAAATTCAATTATGCGTATATGAATTTTGGACTCGCATTTTTAGAATTTAGAATTTAACTCTCTAGCACTTGGATGATTGCATGAATTATGTATTTTTTCCTTTGTCGTTCTTGATTCAAGTCATCTCAATGTGTTATTGAAGTCTTCAAAAATTTCTCTATCGTCTCTAAAAGAAATTATGAGTTAAACTGTGAAATTTTGCAATTCTAAAATTTTATCAGGATTTGGTTGGGGATTTCTATATTTGCCCAGTCTCCAAGTTTAGCTAAAATACCAAATAGCTTCCATATATTTCCATGCCTCTAGTTTAGTTTCCAACTCATTCATGCCTTTGTTTTATATTATTTCTAGCTCTTTGCTAAACGACAAAATCAAGTTTTCAACTCATTCATCCAGAATATGGTGTGTAATGCCAAAATTAGTGTTTCCACCCATTTTCATGCCAAAGCCTTCATTATAGGTCAAAATAAATTTTAAATCAATACTACAGATCTGCTACAGGCCCCAAAACGTTCATATAAAATCACTTCCAAATACAACTTCGTTGGCTCCATTACGCCTTAAACCCCAAGGGATAATTTAACACTGTAAAAAAAATTTCCCATGGTCTTCACATTGCAAAAAAAACCTTAAACTTGTACTTAATATTTTAGCCATGGATGTCCCTTTGGCATGACCTGTATTATGGCTATGCCCTACCTTCACGTGAAACATTCTCATTGGCCCTACTCTATGCTTTTTACATATGTTGTGTCCTAGATCCTGTCACTTTGAAGGTTCTTCCTTGTGCTAACTTGTGTTACGTCTGGGGTCTGGGTATTGAGATTAATTGTTCTAGTAGGGTCACCTGATGCATCTGCACACCACATGCACTAAACATCCAATCAATCGACAATCTATGCTTGTGCATCTCTCAAAACCTTTCAGGTTTTTGTTATGTCGATGTCACCAATGCCACATGGTGTAAGTGGTAACACGTGGCATTGAGATTTCCCCACTAGGGTAGCTAAAAATGATGAATATGCCTAC
The DNA here is from genome assembly GCA_034641835.2 of Pinus albicaulis. Taxonomy (NCBI): domain Eukaryota; kingdom Viridiplantae; phylum Streptophyta; class Pinopsida; order Pinales; family Pinaceae; genus Pinus; species Pinus albicaulis. The sequence continues at coordinate 406,982,342 of CM076581.1, forward strand.
CAAGTGTCCTTTATACCGACATCATCATCCACTAAAATATTTTCATGTGCCTATCAAAGAGGATAGAGAAAAGGGTCCCAAGCCTTGTGTTTTTCCATGATTTTATTTGTTAAATTTTATCAAGGTCCCAACCCTTTTTTCCGTACTACCACATCTCCCAGTAGTTTACAATCCCGAAACCTCCCTCTGTGCTTTGCTTTAAGTTATTCCAGGTAAGACTCAATGGGCTTAGCTGTCAATTCAAGGCCTCCTTATTTAAAACTTTTCCAGTCAATTGCACCTTCACATGCTTCTGTCAAGCCACCTCCGCCCATGCTGAAGTGTTAAGTGGGCTCTTCCATAGCCAATAATATGCTCTGCCACCTGCTACTATCAGAGCCACATCTACCCAACCTTCCTTTAGTCACTCCGCTAACCAGCTCTGCTAGATCTAGATGTCTGCCAAACTTAAACATACTCCAATGACCCTCCACCCACTTTAAATTTGCAAATTTGATTTTGGGGTCTTCAACTTTGACTGGAAATAACTTACAATCCAAAAGGCCATTGTTTATCTTTCACACACCACTGGAAATATATTTAAAATCCATAGCCATCTAATTAGGACCCAATTACTCTTGAATTGATCTTCATAACTAAAAATGGATTCAAATATCATACCATTTAACCAACTCTACGTTGAGTATACTTTGTATTCATCTCAACTTCTTCTTCGTCTTCATTATATTTTCCATCTATGACAACAAATTTCTAACATAAATTTTGGATACAAAATTTGATTGAGGTGATTCTTATATCATTGAAAAGTAATTTGTATGTAGAATATAATATAAATGTATGTCATTTAAGAAAAGAAAAAATTTCTACCAAAAAAATGACATTTAGTTCCTTAAACCTATTCTACAAGGTTTCAAATCCAAATTCTCCAAATTGTGTGTCGCTAATCAAATAGTCCCGTGAGATGATTCCTCCCACTTTATTATATATGAAAACATCCTTTTGGCACCCCAATGTCACATTATGCCGTGTTATAGCATAGAGCCTAGAAACATGTAAGTTCAACCTAATTTTCTTTTAACGATTTTGATTTTCTGTTGAAATACTGTGTATAAAATAATCCTTGTTTATATAAGTCTTCGTGAAGGATATACCTGCATTATTTAGGTTTAAATTTTCATGTGTTCTTGTTCTTGGTTTCATGCTTCAACAAAAAAAATAGAAATGATGAAGAAACTGCAATAAATTAAATCAGTTGTTCAATTTTTTTTATTTTTTATTTTTTTTTGGTGAATGTCACTATGTTAAATGGTTGTGTGAATTATACCTTAAATTCTACTGATATTATGTGTGTTTAATTCCTATTTAAGTCTGATGCACTTTTCTTTATCTATAAATTTGTCATAAGAAAATAAACAAACATGAAGAACCATTTTCAGCCATTTAATTCAAATGTTGGATCTCTTTAATATGTCTCTATTTCTATAGTAATGCAATGGAAATTACTCATAATGTGACTGAGATTTATTGCACATTTCTAAGATCTAAGCATTTCACACATTATTACATTCCCCATGAGTTCTCTTCAAGAAAGTACAAATTATGATGATAAAATTCCATTCAAAACAAATTTTAATTTATGTTTTAATGTTTAATTTTTTTTTAGAATCTCGGAAAAGGAAAATGTTATCCACTCTAAATAATTTTGCTGGGTAGAATTTCCACTTTTTCTCAGTTAGATCATTCATGAGCTTTGGGTTTGACTTAAAAAAACAAAAAGGGTTTGAATAATGGTAAAAATAGAGAACAAATATTAACATACTCAAATGTGTAATTAAGAATTCATTTGAACCTATCAAAATTAGATGGTTAGTTGAGCAATTACGAATTTAGCCACAAGACAACATAGTATTTTGAATTCCTCACTTTCATTTGAAACTATGTAAAAATCATCAACATATCCAAGACCTCTTCAAAAATCTTGTAAATTTTACAAAACTTAAAGCTAACAATCATATAGATTCATAATTTACTTTAATTAGCAACACCATTTCAAGTTCATAACAAACCAAGTTTATAACGTAATTTTCCATGAAAAATCTTTGAATATGTATTATTATGGTGCAAAAATCGATGTGCAAATATGGGTTATTATATTTACATGAGAAAGAAGAAGTGACAACCCAAAACTCACTTCTGAATTCCTCCTTAGAAAACTTCAAAAGTCCGAGCAATTTTTGAAACAAACTTGACAGATTTCCCCCTACATTGTTGGCATTATGACTAATTTGTTGTCCTTGATGGAACCTACTTGAGAAATATGTCCTTGATGTCAACTTGGTTACAATGTGATGGTTATGGAACTAGTGTAGATAATAGCTATTATAGAGGGTATGGGAGAAAATTTATAGCTGATTCAAAAAACACATGGAAATTATGAAGTTTGTAAATTATACACGACCCCCCTTAATAATATTCACATACATACGTAGGTTATATGAACAAAATTCGCGTGCATATTCCAAACCATGGAAAACAAGAAACTAGGAGCTATTTCCATGGTAATTACTCATAGTATTGTGAAAACAACATCTATTTGATTCTGCCAACAATTTCTAAAAACATTACCAACGGATTTTCCTTTGGTATTGGCAAAAGGAAAAAGCTATATAAGGAGAAGGATATCAAGGAGCTAAGTGTGAAATGTAATGGTTTATTCTTGTGTGATCTAATTTGGAACGTGTGTGCACTAGGGAGAAATGAGAAGGCATACATATGAAAGATATAAAGTATATGTTTGATTGATTAGCTTGTTGCAAAATGTTTTAAGTGGCTAATAATGCAAGATCTGTGATTATGGTGCAACTATGATATGAACATACATTCACTAAGATCTATAAATTTTGATAATATGTACGCAAAAACATGGGATTGACATGCATTGTAATTTTCCGTGAATATATAATTCAATAATCTAATATATATACACAATTTGTCTTCTGGATAGTTATGTACATACGTGAATATGCTTCACATAAGTCAAATATATATTTTGAGATAAATTTCCTTTACATTGTTTCTTGATATGGGTTGTTTACATATGTTTGGATTGATGAAGTCTATATTAATTGTTGTTGTTCATCAATGATGTCTTGATCAGAATGGTCTCTATTTGACAGTTTGGATTGGATTGATTTGGTTGTGACTTGGTACATTAGTTAGTGATGATTGATTCAGTATTAGTATATCTGTGATTATTTTTTGTTATGACTCTAGATTTTAGTGATTCAATGGTGGATATAGTGATTTAGTAATTCAACTTGATAGTGTTTCAGTATTGAGTGATTTGATATATGTATGACGGTTTTATGTTAAAGAATAATTTATACGCTCAGGTTTTATTCCGAACATTCGTGTATATATTTGGAATTCAATTTGATCAGGGTTTGCAATGATTGCACATTATTTATGTGATTACTATATGATAGTTAATAATGTGATTAATCAATGAATGGTTAAGTATTATCTTGATTGGTTAACTGGCTTTGGTCTAGTCAGTTATTGGTTGATTGGTAACTTTAGTTGGTTTAGTATTCAGTGATCTAGTTGCTTCAATGATTTTATTCAATTTTTTTGATTCAATATTCAGTTTGGTATATTGTTTTGGGCTTATTTTAGGTGTGGGTTGAGTGTGGAAATTTGATGAAAGGTGGGTTTCATGTTTTGATGTATTGGAGATAGATGGATCATGTTTTTATGGTCCATGTGTTGTTTATTGTTGTAGCATTCAATAAGGGGGTATGAGCTCCCTTCTGGTAGGAGCCAGTAAAAGAGATTAGGGGGTTGTAGCTCACTTCAAGTGGGTGTTGGAGAATGAGTGGAGGTTGTAACCTCCAACGGGTAGTATCCTTCATGTTGGAAAGAGTCTATACCAGTACATGATTGTAACAATTTTCTTTATAATAAAATAAGAAGATAGAATGACGACAACAACAACATTATTTTCCCACATTGGATTTCCACCTAAAATCTAGGTGTATATATGTGTTGATATTTTTCTTATGTGTAGATCATTTATTAGCTCTTTACTGATCATGGTTACTACATAATTAATGACTAAATAAATAATGATGCATTGGTTAAGTTAAATCATTGATGGAAATTGTGAAAATTTGATAATTTTCATATACGTGCATACACATGCAAGTTGTTTGCATAACAATCACGTACACATGCAAGTTTTTTGAATAAAAATCATGTACATAATTTTGAATTGGAATCAGACAATAGAGTGAAATAAAAATACTAATTCACCACCCCCCCCCCCCCCAGTATTTTTCCTAACAATTGGTATCAAATCAGGCCCCTCTAAAGAAGCTTGATTGCTTAAAGGGAGATCTAAAGGGAGAATAAAATTGGAAGGAGTATTTTCTGCAAAGTTGCTGATGTTTAATGGAACTAAATTTATGTTCTGGAAGGTCAGGATGAGACCATATTTATAGTCGTTAGGAGCTGACGTATGGGCAATTTTTGAAGGTAGATATCAGTTTCCAACCTCCATTCCCATAAATGATGCAAGAAAGAAAAAATATGAGAACAATGCAAGGAAAATAAATGCTATCTTGGGAGGATTGGAAGAGTATGAGTTGGTGAAAGTCATGTTGTTAAGCACCACAAATGAAATATATGATAAGCTTTTTCAAAGCTTTGAAGGTGACTCTAAGGTAAGAAATTATAAACTTCAATCATATAGAATTCAGTATCATTCTATTATAACACTATCTTGGGAGGATTGGAAGAATATGAGTTAGTGAAAGTCATGCAGTTAAGCACCGAAAATGCAATATAGGATAAGCTTGTTCAAAGCTTTGAAGGTGACTCTAAGGTAAGAAATTCTAAACTTAAATCATATAGAATTCAGTATGAGTCTCTTAGAACGCTATCTTGGGAGGATTGGAAGAATATGAGTTTGTGAAAGTCATACAATTAAGCACTGCAAATGCAATATAGGATAATCTTGTTCAAATATTTGAAGGTGACTCTAAGGTAAGAAATTCTAAACTTCAATCATATTTAATTCAGTATGAGTCTCTTAGAATGCATGATGATGAAATCATTGCAAGATTTTTCCTTAGAGTAGATGAGATTGTTAAAACAATGAAGGGTATTGGTGATGAAATAAAGGATTTCATTGTTGTTGAAAATATTTTGAGATCACTAACCCTAAAGTTCGATTCTAAAGCCTCCTCCATTGAATAAATGCAGGATTTGAAGAATATTACCATTGAATAGCTCCATGGGATCTTGACTGCTTATGAGATGAGAGAATGGGATACATTACGTGTTAGAAAAGTATCCTTCAAAGCCACAAATAAAGGGAAAGGAAATTAAGAGACTAAAGATACAAGCTAAATTTCAGATGAGGAAGAAGATAATTTTGTGAAGAAGTTGCATGTAGGAACTACTATGTTCAAAGGTAAACTTCATTTCAAATTTTTTTCTTGTGAAAGAGTAGGCCACTATAGTACTATTAAGATTCATTATTTCACCTTGACCCTCCTTAAATATTTCTCACCATGTCGCGCCTTTACACTATTGTCCATGCCTATTTCTACAGTAACCAACTATGTAGTCCTTTCGAACAACAACGACTGCATGTGGCTCAAATTTTTTCCTTATACAATGAAGCTTTAGAATTAATGGAAACAAGTGATAGCTCCTATAAGAAAATATTATCTTCTTGGATTATTTATCCTGTGGCGTGTCTTCCTTCAACGACTATGGCTTTAGGGAAAAAAATTCTTTGGTGACTTTTATTTTTTATAGTATCAACTACTACCTTAATCACGAATTTCACAGGACTCCAATTCTTATGGATATTCAACGACAAAGAAAAATTCTTGATTCAACATGTATCTTTCTTGCTGCACCCCTTTGATACAACGAATAGATTCACAAAAATACTCTTTATAACAACAAGATCGAGCTATGGATTTCCCTATTTGTCAATGGCCCCTACAAATTTTTTCCTCAAAGTATTTTACTTTTTTTCAGAAAGAAAAAAATGTTGTATATTAATAATAGTACATAATTCAAACATTACAGTCTCAGCTGTAAGCAGCAAGAAATCCATATCATCAATGTCGCAGTATATAAGAAAGTGCTTTCTAAGAAAGAAAAATTCCAGATACTATGACATATAAAAATCCGGAGGGAATTATACCGATCCATACATAATTATCATAATCGTATCTATCAAACATCAAATATCCCTGCAAACATTCATAACATTTGCAAAGAATCAAAATTACAATAGACCTCTATGGTATCATTGATACGAATACCTGAACTAGTCAAACCACCTGTAGGATCACATTGAGGAGAATACAAGAATAGAAATCAGGCTCGCTTGATCACAGCTTACCCATCATCAGAATATGATAGGCTCGCTTGAGGAGATCGGATGACCAAACAGCAACATCAAGAATTCTTCATCAATGATAATAGCAGTCTCGCTTGAGGTGGTACCATGCAACGAATAACAGAAGTAGCATCATCCATACATTAATAACAAAACACAGCACCAAAAATGTAACCATATGACAACATCAATAGACTCGCTTGAGATAGCAGGTCGTAGGAAAATATAGAAAATCAAGCTTGTCCAACCGCATGTAGAAAAACATGTGTAGGTAACTGGCTTGCTTTCAAAACCTCGGAGAATTCCAGCTTTGATACGGGCTGTCAAGGAATGAGGATGTTTGTGGCCCATATATGGACATTGTTTCGATATTGTAACACATCCATGATACCAAATTCCATACTGAGGCCTTTCTTAGATAGTCTATCAGCTCTGGTGTTTTATTCTCTGTATATGTGGGCAATCAAAGGATGATTCATTTTAGCCCACAGATCTTTGGTTCTCAACATCCATCCCAGAGCAGATGGAGCCGATAGAGAATGGGCACCATTAACCGCCCCAATAATGACCTTAGATTCTCCATAAATACAAGTAATATTAATCCCAAGATTATATGCAACATACAGACCACACCAAAGAGCCAAGAGCTCAACCATTGTGTTGGAACCCGGTCCAGCGTTCCAATAGATGTGAAATATTTCAGAGTGGGATACTTGTATCCATGCCCCACAACCCATCATCCCATCCTGGCAAGCCCCATCAAAGAAGATTGTTGGCACAACGATGATATGGGGTCTCAACCTAATATATTCATCCAAAACTGGATTGATAAACACCTCATGATGGAAAATCCATTTCATTATGGCACTGTGAATGGCATGAACAGAAAAATCTCCACCAAATATATATCTGTTGCGAAACATCCAAATTTCCCAAATAATGAAGAAAGGTAAGGATTGAAATTTGCCTCTAATATTGTCCCATCTGTTCACACCATCCATAAAGTCAGTTGGAAACCATGTGGAATCAAAAAAATGTGGGGTAAACAGGCTCCAAATCTGAACAACCATTGGGCATAAGAAAAAAATATGGTTCATCGATTCTTCATGATTTCTATAGAGGGCACACCAACCAGGGCCCTAAAAGCCACGATGCATAAGTGAATCCCAGGTGAGAATCATTTTTCTTCATATCAACCACCTAAACACTAATATTTTAGTGGGGATGCGATGATGCCAAAAAGGCCAGAACTCAGGAGACGCATCAACTTGAATGACACGTGATAAGAGCGAGAGATATGTATCCTTGACAACAACCACCACGCTGATAAGAACTCCATCCCATGTAATTCTATCACCCTGAGGGTTATAACAGAGGCAAAATACCTTTATATTTAGTACATATTCAGACCATGATATCGCAACAGCACCATTTAAACCCAACATGGAAGCATCTTTGAGAATCGGAGCCCCGATAGACCAGTAGTAGATGACTTGGCTGAAAAATAATATGCCACGTTGCGTAATCTTACGAACCACCCTCTAGTTTAGAGGAGAATCCACATCCATACCTCTCATGTGATCCTTTCCAATAATGATGTCCAGCCCATTTCCAAAATACCATATAAGCCTATCAGCGAAGAGAGAGAAATTTTTTTGGAACCCCATCCAAATAGACAAAAAAAATCTGGGCAGCTTTAATTTTCTGATGTATAAGCGGAATAAGCAATCTTTCTCTAAATATTTGATGTATATGATTTTATTCCAAATCCCATCCCCATTGATAGTTCGCCACAGAGATTTAGGCAATAAATCAGAGTTGAAAACCCGAATATTGAGAATGCCCCATCCTCCCATCTTTTTGGGCATGCATAAATTTTGAAATCTTATCATATGGATTTTAGACTTATTATCTAAGCCACCCCAAAGGAATTTTTCCATAATTTTATTAATAAGATCCACAGTATTTTCTGGGAGGTAATATAGATGACCCCAATATACCACATATTGTGAAAGGACCGCTTGAATCAGCACCATTCTCCCACCCAAAGAAAGCCATCGATGCGACCATTTGTAGATCTTTGTTTTGAACTTTTCAAAAAGCCAACCCCAATCCTTTACCCCATATCCACATGATTTAATTCGGAAGCCCAGATAATATAACCCCTCGGAAGCCCTCTTAACATGTATCCCCACAAAATTGGCAATGAACAATATCTCTAGTTCGTCCCCATAGTCATAAATAATAAAAGATTTCTCCTTTTTGATACATAATCCTGTTGCTTTCCCAAACCGAATCAGCATATAGTGTATGAAGAAACATTGGTTTCTCATAATCTGGCAGAAAATAAGGAGATCATAAAAAAAAATAGAATGTGTGATACATACCTCTTTGGAGAAAGAAAAACCCGATATAAATTGAGAATTTAGCGCCATCTGCATGATTATGCTGAAACCATCCATAATGAGAATAAAAATAAGAGGTGATAGCGCACAGCCTTGTCGAATCCCTCGTTGAGCCTTGAAGAACTTAGTCGGTTGACCATTTATAATAACAACATAAGTCACAGAAGAGATGCAAGCCATAATCCATCGGATAGAGTGTACCAGGCGGCCAATCTTGAGAAGGACCAGTCTAATGTAAGACCAATCAACGATGTCATATTCCTTAAACAAGTCAATTTTCAATATAGCCGCCTCCTTTTTCCCAAAATGCATAGAATTCATAACCTCCTATGCAATGGCGATGACATCATGCATAGATATTCCTTTGATGAAACCATACTGTTCTTTACAAATATGACTTGACAAGGTGTCTTTCATTCTATTGACAATGATCTTGGAAGAAATCTTATACAAAATATTGCACAAATCAATTGGCCTAAATTCATTAAACTTCCTGGGATCGGAAGTCTTGGGAATGAGGGCCAAAAATGTGGAATTCATATTTTCCAGAAGGTGACCCGAAATTCTACCATTCTCTACCATCTAAGTAATCTCATCAGCCATGATATCAAAGAAATGTAAAAATAACTCCGCAAGCCATCCATCCGAACCAGGACATTTATCGAGAGCAAATGATTTGAGGGTTTGTTCCACCTCCTCCTTAGTGACCCTAGCATTTAGTCTCAGTAGATCCTCCTCATCAAACATCACCAGGAAATGTTGAAGAATCCATTCCTAGCTATTCACAGAAATACTAGCATCAGCTTGATAAAAATTCATGAAGTGATTATAAGCTTCCAGCATAATCTCCTCTTTTGAATATACGAAACCACCATCAGCCTTTTGAATATACCAGATAGCATTCATGTTCCTTCGCTCATTAGTTGTTATGTGGAAGAACTTGGTATTCAAATCTCCTTATTTCAACCATGTAACTCGGCTCTTAAGTTTCCACATGATTTCCTCAATTTTTAGGATCTCCTTCCGACGTGAATGCAACTGCTCCATTTTCTGAAGGGACTGTTCATCAGGGACACCTTTGTCAAATTTGGATAATAGCTCATTAAGAGCCAGAGATATTTCATGATATTATGTCTAGACCTTTTGCTTCTTACTAATCTCCTAAGATTTTGTGAATTGTTTGATGTGATGCAGATTCTTATGTAATAACTGCCACCCACTTAAGCCCTCTAAATTCACAAAGTCCATCCATTGTGATCTGATGGCCTCATCGTATTCCAAATCCGAAAACCATGCACGGTTGAATTTGAAAGGTACTCCAGCTCGAACCTCCTCCTGTCTCCATGATAAAACCACTGCCATATGATCTGATATATCAGATATATGTATGATAGATCGCATATCCCCCAAATAGCTTATTAACTGTCCCTTCACCATCGCCCTATCAAGTCTCTTAGCAATGAACCTGTCACCATCCCTTTTATTGGACCACGTGGGCAGAATCAGATTCGGCCGAATATCATACATTTGAAATTGTTCGAACATTTTGCCAATATAATCAGCCAAATCGTCCGGTCGGCACTTTGATCCCCATGATTCATCCGAATAGAGAGTCAAATTGAAGTCTACAATGATGATTAAATTCTCTAGAGCAAGGATGCCAAAAACACACAATCGTCTCCAAAAATTAAATCGACCTCTATATGGAGCATATAAGTTTATGATGTTAATATTCTCTTGTATACCACATATGAATCCTGATAATAGGATTCCACCAAAAAATATATATGCAGAGAAATTAACAATAGAATGGTACCAGAAATCCACCAAGCCACCCCTGTGTCCAACTGCATCAATAGCCACAACATTCCAACCTGGTCGAATGGCAAGAACATATTTAATAGCCTTTAGCTGATCACATAAAGATTCTTGAATGAGAACAATGAGAGGCAGCACATAATTGATAATGTCCTTCAGGCAGTATTTTTTTGAGGGGTCGCCCATACCCTGCAGATTTATAGAAAGGATGGAATTCATGTTGAACCCGGGAGGTTTTTGCTTACTCTAAGCACCTCGATATCCTCAATTGAAGAAATGGGAACCTCGATCAGGTCCAGCAATTCATCCTGGAAAGGAGACCTAGACTTTGGTCTTCCTCTGAAGTGTCTTGATCCAGGTTTTGTATTCTTATGCACAGTAATATTCTGACCAGATTAAGGAGATATGGTTATATAATTCTACCTAGGGATCCTATCAAAAATCGTAAAAGCCGCCAAATCAATGTTAGGATTATCCATGAGGGATTCTATGTCACTGCCTACAGAGTTTTTTTGGGAAAATGGTATGTCAAGAGCAGTATCAGGCACAGGGTATGAGGGTGACGCCCTGATACCGGGTAAAACCCACAATCCCCACTTTACTGTGCATATACATGCATCCCAATTTTGAATCCAATACAAATCTCAATCTGTGCAATTAAACATTCTATTTTCTGAGCTGGAAATTTAAATAAATAAATCTGGAATCTTTAATATTTCAAATCTGAGATTTGAGATATTAAATTAAAACTCTTTTGCATATAAAAACACCTGCACTCAATTTTGTGCTCAATCCAATTTCCAATCTGGAAAACTCTTCTAACTACGGGAGCTCCTTATCAAAGGTTAAAACTATGGTGATGAAACCATACAGATGGAAATCTTCATACAATTCCATAAGCGGAGGGTTACCTTTCAAGACCTATGGTTACAACCATAGTCAATTTCATTACTCCTTACACAAAAGGTTATAAAACCATGCAATGCAAATCAACAGTTGAATGTAATTGATCCCATATCTATATATATATATATATATACATATATATATATATCGACATATATATATTCCCCAAATCAAATGTTAAAAACATAAATAAGCCTTGGACTTATATTAAGACTCCAGCAAACATTAAAATTCGTGGGTCCCCCAACAATCATACTCATCACATTTACTATGGAGAAGAACACTCAACATACCAGCGTTAAGAACCCCGCAGCTTCCTTACACGAACGTCGTCCGATCCTTGGATCGGATCATCCAACAGCTATTGCACTTTTTTAAGAACCGAACTTTACCACGAAAATAAAATGTGAAATGGGTGGTAAACGAATACCACTTAAGCTGCGTATCAAGCAAAGAGCACTATCACATTATTTTTCAGAATTCTGCTTACCACTTTTTCATAATGCGAAAACCAAAGTTGGTTTTAAAAACCGCTGTCACTGTTCATACCTTACGGTTCCATTTGTTGACTCAAGGTTCTGTTCCTCTACGACATCTTTGCACTTTATATCCATCGATTTCATTCCTCGGTGGTTTAATTCAATATTTCAACAGGCTTTTAAAACAAACCCCCAATCATTCAATCAACGCACAGTTCTACTTTAACTTCATGATTCCGCCACGGCACTTCCAGTGACACGATTGTACAGTCTCCTTACTCCTTCACTATCAATTTCATCACCATAAACCCGAACATGCCTTCGACCCTTTCAGCATTCATTTGCCATCACAAATTAAACAATTCTTGGCCAGTGTCAGACTTGGAAGTCAGCTTTCATACTATACCAACCTTCAACAAGTCAACTCCACCATCAACTATTAACTCTGCACAATCGAGTCCTCAATCGATAGCCTACACTCCCTGCCTTCAACTCGTACCAACCACAACATTCAATTGCTTGGCCATCGTATGATTCAAACATACAAATGAGACATTGATACCTTCAATTTCAAGGTTAACGCATGCTTCCTTATTCTATTGGGCCAACATTGCAAACAAATTTGATGTATTCAAATGCAGGAATGTAATTCAATTTTCCTTCAACGTAATTAATCTTTTCTCAGATGTGTGTGCAATATTTTATGTTGGTCAATACACAATTATATCTAATCTTCTCTTTCACAAAAAATCGACATTTCAATCCTTAACACAGGACTTCAACATGCACTTCCTATAAACTCTCTCATAGAAACTGAAAACATTCCTTACGCATATAGTTCATATATCAATTCCTTAGCACAGAAATTCAACCATAAATTAATCAATTAATGTGCATATAGTTCCAAAACAAGTTCTTTCATATAAACTAAATTTCTTACAGAAATCACTGTTTCTGGCCTGATCTTCAATCAAATGGCCTCTTCAGGAGAAAACTATGTTTGCACAGGACTGAATCCCTCACACTCTCCCTTTCCAGATCTGTAGGTCTATTTGCTTAATGCCACAGAGGCTTATTTATACAAGTTAATAATAATTCAATTCATCTTCCCTTAATGCTCAACAAAACTCTTGGAATCCCTCCAGGTCCTAAATTTAGCCTAATCCCTAGATAAACTAAACTGACTCTTCATATTCCTAGCTAACCAAATTCCCCTCATGTTCTCCAATGATTTGGGAACATTTACAATTTCTCACTAAATTTATTTAAAAATCACTCCAATATTAATAGCTACATAAGAAAGCAAAAACATGAGACCCCCCTATGTCTATTTACATGCAAAGTATGTCCTCGAGCCTAATGCTCCTGCATCAGACTCCCTAGGTTAAAATGATTCATGATCTCCTGATCATGTGTTTTAATCCTTGTCTTCCTAGATCCCACACTTTGTTCTGTAACTGGTCATCTGCTCCAACATTCTTCTGCTACACTCCTCCCGGCTTCCATATCTTATTCTATCTTTCTCCACTAGCTGCACTTTCACATTCTCTTTCTATCTTTGTTTTGCTGCTGCTTCCTTGCTTTCTTTGTTTTCTTGCTGCTTCCTTCCTCTGAAACACCTTCACCATCAGTTTTCTCATCAATTCAATTTCCCTGTCTAATTTGTCTTCTGACTGCTGGATACTGCTTCCTCTTGATTGATGAACTCTTACTGCCCTTTGCTAAGCCCTTGCTTGCTCAGTCCTTACTGCTGCTCTTATTTCGTCTCTTGCCCTTCATTGCTGAGCCCTCGCTCTTACTCTTACTCCTATGCTTACTTCCACCCAATCATCCATACCCTCTTGTTTCCTGCAACAAAAAAGCTCTTCCTGATTGTCACTCATGACAATTTCTTCATTCTCTGACTTCAGCAATCTCTTGGACTGGTATTTAAATTTCCAATCATTGTCATCATCTCTTTTCCTCTCCTAGACTAAACATCCCTTAGTCCTTCCATCCGTACCTGCAATCATAAGACAAACCTCAAGATTGTAAAATCTTTGTGTCTCCTCCTCCTCTTCTGGCAACACTTCAAATTGTTGCGCTAACATTTCCTTCTCCTCTCTGAATGTTTTCAGCAAACAATTCAACCACTCATTTTGTAAAACCATATCATCAATATGCTGCAAACTTGTTTTAGCTTGTTCTTCTTCTTTTTACAATTCTAAGTCTTTTCTGAGACTCAGAAAATCTTCCCTGCCCTTAATTGCCCTTATTTCGGTAACATCCAGCTTCACTGAATACAATTTCATCATATGAACTGGTTTCTTCAGTACCTGCATTCACACACAACTTGTCAGTTGTAAAACCATAAGACCCCATGGTGTCATTTAGTGATTTGATCATCAAATCTCCTTGCTGTTCCCAGCCCTCTATACACTTCAGAAATTATTCAATGGTCTCCCCTTCAGTATCTTCAAGTTGTCCAACTTCCAGCTTCTGGCCATCATCACAATTCATACTTCCTTTGCTTCCATTGTATTGGGAAGAAAAACCTTTCCCCATCTATGTATGGACATTTTCAAAATATCTAACTGTTCCATTTTCTTCCTTAGTGACAACATCAGCAGTTTGTTATTTCTCCACATGTTCTTCCTGCAAACATACAAAATTTTTCAGATGTAAGGCCATTTGACCCCTTGGTCTCACTTGAAGTTTCAGTCTTCAAGTCCTTCTCCAAATACTCAATCATTCTGAGTAATTTCTCTTTCTGCTGAGCATTTATCATTTGATATCTCTTCATCTGTAGCCTTTGCCACTTTACATTCTTCTTCATGAACCAACCAAATCATTGGCTTTCCTTTATCATCAGTTCCAATTTGTTGAACTGCTCCCAAATCTCAGCTAATTCTTTCTCATATTCTTCATCAGTGAATTTCTTCCTCATGCCATTTTCTTTGGCATCTTCCTTCACTCTTCTGTTGTGGTCTCTCTCAGAACTTCTGCAATCTTTGCTATGGCTATCAGTAGCCATTTTCTCCTCCATGAGTTCTTAATTCACAAGCTACACTAAGCCTCTGCAACATCAAGCTCTCTTGCTGCAACTTACCTCACCAATCCTTTCCTTCGGATCTGGGCTTTTGGCAAGTACTGGTCCCCTATCTGCTGGAATCTTCTAAGCACTCTCTTCTACTCTCTCTAGGTTTCACTCTGCAAATTTTCTCAAGAACACATCTATTATTATTTCATCCAACCTCTGTTGGGAATTCTCCAGGTTCTACCACACTTTCTTCTTCACCTTAGAATCCTCTGTTGGACTCTTTCATCACTGCTCTCAAAGCTGTGATATTATTTTGCTGAGACTCTTTCAATTGCATACAATATGAATTCTGCAAAAAATACTTCAAACCAGAGTTTAAATAATGCTCATCAACTCACCTTCCAAGATCACTGAATGATCTTGTTGTTCCTCTTACCTGCACTGCATCTCGGTAGGCTGCAACCTTCAAAACAATTTGTCTTCAACTCCAGATTCTATACATCTGAAGACTTTCATTGCACACCTAATCAAATCTGTAATTTCTGTTAAACAAATTTAAAACTTCAAACTTTTTATCACTGTTTCAGTACATATGCATTTCAAAAATTAATTTTCAAAGAGCTATTCCAGCTTTGATACCACTTGATACCGGGTAAAACCCACAATCCCCACTTTACTGTGCATATAAATGCATCCCAATTTTGAATCCAATACAAATCTCAATCTATGCAATTCAACATTCTATTTTCTGAGCTGAAAATTTAAATAAATAAATCTAGAATCTTTAATATCTCAAATCTGAGATTAGAGATATTAAATTAAAACTCTTTTGCATATAAAAACACCTACACTCAATTTTGTGCTCAATCCAATTTCCAATCTGGCAAACTCTTCTAATTGCGGGAGCTCCTTATCAAAGTTTAAAACTATGGTGATGAAACCATGCAGATGGAAATCTTCATAAAATTCCATAAGCGGAGGGTTACCTTTCAAGACCTATGGTTACAACCATAGTCAATTTCATTACTCCTTACACAAAAGGTTATAAAACCATGCACCACGACCATACACTCTATGGTTCAAAACCCATCTTATGAAATTGAATCAACTCTTCCAATCAACGTTAATATCAAATAAACCTTTCGACCAATACATATATAGTTATATGTACCCAAGGCTCTCACTAACCATCCAACAGATTACGCTTTCCAATGCAAATCAACAGTTGAATGTAATTGATCCCATATATATATATATATATATATATATATATATATATATATATATATATATATATATATATATATATATCGACATATATATATTCCCCAAATCAAATGTTACAAACATCAATAAGCCTTGGACTTATATTAAGACCCCAGCAAACATTAAAATTCGTGGGTCCCCTAACAATCATACTCATCGCATTTACTATGGAGAAGAACACTCAACATATCAGCGTTAAGAACCCCACAACTTCCTTACATGAATGTCGTCCGATCCTTGGATCGGATCATCCAACAGCTATCGCACTTTTTTAAGAACCAAAATTTAGCATGAAAATAAAATGTGAAATGGGTGGTAAATGAATACCAATTAAGCCGCGTGTCAAGCAAAGAGCACTATCGCATTATTTTTCATAATTCCGCTTACCACTTTTTCATAATGCGAAAACCACAGTTGGTTTTAAAAACCGTTGTCACTGTTCATACCTTATGGTTCCATTTGTCGACTCAAGGTTCCATTCCTTTAAGGCATCTCTGCACTTTATATCCATCGATTTCATTCCTTGATGGTTTAATTCAATATTTCAACAGGCTTTTAAAACAAACCCCCAATCATTCAATCAACACGCAGTTCTACTTTAACTTCATGATTCCGCCACGCTACTTCCAGTGACATGATTTAACAGTCTCCTTACTCCTTCGCTATCAATTTGATCACCATAAACCCGAACATGTCTTCGACCCTTTCAGCATTCAATTTCCATCACCAATTAAACAATTCTTGTCGAGTGTCGGACTTGGAAGTCAGTGTTCATACTATACTAACCTTCAACAAGTCGACTCCACCATTGACTATTAACTCTACACAATCGAATCCTCAATTGATAGCCTACACTCCCTGCCTTCAACACGTACCAACCATGGCATTCAATTGCTTGGCCATCGTATGATTCAAACATACAAATGAGATATTGAGACCTTCAATTTCAAGGTTAACGCATGCTTCCTTATTCTATTGGGCCAACATTGCAAACAAAGTCGATGTATTCAAATGCAGGACTATAATTCAATTTTCCTTCAATGTAATTAATATTTTCTCAGATGTGTGTGCAATATTTTATGTTGGTCAATACACAATTATATCTAATCTTCTCTTTCACACAAATTCGCCATTTCAATCCTTAACACAGGTCTTCAACATGCACTTCCTATAAACTCTCTCACAGAAACTCAAAACATTCCTTACGCATACAGTTCATATATCAATTCCTTAGCACAGAACTTCAACCATAAATCAATCAATTAATGCGCATATAGTTCCAAAACAGGTTTTTTCATATAAACTAAATTACTTACAGAAATCAATGTTTCTGGCCTGATCTTCAATCAAATGGCCTCTTCAGGAGAAAACTCTATTTGCACAAGACTGAATCCCTCACACTCTCCCTTTCCAGATCTGCAAGTCTATTTTCTTAATGCCACAGAGGCTTATTTATACAAGTTAATAATAATTCGATTCATCTTCCCTTAATGCTCAACAAAACTCTTGGAATCCCTCTAGGTCCTAAATTTAGCCTAATCCCTAGATAAACTGAACTGACTCTTCATATTCCTAGCTAACCGACTTCCCCTCATGTTCTCCAATGATTTGGGAACATTTACAATTTCTCACTAAATTTATTTAAAAATCACTCAAATATTAATAACTACATAAGAAAGCAAAAACATGAGACCCCCCTATGTCTATTTACATACAAAGTATTTCCTTGAGCCTAATGCTCCTATATCACGCCCACTCCAATGGGGGCATGGAAGGGGAGACATATTGATGACCCCCAGTAAGACAGGGAGACTCGTTTTTTTCGGAATCCGACAAAGGATCATGAATGCAAGAGGGTCCAGGAACATCAATGGTCACCGATCCATTGTCATTAAGTATTCCAAGCCTATCGTTTTCAACTGAGTCTGATAAGCGTGGATAGAACAGATTGGAAAGTTGAGAAGGATAGAAACCCCCCCCCCCCCCCCCCCGCCGATAACTTATCATGTTCAGAAACCCCTGGTAATAACTGAATCTGAGAGATAGGACCCGTAAAAGGACTAGGCAGCATCCTAATAGAAGGGCCACTAGGGTCTACAGTAAGACAGGGTAAAATAGAAGAGGAGAAGGTGGGTTCTCCCCTGTCATGAGAGCCAGAAATCGGCTGATCCAAAACTTGAAAATTTTCATAGGGTATGACATCATCAGGAGGACCTTGATTACCATCATTTTCATCAGTAGAGACATATTCATCATCACCTGAGGAAGGAATTAGCGACGTACCAGTATTTTGGTGATTCATTCTCTCATTTGAATCAGCGCTAGGAACAGAGTCCACACCCGTATCAGCGCTAATATATACAGTGCCCTGATCCCGATTCATTCGAAGACGCATTGGGCAGCTATTCTTCATATGTCCTGTGCAATGAAAAATTAAACAGTGGAAAGGAACACCCCAATAATCGACCCTCTGGCGATGACGCTTTTTCCCCCAGACAAGGTCTACATCCCCGGGTAGACCCCCAGCAAAATTCACTTCAACCAACACCCATGCAATTCATTTATCAGAGGCACCAATAACCCGAGGATCAATATATTTAGTGGTTCCAATGGTGTCACCAATCGCTCTTGAAGCTTTTAATGTCCAAAAATCCAGGGGAAGACCAAGTAATTTAACCCAAATGAACTTATTTTTTGGAGCTTCCATGACTGGGTTAAACACGAGGTACCAATGAACTAGCTAAATGAAATTCTTCCCATGTACCCATGTATGCTAGATGATTTTCGCGATATCCTCTTCCTTCATAAAATGTATACTGAATCATTTGTTTAACAACATGCTGACCTTCAACGCATACCCAAGAATTGGGTTCCAATGCACCTGCACCTAATCTAGCATATTCAAGTATTTTCCTTCATCAAACATCCACCTGCCAATGAGTGCGCGCCTCTGCAAACTTGTAACCCTCCCCCAAAGGTCATCATATTCCATAACTACTTCCCTAACCACCATCGCAGGTTTGTAGCAGCGATCCTTGTGTTGGTTCTGCCTTCTAAAATCGACAATCCTTCCCTGTGGCCGACTGCAGAGCTAGTTCCACTTCTATTTTGGATATGAGCCACCACCAAGACCTTTCATGTTTTGTGCAAAGAAAACTAATTCTGCAATTAATCTTGCATTGTCCTCAAAAGCCTTATTCCGCTTTTGCTCCGTGACAATGGTTGTAGCAATGAGCGCCCTATGGCTAGAATAATCCGAATGAAAAGATTCATTGACATTCACCATCGAATACCCTGGAGAATCAGGGCCAAAACCAAATAAAATAACACCTACGTCAACCCCGCGTGCCAGGAAACCACCAAAACACCAATATTGGCACCAGCTTCCAGATCACTAACATGCCATAATTGATAGAAATAGAAAACCACAACTACGACGTATGGGAAATGTCAACAAACAATCCAGATCACAATCCAAATCTTGGAAGAATTAATGATGAATTCAGTGATGTCAAACTGGCAATCCAACAGATAAAGCACTACCTCGATGCCACAAATATCAACACCATCATATCAAAGTCAAAAATGGAGAAAAGAAATATAAAAATCCCTCCCTAAACATCACTAAATACACCAAAGGCATCCAAATCAGGAATCTGAAAGACGCTAAAAATAGCATCCATAAACCGTTGGGGAATACAACCTGGATGAAGCAATCAAGAGGACAACCAAGTCCTCTGACAAGTAATGGCCCAGTCAGAAGGTTGGAAAACCAATTGCCGTCAATTTGAGGGAAAAGCAGTAAAATAGGAATAAAAAAATTCCATCCTGATACCTCCATAAATAGCCATGAGACGTACTCAGGTCGAGTACCCGATAGAACCTAAAAATAGCAGTCGGAACCTATGCGAAATAAAGCCCAGATTAAATGGCTGGTGACAGCTGACATACTCAGACGCAGTCAGTAGGTTGGAATTCCATATCCATCCATAAATGAACTGATAATTAGTTTGAATGCATTTCCCGGTCAGGTCTCCACATTCCGATGTCGTGAAAATCAATCACCGATGAGCTAACCAGAAATGCTCCAACAGTAACAACAGCATCCTGGACAAGTCCACCACTGGGAGAAGAGCCTGAACCCGAAATATTTGCAGGGTCACGAAATGACAAATGCGTCAGTCCAACTTTTCCAAAAGGCCTTCCATCCCAATAGAAAAAACCAATGTTGAGAATCAGAGTCAGAAGAAGACCTACAAGGTGTAAATCTTCACATCCAATTTGCATTGGAAAGGAGAATCAAGTATATCAGAGCTCACAGGATAATAATGGAGAGAAAACAATACAATATAATCAAAAAAATCTCCACATAAACCGTAAACATCACGTATTAACCGTCTTCAGAAGCATAGACCTCCAATCCCAGATGTATAGCTCAAATTTCCCCGAAACATGTAGCAATATACACCAACTAATATACTTAGTGCTAAGACTGAGTTACAGGTATACTATATCAAACCACATAAACGCAGAGACCTCAGAACATATGACTCTGTCCAAACGTGCAATACTAAATGTCAATACTAGTCCCTGATCTGAGTGGTTGTAATCTCTTCCATGCCAAGTTTTTCCCTAATTTTTGTGGGAAAATCTAATTCAGATTCATTGAGCGGACACGGAGGAGGTTTATCCCACAGAATTTTCTCAATGTCATTTTTCTGCTCCTTACTAAAATGAAATCCTTTCTTCCGCTTCTTCCCCACTATTATATTTTGTTGCTGGTCTTCCCCAGTGCTGGCATCTATGCTCTGAGAAGGTTTCAGAAATATTGAAATTCAAAAAACATTCCTCCGGCCAGAAAACTCCGCCCCTGCTTTTCCTCTGGTTCGGAAACTCCGCACTCAAAGTATTTTACTAGCCGCTGGGTAGATATACGAATAAACTTCAGAAAACCCAAATAAATAAATAAATATAAATAAATAAAAATAAACTTGATGGATCGAAAACTAGATTCACAAAACGCATCTTGACAACAACGAGATCGAGACAAATAATGAATCAACTCGTTGTTGGACTAAAAGTTATACGTGAAAACAATCATATACATAGGGACTTAAAACCGCATAATTTTCTCCTTTCAACAAATGACAAGAACATGGTACTGAAAATTGCAGAATCCAGGACCTTGCAACTCGAAAGGATAGTAGAAACATTGTGTGGTTCACCTCTGTACATAGCACTTGAGATTATGCAATCACGAAGGAGTAATGGCCATGCAAGAAGTCATGAAGGTTGCAAATCTAAAGATAAATGGGAGAATGAAACCTCTTTTTCCCCACAAAAAATCCCCCAAACAAAGGATTTAAAAAGAATAAGTAGTAATAGAAGGCAGAACCAATTAAAACATGCAGTTGAAGAGGAACTGTATATGGATAACTAGTTTTGATAAGTGGGGTATATCTATTTTTGGTTGGTTGAAGCGTGGTAGAAATAATGATAATGATGGATTCTCTTGAACTTCTAGAGGTAATAGGTCCTCTGCAAGAGGCATCCAAGGAGAAGGTGATTTGTTGAAAAAAAGAGGCTATAAATCCTCTGGTATCCAAGTACTGAAGATCGGTGATGATGAAGATGAGTCTAAAGATGAAGATGAATATGATGAATTTGATTCAGCGAAGCTTGTGGGGCACAAGGAACCAATTTTGAGTCCTATTGAAAAAGCATATAGAAAAACAAGTAGTGTGAAGGTTACTGGGGATTCTAATTATTTGAGCCAATCAATATTTGGCCAGTACAATATCTCACCATTGACACTCAAGGCAACCAACACAACGGGATATGAGCGTATGACCATTGTGTAAGAAGCAACTCTTCCATATATTCTCAAAGGCAAGGATGTGTTGGAAAATCCTAAAACTTGCACCAACAAGACAATAGCATTTATGTTTCTTGTTCTTGAGGTGATAGTGCAGTCAACATTCCTCCAAGATCATAAAAGGCCACCTATTATTGTTCTTGTCATTTTTCCCACTAGGGAACTTGCAAGTCAATATTTTGTCGAGGCCAATGTTTTGTTTAAATTCCATGGAAATATTTATGTACAAGTAGTTAGTGGGGGAACAAAATTACCAAGAGAACATAAATGGCTATAAACAAATCCTTGCCAAATATTAGTGCCCACTCCTGGAAGGATTTGGGACCATATAGAGAATACCCCAGTTGTCTGAAGTCATTTAATGGGTGTAAAAGTGCTCTTACTTTAATGAAGTTGACCATTTTCTATATATGGGGTTCCACAGGGATATTGATAAGATAAATGTTGGTGTGCCTAAAGAGAGACAGAAACCTATTTTAAGCTACATTTCCAGAAGAGGTTCATAAAGTTTCTCGAATTGCTTTCATATAGTATGACAAGTTTATTAATACAATTAGAGAGGGTAGTGAGGAAAGTCACTCAAAGGTTTGTCATTCATCAATTATTTCTTTAGATGAGAATCAGTTTGACATTGTTTGTGTTGTTATTAAAGAGCAACGTATTTAGTGCTTGAAATTTCAAATGCTAGGCATGGATCCTTGGATGCATATGCACGATATATTTGAGTCTTTTGTGGTGGGAATCCAACCAGATATGTACAAGGTAATGGTTGCAACAACACTATAATAAATAAGGATTTTTAATTGTTCAAAGCTACTTCTGCAATGTTAACCACAACAACATGTTCAATCACGACAAATTTATTATGTGCTGCTACACATTTTTCAACATTCTAAGAGGTGTTCAAATCGAGGAAAGTATGGCATAAAAATATAGTCCAATTATGATTGGTGCTTTCACAAGGCCACCAGATTTGTGCATAGTAACAAAGTTTTTCTAGTGGGTATTTAGTTGCATATATTCAACACTATGGAAGGTTTTCAAAAGCTGTTCCGAGACAAATAATGATCCAAATTGTTGTTGGACTAAAATTTTTACGTGAAAAAAATCATATACATAGGGACTCAAAACCACAAAATTCTCCTTCAACAAATGACAAGAATGTGGTACTTAAAATTTCAGAATCTAGGACCTTGCAACCCCAAAGGATAGTAGAAACATTGTGTGGTTCACCTATGTACATAGCACTTGAGATTATGAAATCTCAAAAGAGTGATGGTCATGCAAGAAGTCATGAAGGTTGAAGATATGAAGATGACGAGGAGACCAAAACCTCTTTGTCTCCGAATAAAATAACCAAACTAAAGGATTTTAACAAAATAAGTGGTAATACAAGGAAAACACAATTAAAACGTCTGGTTGAAGAGGAATTGGATATGGATAACTATTTTAATAAGTGGGGTATATCTATGTTTGGTTGGCTAAAGCCTGGTAGAAATTATGATAATGAAGGATTCTCTAGAAATTCTAGAAGTAATGGGGTATCTACAAGAGGCATCCAAGGAGAAGGTGACTTGATGAATAAAAGAAGCTCTAAATCCTCTGGTGTCCAAGAAATGAAGATCAGTGATGATGAAGATGAGTCTAAAGATGAAGATGAAAATGATGAATTTGATTTAGTGAAGCCTGTGGGGCACAAGCAACTAATGTTGAGTCATGTTGAAAAAGAAGTTCCAAAAACAAGTAGTGTGAAGGTTACTGGGGATGCTAATTATTTGAGCCAATCAAGATTTTACCAACACAATATCTCACCATTGACACTCAAGGCAACCAACACAATGGGATATGAGTGTATGACCATTGTGCAAAAACCAACTCTTCCATCTATCCTCAAATGAAAGGATGTGTTGGCAAAGGCTAAAAATTGCACTGGCAAGACAGTAGAATTTATGTTCCCTGCTATTGATGTGATAGTGAAGTCACCATTCCTCCAATATCATAAAATGCCGCATATTCTTGTTCTTGTAATTTGTCCCACTAGGGAACTTACAAGTCAAGCTATTGCCAAGGCCACTGTTTTGTTTAAATTCGATGCAAATATTGGTGTACAAGTAGTTAGTGGGGGCACTAAATTACCAAGAGAACATAAATGGATACAAAAAAATCCTTTCCAAATATTAGTGACCACTACTGGAAGGCTTTGGTAACATATAGAGAATACCCCATCTATCTCAAGTCGTTTAAGGTGTGTGAAAGTGCTCGTACTTTGATGAAGTCAACCATTTTCTAGATATGGGGTTTTATAGGGATATTGATAAGATAATTTTTGGTGTGCCTATATAGAGGCATACACCTATTTTAAGCTACATTTCTAGAAGAGGTTCACAAAGTTTCCCGGATTGCGTTAAAACTGGATGATGAGTTTATTGATACAGTTGATGAGGGCAGTGAGGAAACTCACTCAAAGGTTTTCCAATCATCAATTATTGCTTCACATGAAACCAAAGTATAATAAATAATATAATAACCAATATTCAATCTTTAGCCAAACAAATTTAAGTGAGAGTATAATAAATAATATAATAACCACCTTTATTATAATAAATCACAATAATAAATTATAATAATATACTTTTATTATAATAATCCTCAATCTTTAGCCAAACAAATTTAATCCACGAGTTGAAATCACTTTAAAGTTGAATAGAAAATTTGTAAGTTTACATACCACAGGCACATTAAATTCCAAACCATTTGGTATCTCAAAGGTTCAAGTTCCTTGTAAAATATTCCTAATTAGATACTCAAATTATTGAAGAAAATTCACCAGTAAACTTGGTTAATGGTTTTCACTAGAAGAAAGTACAAGGAAAAAGGAGAAGAGAGAGGAGGGCTCAAATATAAGATGTATATACGTGGCAGATGTTGGAAGGGAGGGTCAAGGAATCCAATCATTACCTGAAAGGAAGATAACTAGATTAGATCATTTGTAGGATCCCTAACTTAGAATCAAGGAGAGTACAAAAGTGCTCAAATAGATTATGGATTTCATCTCCCTGCAAACACACTTTGTAAACCTCCCAAGTAGTAACAAAACTTGGTAATGCCAAAATTCCTTCTATGTCAGTTGGAGGAACCAACCCTATTACTTTAGCATCAATGCTAGCAAACTCCTCTTTCATCCAACAATGTCTACTTAAAGTAGAGATGATGTTAGTAATCAGCCTTTTGATGGAACTATGAATATCAAAAGGCTTGATAATTGAATATCGAATTTATAAATATACACAGAATGTCCATGGTTTTTCAACTCATAGAAAATCTCATTTGATAGACTGAAGATGATGAGTTGCACCTTGTTATGATGGAAATGTTTTTACTAGCGGAAAACACATCGAGGAATAATTTTCAACCTCAATTAGGAAGAATCTAAATCCCCTCTGCGGACAGAGGCGATCCCTACTAGCCCAGCAGGGGTCTAGCAACAGTCACGAAATGTTACGACGCAAGTTACTAGTTACGAATGAAAAGACCAATGATGGAAGCCTACCTGGAATCCAATGCTACGATCCGAAGAAGAGAGCGTTCCCATTCCTCAGCCGCGGAAGATCACGATCCTCCACGATCTCCGCAGATGGACACCTGCACATGCAAGAAACAAACAGATATAAGCATAAAATCCAGCATACGCAACTAAATATCAGTCAGAAAGGATATTACTCATATTAACATAATCGAAAACAGAGTGGAACCATAATCATAATCATTCATTAAATAACAATTGAAAGAGATTACAACCAATGTTCTGACGTTGTGGTCTCCTTCGGATGGGTCTCCAGTCGTTCACGTCTCGCAAAGCTCGCCAGGGAAAGGGAAAACCTCTCCAGAGTCTCTCGACGATAGTTTCCTTACTTGAGTCGGCCTTAAGGGAAGAAAGAGGGCTCTTACAGCACAAAGGCTCTTGGGAATTTGGAGATTCAAAGCTTAGGCACTTCAAGACTAGCTTGCCATGGAATTGAGCAGGATTTTATAGATGGGGAAGGAGGGAGTTGGGATCCCTATTATGGTGGGATTGGCCCTATCAACAAGGAAGGTTCCATGGGAGGTGGCAAACCACTTCCCTTCCATAGAACTCCCGCAGCCAAACCTCCCAACTCAAGATAGGCAATGGTTTCTGAGTTTGTTGAAACACAACTTCCGCCATCTTTATTTAAAAAGCATTCCTTAAATTGGCTGGCGCGACTACTTCTCTGGGACAAAGCACCAGTTGGCACGGCCTCTTTGTAGGATTTTCCCCATTGGCGCGAGTGCTGAACTGTCTGCCCATGCCAATGCAAAAGGAGATGTTTTTCATGATTTTTTCAAGGAGATGTCTTTAGGGCAATTGAAGCTCATGCTTAGAGGAATGCATTGATGATGTTTTCAAGGCATGAAAATGTTCACAGGTCACAAAATGGATCCTCCATTCTGCGGGACGGGGAATGGTAGGGATGGTGACAAATTACTGTGTAACAGATGCCCCCTAAAGTATGAGGCCCGAGAGAGAGAGGGGTGAAATGCTTTACGAGAACATGTTCAACTGAAGGCCCGTCGTCGGAAAACCTGTGCAGAAAGATACAACTGATATCTCAAGTACATGATGTATATGTGGTATGGACGCAGCCATCCGAAACAGAGTATGTTATAATCCGGATCCAGGGTATGGGCACAGCCATCCAACTAAGATCAAACAAATAGACTCAGGTATGGTCGCAGCCATCCAATCAATGAGTCATGTACATAATGATAATAATCCACAATCGCAGCCTGGATTACAACAGACACAATCCAGGGTCTTGCGCTCCATCTCGACCTAAACAAGTACAAGTTCTAGCATGCGAATGTGTGAGCTGATGTCGAACATGCAAGAACATCGTCTGATTACCAGCCAATGATGAAAGCTGTTAACAGACGCGAGAGAAACCACCAATAATGACAATGGTCCTCAAGGTACTACAGGTACAATCCACGGCGTGTGAATAAATGAGTTGACATCGAACACCCGCAGAATCACTCGATCGGAGGCCAATGATGAAAACCTCACGTCGAATGCGACGAACCTGCCATTGAGGCATGCAGGCTCCAAGGTACCATGAAGGAGTCTCTAGATCAAATTCCTGGATAATGAGCTGAAGTCGACAGGAAGTGACCTTGATCGAAGGTGGGCCATAATGTTTCCCACATCATCGACACGAGACAGAGGAACATGATGTTTTTGTTGTGAATCAGGATCGTATGAGAATCAGAGGAAGGTTGATATTTGCATAGGCCAACTTCTCTTGAACATATAAACGGCACGACAGTGGACTTGGCAGTATTTGAAATCAACGGATCAGAGGTCATGGTGACGAGGCAATGAGAAGATGAGAGGTCAAAAGGGATTATCCAAACCCACGGAGGCAAAGTGAAGCAACGTGATGAGATGTCCCCAACCCGACACGAATGCAGACAAGTGCCATGTTCAAGAGCGACATACTGCCGACGAAAACGACAATGGTTCCATTTTCCCCCACCATTTCTGGCGAGTACCCCAATTATTTTTTATAACAAGCTTGAAGGGGATAGCATATGCTTGTAATATAAGTCCGCCCTTTGGGTGAATCCATCCTAGTGCATTTAACGAGTCCTAGGAAGGAGGAACTCGGAGAACGTCATTTCGACTGGATCCGATGTCATCAGGGTTTAACGAGTCTGACAAAGGGAGAACTCGGCGTCTTTTCATGTTTAGAGAGTTTGAAAAGACAGCAGAAAAGTAAACTCCATAGGTCCCTTTTCGTAAATAGTTCCTCAGATCTGAAAAGGTAGAAAACAATATCCGAGAAAACCTCCTAGTCGCGATAGGCTAGGGTATTCCTTTTTCGTAATCAATCCATCCCAGCCCGAAAAAGGGGTAAACGTATACTAGGTAGATGTCGATTCGTGTCCAATTTAACGAGATCGAAACGACAAGGGCCTCGGCAGTCTTTTCATGTTTAGAGAGTCAGAAAAGAGCTGAAAGATGACTCCAAAGTGACTTTTTCGTGTATTTACCGAGTCCGAAAAAGTATAAAATACAACTCGTTTCCATCGATAAAGTCGCAAAAACCTGCTGCTGCACATACCAAGCAAGCGTAAAACCCATTTTCGACATAACATACAAAAATATTTGATAAAAATGACTTTTTACAACTCATTTTATGTCAAAAAGTTATAAATATGTCAAATTGGTAAAAATAAAATTACATTTACTATTTACCTTGGTAAAAAGCAACAGTGATCCATTTGGAGCAGAAACTTCTGACGGTGATTGCGACAGATCCGGTTGACCATTTAGTTCCTCGTCTGCTACAGGTAAGAGGCGCTTCCCTGCTCTACATTTTTATCCATTTTTTAATAGTTTTACCCTGTAAATCAGTTCTCTAGGGCCACTTTTGAAAATTTAGGGCCGCGCTCATTGGCGCGGGTATCGGGCACGGACCCGCGCCAATGGGATCTTTTATACAAAGGGCTCGTGCCACGTGGTGCGACTGTTCACAAAACAGCCGCGCCAACGGCCGAACCTAAAAATCCGCCTAAAAAATCGATATTTAGACCAAATTGCATGGAATTTGAGGCTTATCAGAGATCTAACTAAGATTTTATGACCATATGAATGCAGGTAATCAAGAAAAATGGCGATTGAATGGAAAGAACGAGAGCATGGAGAAGAGGATGAATAGGCCATCCAAAGTGAGGCTTGCATGAATGCCCTCAGAAACTGTGGGCTGAAAAATTTCTTCCTCACACCCTGTCTATGAGCTCAGCCCGAGCTCCTCCAGTATTTGATCAGTATCTGGGATGAACATGAACAAGTGTTCAGGTTACAAGATCAGGTATTAGAGCTGGAGGTTTCTGATGTTTATTTTATCACCGGATTGTCCCGCAGAGGTCCGATCCCTGTCTTGACTGGAAGTAGACCAACTAGGGAGAAGATGGAAGAAGTGATGGCACGAATGTGCCGAGGAGCACAAATGGGATCAAGAAGCAAGAAGGTGGATATCCACACTATCCCTGATCTGGCATTGAGAGTTGTCCTACATACCATCACGCGGGCTATAGGGTCGCAGGCACCGCACGAGGCCACAAAGGCCCAACTCCTGCTGGTCTTAGAATGCATGAGTCCCTTACTGTTTGATTGGGCAATAGCAGTAACAATAAATATGAAAAGGCATCTCACAAAATGCAAACAGGGGAAACTAAAACAGTTTGGTTATGGTTCCATCCTGGTATCGTTCATTCTGGAACGCTTACCAATCTTCCAGGGCCAAGGGGCCATAGTAGCAGATCCGATACCACGAGAGCCAAGAATGGCTCGCTGGGCAGCATTAATGCCCAGAGCTGGAGGCAGCCAACAGATGTCCTGGAGGCCAGATTTCTTTAGGTGGTTACGGTGCTAGTTGATTGTAGTGGAAGACTGGCCCTATGCAGGAACTGAGTTCACCGGAGACCCAGATCTCCCACTGCCAGAAGGAGATGACTGGGACGAGGAGTTGGGTAAGACCTCATGTTTTTGATTTTATGTTTTATGTTTTTTTTTTGTTAATACACATTCGTCCTAACACATTTTATATATGCATGCAGATGTGGGACCTGAGAGACCAGCTGGGATGTCTCCAATCTCACGGAGGACACAACTCGCCCCTGATCCTCAGGGAGAGGGTACCGGAGGAGAGGAGTTGATCCAGAATCTCGAGGGCATTGCCCGAGGGATCCCAGACTATGCTCGGCTGGCGGACGTACCGATGGCATACCAGCGTCACACGGTGGGAGTTCCAAGTCGGATCCACCGAATCCTGAGACGCTTAGTGCGTGCAGTCACATGCTATCATGAGCACCATGCGGATTAGCTCTTAGGATTTATACCACACCTATTTTTGAGAGGGGTATCATCTCCGGATGTACTTAAGACAATTATGTATATTTTGACTTATGCGACGCACACTGTGCAAACATTTCGACACACACACACACACACACACACACACACACACACACACACACACACATATATATATATATACATATGACTATTTCTGGATGGATCTTTCTTTACATGTGATGATGTTTTTATATGTCATGCAGATATCTAATACAATGTTATCTAATGTACTAGTTGCACAACAAACGACCCAAATGAAAAGTTCACACAATGCATCTAATCACACATTTCATTTTTACGCAAGCTTAAAAGCACACATGGACACACATATGCAAACTATGCTTGAAATGAAGAAGACGGGCATGCCCCCCAGCATGGTGTCTCAATTCGAGGTGCATGCCCCCCAAGCTTCAGTCCATTGAAAATGGAGTGAAGGTTCAAAACAAAAATTTGAATTGAACATGCTCGTGTTTCATTGTTTGAACGAGGTTGACACACTTTTAAAAGAACTATCCTCAAACAGCTTGGTTCATTGTTTTTAGGAGCTTGACACAAGTGGAGGAACTATGCTCCGAGAACCTTGTTTCATTTTTTAAGGAGCTTGACACAGGAAAACGAACTATGCTCTAACATACTACTCATTATGACGAACAAGAAGTCATGATTCCCAAGAGTTCCGCACCAGGTGGGAGAACAACATCGTGGAAATCAGGACCCAACGCCCCCAACACACTATGCACAACAGCATCGTCACTGAGTATAGGCACAGGGTAGGTGGCCACATAGTTGACCTGCGGTAGGGCAGATACAACGGGTGGATAGAAACCAGGAGGGGGTGATGGCGAACCAGTTTCCACATTAGGACCAAAGAACGAAAGTTGATCAATGGTCACGATCCGTCCTTCATGTGGAAAGCACATCGCGCGAAAGAGGGAGGAGACAAGCGCTCCCATGGCATAGGTGTAATCGCACCCCAAAAGCAGATTGAAATCTAAGGGGCCTGGAACAACCATCATGTCCATATGGACAGTTTTACCTTCCAAACTAACAGGTAACCTTGGAAGGATCCCCAACGGTTGACTCTTTCTTCTATTGAATGTCAACAGATTCTGCGTAACGGGCGCAAGCGATGGCGAACCGAAAGCTTGCCAGGTAGTTGAAGACAGAATACTAACAGAGGCACCTTTGTCTATAATGGTGCTGGGTACAACCAGACCAAGAGCCTGTACTGTGATCTCAAAGGCACATAAGATAGAAGGCGAAATCCTGCAAATCGATTCCAATCAAAGGAAGCGACCAAACTACTCGGAGGGGCTACCATCGAAATGCGAAGGTCTTCCCCTGGTGTTACGGAAGAAGGAGCATCCTCCATGACCTCCATCTCGAAGGCGGGAGGGATATTCTCCGGAGCCTCCATCATGGGAGTTGGAGGAGCAGCTTCTTGAAGCACAGGGACAGGAGAATCTTTCTCCAAGTCTGAAGAATCTGAAGAAACCAGAAGAACATGAGGGGTGTGAGGTCCACTGTCGACAGAAAAGACCTGGTGCACTATGGACGGGGCCAGTTCAACCGATCCTACGACCAATGGTTGGTCAGGGACGGATTCGTGAATTTGAATTTCTGGGGGAGTGGGAAGGACAAAAAATGACTCTTGACCGATCGTAGGATCAGCTGGCGGAGGACTCAAAGAAAGCCGATTATAACCAGGTGGAAGGCGTGGTGTAGAACCGGTTGGGTTGTCCAAAACTCGTTTGGCTTCGTCCATATAAGGACAAAGGTGAATGGCATGGTGCCCTTCACACAACTTAGAGGGATTGGTGATCTTACCCTGCTTCTTAGAGGCCTTATCAATACCAGTTGAAGACGTGCCCCCAACCTGGCTCCCAGAAGTCAAAGGCAACGGCGGACGACCATTGGACCATGCTTTGAGCACCTTGGGGATGCCAGGGCAGTATTGAAGAAGATGGTCTTCCGTGCACAACATGTAAGGGAACTTGACTTGCCGTGGAGGGTTGGAAGGTTTATCAAGAGGATATATTTCAGAAATAGTGGCTGCACTTTTAGCCTCTCGCTTATCAGAATTCTTCTTCTTTGTCTTCTTCTTCTTCTTCTTAACCACCTAGTTACTCGAATACAAGCTTTCACCAGGCGAAGTAGACGAGGAGGACGCAGAAACAAGCGAAGAAGGGGAGAGGTCCACCTTGGAATCAACATGATGTTGTTCCGGCGGAGGAACTGATTGAACAGTAGTGGAGACATTCGGAACTACAGAGGTTGAGAACAACCAAACAGGCAACCGACAGTTAACCCAGGAAGGGACAACGTTGCCATGTAAGGAGCACCAACATTTCCAAAAGGAGGAAAATGACCAGGATTCCCTTTTGAGGGGATTCCTTGGTTGGTAAACTCTGAAAAAGTTGCCATCAAAACTCAAAACCACACACGGGCCGAAAAAGAGTCAAGACACACGATCAAACGGTCAACAAGCAATATCTAAGCGGGCATGTAATCGTGGGTGATTAATTTTTACCACGTTGAAAAGTAAGAAACTTTACCGTTTCATGTTTTAAGAGTCGAGAAATGATAAAAGATGACTATCTCTTTCAGATTTGACACAAGCGTGAAAGGACAAGCGCTTGACAGTCTTTTCAAGTTTAGGGAGTCAGAAAAGACCAAATGATTGCTCAGGTAATACTAGGCACAAAGGGTGTACCAAATATCCGTGAACTGCAATATACACCTTGGTTTCAATAATGAAACAGAAATCGATCAAGGACTTTCCGTATGTGCAGGTAATCTCCCCGAATGCTGTGTTCGGTGTATCACGGGTATAGGGCGGCAGACTCAGCTTACTATGGATAAAGGATTGAAAACCTAGAGCGGTCTCCCTTTATATACGCGGCGGTACGGGGAGCACAAGTCCATACTAGCGCTGTCTAAAGCCAAAAGGCGAATGACAGCTGCTAGGTTTAAATACGCCGGAACACGTCTCTAGCCTAGACCACTAAATATGTTTCGTTAGATTTCAATGCTGCCTTAGGTTAATTGAATAAATTTTATAGTTGATCTTCAATTAGGTTTCAATTTTCAGGCCCTATCGTATGTAATGTCTTAAAAGACTCTTAAATGCAAAGCTACATGCCACAGTCCAACATTTCGTTCGATGAAAACTAGCTATAGAAGAGTTGAGAGCTTTTACACAAACGAAATGATTGGAAGACAAACGATGAGATCTCTAATGCAACTAATGAAATTGAAAACTTTTCATTCAAATCACTAATCACTAGCAAGATCGAAAAATTTCAATTTGCACTAATTCAACCAAAAGCATAAGAGATTTTTTTTTGTAATTTTCAACGTTTGATAGCTAATATGCACTAAACAAACTAAAAACAAACGGAACAACTTGAGAAATGATATCGAGAGAGAAAAACAAACAAATTTCACTCAACAACACAAGCAATCAGATCCCAAATCGACCAAAGTCTCTCAAAACCAAGAAAAAGACTGAAAGGCTCCAATGGACCGTGTGATCTAGGCCCAAAGCAAGAACAAACGAAATCTGAATGAAGGAATGAGCAATCATCCAAAAATTGCAACAAAAAAATGAACAACTACTAAGAGGATGCGGAGGAGCAATCAGAAAGTCGACCGGACAAACGAAACACCAAAACTCCCAAGGAGGGCTCGATACACTAAGCCACTAGATGCCCTAGGGCTCAAAACGTGAAATTGATAGATAAAAGCAAACAACCAAAGGACAGAGGTGAATTCCCAGTCAAACAGGACTCCAACACACTCAGGTAGTCGGAAAATCAAGAAGAAAAGCACTGACCAGATCCAGAGAGCTCAAAACTAAGCAAACTCAAAAACCCTACAGGAGTGGCGCGACTGTAAGGCTGCAACTGGCGCCAGAAAGAAATTGGCGCGGGCTAAACAAAAGCAACATGCGCCAATTGGCGCGACTGTCGGGCTAAAAAGCGCGCCAGTCGAGTTTCTCAGCCAAAATTAAAAAATAACTACTCCAGAAGCAGATCAATGTAAACTAAGCAAACCAAGAAGCAAAAAACAGCAAAAGAACCCAGCCCAGAAGGCTAACCAAGCAAGGAAAATCATAAAACAATCAAACGAGACAATCCAAACGAGATAGTGAAGTCTAGACGATCCCCAGCGGAGTCGCCAAATTGTTGAGGAGGTAAATCCCCTCTGCGGACAGAGGCGATCCCTACTAGCCCAGCAGGGGTCTAGCAACAATCACGAAATGTTACGACGCAAGTTCCTAGTTACGAATGAAAAGACCAAAGATGGAGGCCTACCTGGAATCCAATGCTACGATCTGAAGAAGAGAGCGTTCTCGTTCCTCAGCCTCGGCAGATCACGATCCTCCACGATCTCCGCGGATGGACACCTGCACATGCAAGAAACAAACAGATACAAGCATAAAATCCAGCATACGCAACTAAATATCAGTCAGAAAGGATATTACTCATATTAACATAATCGAAAACAAAGTGGAACCATAATCGTAATCATTCATTAAATAACAATCGAAAGAGATTACAACCAATGTTCTGTCGTCGTGGTCTCCTTCAGATGGGTCTCCAGTCATTCACGTCTCGCAAAGCTCGCCAGGGAAAGGGCAAACCTCTCCAGAGTCTCTCGACGATAGTCTCCTTACTTGAGTCGGCCTTAAGGGGAGAAAGAGGGCTCTTACATCACAAAGGCTCTTGGGAATTTGGAGATTCAAAGCTTAGGCACTTCAAGACTAGCTTGCCATGGGATTGAGCAGGCTTTTATAGATGGGGAAGGAGGGAGTTGGGATCCCTATTATTGAGGGATTGGCCCTATCAACAAGGAAGGTTCCATGGGAGGTGGCAAACCACTTCCCTTCCATAAAACTCCCGCAGCCAAACCTCCCAACTCAAGATAGGCAATGGTTTCTGAGTTTGTTGAAACACAACTTCCGCCATCTTTATTTAAAAAACATTCCTTAAATTGGCTGGCGTGACTACTGCTCTAGGACAGAGCACCAGTTGGCGCGGCCTCTTTGTAGGATTTTCCCCATTGGCGCGAGTGCTGAACTGTCTGCTCGCGCCAATGCAAAAGGAGATGTTTTTCATGATTTTTGCAAGGAGATTTCTTTAGGGAAATTGAAGCTCATGCTTAGAGGAATGCATTGATGATGTTTTCAAGGCATGACAATGTTCACAGGTCACAAAATGGATCCTCCATTGTGTGGGACGGGGAATGGTAGGGATGGTGACAAATTACTGCGTAACACTCCTCTTTCATCCAACAATGTCTACTTAAAGTAGAGATGATGTTAGTAATCAGCCTTTTGATGGAACTATGAATATCAAAAGGCTTGATAATTAAATATGGAATTTATAAATATACACTGAATGTCCATGGTTTTTCAACTCATAGAAAATCTCATTTGATAGACTGAAGATGATGAGTTGCACCTTGTTATGATGGAAATGTTTTTACTAGCGGAAAACACGTCGAGGAATAATTTTCAACCTCAATTAGGAAGAATCTAAATGAATAATCTGGAATAATTTCCACCTCTCAAGACATGAATTTGAGTTAAAAATCCAACAACAGAGTCTTAGGAAAAATCCAAGCAGGAAGTTGTTGATTATGTAGTTGAATGTTCAAGGGTGTCAATGTGTCAGTGTGGGCTTTGGTAAGGGAATACGATTTATTAAAACTGGCTTCATTCTGCAGGGATGATATTAACATGTTAAATTTTTTTTTTGAGCCTAAGAATGAAATATGGGAACATTTTGTGAAGTATAGGCAGAATTACTTCTTGTTTTTCAGAACTTAAACATAGACATGTAACAATCACCCACATTTTTCAAAAGCATGGTATATAGGATGGATGCTATTTTCTTGGTAAGAAAAGGTATTTTTATATTAACTAAGCCGAGGTTGGGTAAAAATACACACATAAAATTAGAGGGGAATTTTGCTACATGATTTTTGGAATAGATCTCCCCACTAGCTACTTCAAACATTCCAATATAAACAATACCATTCACACAAACTAAACTGTCAATATAATAACATTTTCTTAGAAAAAGAGGTGTAAATTCTAACTATAAAACAAGAGAGATCAACATGTTTTTTATGTGCATGTGCATTTTGTATTATCCAATGGATATATCCTCAAGATCAATAATTGTCTCGTCTCTCAAATACCATAAATGACCTCTACTCCAGCCACCTAGCAAGACAAAAATTGATCTTGCCTCCAAGCTTCAGAAGTCCTCCTAGAGGGGAATCAAAATACATTTATACATAGCGAGGTTACTGCCCCTTCTTTGAATCTCCTATTCTTGTAAAAAAAAACTAAGAAAACCATCTAAGTATGTAGATTCTTTATGGCTCAATTATTTTCTTTTACATTTTTAAAATATAATAAGTGTAATTGACAACTATAATATAATAAGTATAATTGACAACTGTACTATAATAAGTGTAATCCTAGCTGTGAAGGATCATATTAAAAAACTGATTTGAAGGATTCCTGAATATAACCATCTCTAGATTGCAATACTATCCATTTCCCAATTTCCTTTTGGGGTCCTTTGGATAAGGACTCGGGATTCAATATCCATGTTCAGTTCTCCATGTTTAGTTCTATAAATACATGGATAAAAAAATGGTGTTAAGAATTTATTTCATTCTTTTAATATCCTTGAATAGTGAACTTGAGAATAACAAGGACCTAGTTGCAACTTCCTTTTAAAGTAGAACTAACTAATTAACTGATCTCTTAAAACTATAAGTCCTTCATTTAAAATTAAATGAAACCAATCTTGACATGTTACACTGTAAATTGGGCACAAAGGCCAATTACTAGGATGCTATGGAAAATAGACAGTAAGAATTGTTAATTCATCCATATTCGGTTAATCTAGAGAAATAACATAGCCAAAAACATGCAAAATACAAGGAACATTGAACTATTAAATAGAATTTGGCTTAAAACCCTTAGAATGACATAAATTCCAACAATTAAATACATAAATAATGGACCTTCGACATAGTACATAATAAAATAGAAATAACAATGTACATATCATACATGGCATATCGGCATATAAGTTCAAACTAAAGATTTATGACATGGTATATGAAGAAATAATATATATATATATATATATATATATATATATATATATATATATATATATATATATATATATATATATATATATATATATATATAATATATATATATATATATATATATATATATATATATATATATATATATATATATATATATATATATGTTAGTATACATGTTAGTCCAATTCCGAAAATACTATCAAACATGAGAGCACATGAGAAAAAGTTAGGTAAATATGTAAACATAACATGTTTACATAGATACAACTGCAAAACACCATTTATTTATATTAATTATTTCATTCGAAAATAAATACCTCATGACCAATAACACCCAAGATAGCAACATAGTCTACATCCATTGCAATTTGTGGGGATGCCAAAACAAGCCTTGAATTAAATATCTGAATTTGAAAATGTGATACAATCATGAGAGGTTCATTTCAGAAATCTAATGTATAGGAGTCATCAAAATCTCACAATCTGAAAACATATAGGCAACACTCAACAAGAAGAAACATGAATTGAAAAGGCATTCTACATAAAGGGTCTTGTTCTCCATCGCTCCCCTGGTGGTACCCAAATAACAAAAGAAAAAATGAGATATAATGGAAAGCAGATAAACATTAAATAATTAACTGAAAATATATCTTCAGAGTTCCAGATTATTCACAGAGGCACTCCACTTCAATAGAAATTCCCCTCATGTTTAAATGACATTTTATCCATCATTGAAATATGAAAGGACTTAATGGCAGTATTTCTACATTATTTGAAAATTTAAATGTGTAGATTTTATCATTGCCCTGCTAGTGAAATTCATTAAACTAAGAAAAACTTAAATTACACTAATAAAAGAGAGCATTTATCCTATATTCATAATTAACATATATCTTATATGTTAAAATCAGGTACTTCCATGATGTTAAATAGATCAAGGTCATATTCCATAACAAATATCTGGACAAAAAAGCCAGATCATAAAAATTCTTGAAATGACTTCAAATGTGATCTTACTTACTTCAAAAGCGATTTCATCTAAAATATAAATGAATAATTTTTAATCATACATCATCATCCCATTTCATGGCCACCTCAAGGGAATACATGGCATGGGCAATCTTTGATATATCATTTATAGGAGTCCAAATACGAAGTGAAACTTGGCGTCCTAATCTTGTAATGAATGTATCATTTATACTGACAAATTGGCTAGCAACCAAAGAAAATAAATAGAAAGGATGATTGAAAGGATCTTCCCATACAACATAGTGTCTTCCATCCTACACCACAAAAAAAACTATGTGGTTAAATGCTAACAACACCACCAATATGCATTTAAATACCATGCCATTTATCTTGACTAAAACACACATACCATAAGACCCCCCTGCTCTATTAGAATTCCATTAGACAATAGTACATGAAACAATGTTTTTTATGCTTCAATCCTAGTCGTAAATTTTTCCAATATATCTCGACAATCCTAAATTATATAGACACAAAACACAATCGATATGAAGTCCATATAAGAATGGAAAAAGAGTTCCTATTTCAGGATAGGTTAATGTGTTAATAATTGGACTTCTAAAACATCATGTATGTTGTGTTGTAACAATTTTGAATTAATTAGAGATAAAATAGCCCAAATAGAAACTTTACGTGGTATGAATTCCAAATTTAGACATGCTTTCCACAAGAAAAATAATGCTTAACTGAACCATAATATATTAGAGTTTATCAAGGGTCAATGAAGTACAATCAACGATGATAGTATGTGAAAATGAAAGAGGCTACTCCAAAATAAGGATAAAATAGATAAAAGATTGAAACTAGAAAAAAATCCAACATTAAGAAAGGACAAGGAGAAAGAATGAAATGTAAGAACACACTACAAACTGTCATTAGACTACAATGAGGAAGAAGGAACCGAGGAGGAAATATGCCTTGCTGCATCCACCATCAAGAAGGCAAAGGCCTATGTCTGGGAGAACATGGTTTGGTGACCTTGACAACAGCTCCAACACCACAAGCATAGATTCTCCTAAAACACAAGGCCTAGGGAGAAAATACTCATGATCAAGGCATGGCCAAATTTAGGTCATCGAGAAAGCCTATATTGAGTGATGATAATCCTTTGTGATCTCATGGTAACCCAACCAACTCTATGGCGTGTCACAATACAAAGTCAACCATGGAAAGAAATGTGTAAATTGTAAACTGGGTATCCAAGGTGCACACATCTACTTCTAGGTTGCATGTACCTATTCAAATGAAACATACACTACTTGTGATGTGGACTTGATTGTGATATAATCTTATGCACACAATTAGAGGTGGCACACACATCCTTCAATATTATTTAGGTTGCCTCCTCTATCTAATGGACATTTGTAGTTCCTTATTACCACCATACTGACCCAGGTAAAAAATCCTTGATATACGGCTATCAACCCCTATAATGAATCTCGATTATGGGGTTGTCACCACTTCTAAAAAATCCTTGTCACAAGATTTTAAGCCCCCCATAATAGGCAAATCCCTCTTACAAGGCATCTTCAACACTCATATCATTGATCCAATGTTGAGTACAGGCCAATATTACAAAGTGAAACACACACCATGGTTTAGGGCACGCTCACCACACTCCATGGCATTGAAAATTTAAGTGAATATTTCGCAAGGTCCCCAAAATATTGAAATGTGATGCAAAACATTTTACTTTTAATGAGGGAAAATTCAAATATGTAAATTGGGTGTCCAAGGTTATGGATTAAAATCCATGAGGCTAACCTATGTTTCCTTCCATTATCAAATACAACTAGATGTAATTTATTTTTACATATCATTTAATCTCCCTAAAATTTAGGGGTTGTCTCCAGATGCTCTTACACTTATACATTCCATAAACTTGGAGGAACACAAGTAACACCTCCCAGCTGAATTATTAAAAGAAATTAAGGTGGTTCAACTCTTGAAAGTAAGTTTGAAAGTGTTTATACAGCATGAGGTTGTGATTATCATAATATTCAACATTTGAATTTATGTCTTGTCGATTTTAATTTTTAGAAGTATTTTATAAGCAGCAGATCACCCTCCAAATACCCTTTCACCCAATTTTCAAAAATAACATCACCACACCCACAACCAAAAATATTTTCTATTTTCATTTAAAATGATCAATATGAATTATTTAAATTGTATCCTCGAAATTTCCATTCAAGCATTTTAAAAGTTACTTGCAGTAGAAAACATGGAAAGAACCTAAAAGAAGTGATAGAGAATTGTGAATAGCTATGGAATCTATACCACAAAATTAATACACATAAAGAATTATTTTAATTTCACCACTAAGAGACCTTTGTGAAAATCAATGGCCTAGGAAAATAGAACAAAATTCTGAAACTATTTTTGCTGAAATATTACACAAAAGAAAATGTAGCAAATAAATGCAGAAAAAAATGAAAAACACCATCTTGTGAAGGGATATGGATGAAAATTTGTACTCAAACAACAATATAAATGGAAATTTAAAGTGCCATCAAGAATCTGTATTTTTCAGGACATATGTGTTTCTCCATAAAACCATACACAATAAAAATCATAAGATAAAGAAAAGAATACAAGTACCATAAAACATTATAACACCCCTGATAGAAAGTCATTTTGTGGAAACCTTTTGCTTCACATTGAGTGAAAAAGCTGCCATGACTTGTAAAGACACTATTAAAAGGACACTATTATGTGTAAAATAATAAATTCTCTATAAATATTCCACTGTCGACATATCATTTACCTCGAGGGATGTTTAAATATTCCACTGTCGACATATCATTTACCTCGAGGGATGTATTATGTTGAGGATATATATGTGTCTCAGTTTCCAATGTGAAAAGTGATGTTGGAAGGAACACCAATGCGAGAGAACGTGGAGTTAACCAAAAACCTCCTTTCTGCAAACATACTAATGGAAACTTCGAATGGCATCTTCCAGCTGGTTTTCTTCAATTCCATGCCCAATTACCGTGTCCATTCAGATGGGCTACCACAGAAATTCAGAAACCATGAGGTTCGTGTGGACTGCCAACAGGAACAATCTGTGAGATGCTTCAATCCTGCAATACTAAAACCACGCTAGTTTTCTGCTTGCTTTCCTCTAATACCATTGTTTTTTCTCCACGCTCGGCGGTAAGCATGGGTGGGGCCGCTCTTTAGTCTGCCTCAGGTGTATTGAATTGCACAAATTATCATAGCTGAATGAAGACAATATGGTAGAATTGTCTTTGGGAAATAACTACCAGAGATAAATTTATATTTTCTCCATTATTTAAGAAACTAGCGATCCTCTACCCATTGGTCAAAAATTCACTACAATTTGTTTTTTCTGAGAAAAAGGCCGATGAATTTTTAAGGGCATCTACATGTTGTCTTATACAACTGATCGATATCGTTTTTATGCTCATAATTATACAGTAGAAGATATCGAACTCTTCTTATGCTTTGTGCATGGTCGACCTTGAATATCGTTATGCTCATAATTGGAGTTGTAGAGTAGAACATATAAAATTTTTCTTATGATTTGTGCATGGTCGACCTCGAATACTCCATTAGAATCTGTTGAAAACCTAAAATAAGGATCCGCTATTCAATTTTCCATCTCGACAGCCAAAAAGAATCAAACATTTAGTGCACAGTCCACCCAACATTATTAGAATCACCGATGAATCAGTTCGTAATATGACTAACTGGGAACCCTTATTTTACCTGTCATTACCTACGCTTAAGATTTATTGGATGTCGACCTGAATTGTCAATTTCATTGTAGTGAAGGTTAGGATCTACATCGACTAGTATCTAACCCAGGGTGGTTGGTCGAATGTCTAAGTGGTCGACATTAGTTGACTTAATAAACTCGAATGGAGCTGGCCTTGTTTTATGGATATATTAATCGATCGGACTGAGGTAGAATCTATGTTGACTTGTTGGTTAGATGAGAGGATCACTCGTTGCTTAAATAATGGAACAGAGATAAATTGTCTGGAGAGATACCAGACGGGCTTTATATGCAGGTTACCAATCTCCATTCACTAAGCTTACAGAAAAATAATCAAAGTGGCTCAATACCTTTGTCCTCGTCACATCTCAGCAGCCTAAGTTACTTTGATCTATCAAGAAATTTATTATCTGTTCTTTTTCCACCAATCAATTTCTCCAGCTTGAGTTAGGTAGCTATTGACAATGATTTATTGGAAGGAAAAATCCCTCCTCAGATTG
Source organism: Pinus albicaulis (assembly GCA_034641835.2). NCBI lineage: Eukaryota > Viridiplantae > Streptophyta > Pinopsida > Pinales > Pinaceae > Pinus > Pinus albicaulis. The sequence goes on from CM076581.1 coordinate 407,024,881, forward strand.
GGTTATTGAAAAAACTTTCAGTATTGTCTCTCTCACCTAACTACCTCACACGAACAGTTCCAGCTTCATTTGGAAATCTGAGTAGCTTATTGTATCTCAAATTGGGCCACAATCGTTTAATTGGTACAATACCTGCAAATTGGAAGGGCATACAGAGTTTTCACTTGTTATCATTGGAACATAACAAGTTGACAGGGTTTCTTCCAGAATGGATCTGTAAATTCCAGGATTTGCATGTGATCAATTTCTCCAATAATTTGTTTTATGGAGTGATTCCCACCCAAATATCTGAATTGAAAGCTCTTTGGACTACACTTGATCCATAAAAGGCAGGCTCTCAGGATGAAACTCTGTGGGGAAGTTTTGACGTGCTGTGTGCTATTGGTTTCATATATTTTCACGTGCTCAGTTTCTCCAATAATTTGTTTTATGGAGAGATTTCCACCGAAGCTATCTGAATTACAAGCTCTCTGGACTATACCCAATCCATCATAAGCTCTCTATGGGGAAGTTTTGATGACATTATTTTCTAATTGTTTCACTAGATCCAACAAAACTGATGCTATATTCAATTTCAAGGGCCATGAAAAAAATTTTCAACTTCAACTTCTTTATTTATCTTAGGGTTTCATCGACTTGTCAAACAATAGGATAAGAGGTAGAATTATTTCACTGTTTGGGTTGCTTAAAGGCCTCGGGAGTTTAAATACCTCAAGCAATAAGTTGACAAGACACAGGCACATCAAATATGGGGATCTAGACCAGAAAAAGACCGAGATAGGCCAGACACTATTTCCAACACAACATGCAACTCAGATTCAAGACATCGAAATCAAGCAATCCCAATAAATTAATCCGGAGTTTTGATGAGCTAAACGTTATTAGAAAGTAGAAAAGATTCAACGTGGTCATTTCTCGTAGTTCATTTTATAAATACACATTACGCAGGTGTCGACGAAGGTGAGCAACGTTTTGACACTTACCCTCAGAGGCCAATCCTGCCTGCATCTCCACAGCCATGGCATCAACCAACTGCCTCAAACAATACAAAGGAGTAGAACATCCCTTCTCGAAATCCTGCAGAATTCCCACCGCATAGTTCCACTTGCCTCGACTCATGAAGGTGGATTTTTTGCAGGCTACCCACCACACAGTTCCACTTGCCATGACTCCTCAAGGGTGGATTTTTTGCAGGCTGGAATTAATAGGCTGGGGTGAAGGGTGGAAGTTTTTAGAGAGAGAATTGAAATTAATATAAAACTAGCACAACCATATTTACCAATGTGGTTGATATACGTCGATAGGTGTATATGAAACACATGTACAACCACGTTTATCAATGTGGTTGGTATACGCCAATAGGACTATAACAATCACATTAATAATTATTAGGTGTATCTTGTTAATTAAAAACAAATTATATATGATTCTTAATAACTATATATATATATAGTTAACATATAAAATAATAATGGTAATTACTTAATTGATAGTATTTATTTATCTCTCACTATATATATATATATATATATATATATATATATAGATACACCAAAGGGATTAGGAATATAAATGCAAGGGATTAATATTATGAATCCTTTAGATTAATAGTATAAACCCAATGATTTAATATAAAAAACAAAAAGGATTAATATTATAAATTCTTGGAATTAATATTATAGAACCAATGGATTATTAATATTATAAAATCAAGAGATTATTAGTGCTATAAACTCAAGTGATTAGTCAACCCAAAGGATTAATAAACCAAAAAATTATTAATATTATAAAACCAAGAGATCAATATTATAAACCCAAGAAATTGATCAACCCAAGGGATTAATAAACCTAAGAGAATATTAATGTTATAACATCACAATAATAATTATTAGATTGATTATCACATTGACACAATGTTTGTCACAATGCAATGTTGGTCAATTTTTTAGAAAAATGTGGCATTAGACCATGGTTGACCATGATTGACCATGGTTGAAGATGACTGGGAATGATTTACCATTGTTGACAACAATTTAGCATGGTTTATTTTCATATTAAGACAATATTTTTCTATGAATATGAACCCTTATATTAATAAACCCAAAAAATTGATATTATAAACGCAAGGGCTTAGTACTAAAATCGTAAATGATTATAAACCTAAGGGGTTAATATTATAAGAGCAGGCTATATAACCCCTAAAATAAACATGTTTAAGTGTCGTTCACCATGGTTGATTTTCATATTGAGGTAATCTTTGTCACAACGCGACGTTGGACCATGGTTGACGATGTTTTATTTTCATATTGAGACAATCTTTTCGATAATGTGACATTGTACCATGGTTGACCATGATTGACCATGGCCGAAAACGATTGGAAATGACTTACCATTGTTGATTATGGGTTACGGTTGTTGAAAATGGTTGATTTACATATGGAGACAATATTTGTCACAATGTGACGTTATAAAATCGCTAGCCATTGTTGACCATGATTATAAGCCTAACAAATTGATATTAAACCCAAGGATTAATATTATAAACCATGTTAGTAATATTATACCCTAGGTATATATACCCTTAGATTAATAAACCCAAAAGATTGATATTATAAACCAAATGAAATAATAAACCCAAGGGGTTAATACTAAAATCCCAAGTGATTATAAACCCAAGGGAACACTAGTAAACCCGACATGTTCATATTATAAATGAAATGCAAATAGACCCTAAGATAAAAATTAGAAACCCTAAAATAACATGGTTAACTATGGTTTACCAAGGTTGATATTCATATTCAAAAAATATTTGTCATAATGTGATGTTGGACCATGGCTGACCATGGTCGATTTTCATATTGAGACAATTTTTGTCACAATACCAAATTGGACATGCTTAACCACATTTACCAATAGAAAAAAAACCTTATATTAATAAGCCCAAGTGATTGATATTATAAACCCAAGGGAATCATAAACCCAAGGGATTAATTCTAAAACCCTAATATTTTATAAATCGATGGGAATAACATTAGATCCAAGGGATTAATATTATAAACCTAAGGTATATATAAACTAAAATGAAAATTGTAAACCCTAAAATAAAAATGCTTGACTAAAATAAATATGGTTGACTATAGTTGACTTTAGTTGTCCATGGTTTACTATGGTTGGCTGTGGTTGGGAGTAATATTAAAACAAATGGATGAATATTATCAACCTAATTTAGTTAATTAAATGCATGAGATTTATATTAAACCCCATGAATAATATTATGAACCCTACGAATAATATTATGTCCTAGGAATATGAACCCTTAGATTAATAAACACAAGGGATTGATATTATAAAGCCACTAGAATAATAAACCCATGGGATGAGTACTAAAATTCCAATGGAATAATGTCGCACCCAAGGGATAAATATTATAAACCCAATATATATAAAACCTAAGATAAATATTTTAACCCTAAAATTATCATGGTTGACCATGGTTGATTTTCATATTGAGACAATCTTCAACGTTGCAACTTGGTTGACCATGGATATTAGACCTGAGGGATTAATATTATAAACATAACATAAATAAACCCAAAAATAAATATTATAAACCCTAAAATAAACATGGTTGACTAAAATAAATATAGTTGACAATGGTTGACTATGATTGACCATGGTTGACTATGGTTGACTATGGTTGGGAGTAATATTGAACCCAACGGATGAATATTAATAACCCAATTTAATTAAATAAATCCATGGGATTTATATTAAACCAACGATTAATATTATGAACCCTATGAGTAATAGTACACCCTAGGAATATGAACCCTTTGATTAATAAACCCAGGGGATTGATATTATAAACCCACGAGAATAATAAACCCAAGGGATCAATATAAAATACACAATGGAATAATAATATACCTAATGGATAAATATTATAAACCTAAGGTATATAAACCCTAAGATAAGTATTGTAAACCCTAAAATTATTATGGTTCACCATGGTTGATATCATATTCAGAAAATATTTATCCCAATGCGACATTCCAACATGGTTTACCATGATTTATTTTCAAATGTAGATAATATTTTCTCACAATGCAATGTTGGACCATGGTTGATTTTCATATTGAGAAAATATTTGTCTCAATGTGACGTTGGAGTACGGTTTACCACGATAACCAAGGGGTTTTATATTAGACCCAACTATTAATATTATAAACTTTATGATCAATATTAATCCCTATTATTAAGAATCCTTATATTAATAAATATAAGGGATTGATATTAAAAACCAAATAGATTAATACTAAAAAACGAAGGGATTATAAACCCAAGGGATAAATATTATAAACCCAATATATATAAACTCTAAGATAAATATTGGAAATCCTAAAATTACCATGATTGACCATGGTTGATTCTCATATTGAGACAATCTTCATCACAATGCGATGTTGCAACATGGTTGACTATGGATATTAGACCAGAGGAGATTAATATTATAAACCTAACATAAATAAACCCGAAAATAAATATTATAAACCCTAAAATAAACAAATTTGACTAAAATAAATATTGTTGACTATGTTTGACTATGATTGACCATGGTTTACTATGATTGGGAGTAATATTGAGCCCAACTGATGAATATTATCAACCCAATTTAATTAAATAAATCCATGGGATTTATATTAAACTCAAGGATTAACATTATGAACCCTATGAATAACAGTACACCCTAGGAAAATGAACCTTTTGATTAATAAACCCAAGGGATTGATATTATAAACCCATGGGAATAATAAACTCAACGATCAATACAAAATACACAATGGAATAATAATACACCCAATGGATAAATATTATAAACCTATGGTATATAAACCCTTAGATAAATATTGTAAACCCTAAAATTATTATGGTTCACCACGGTTTATTTTCCTATTAAGACAATATTTGTCACAATGCGACATTGCAACATGGTTGACCAAGATTATTTTCAAATGTAGATAATATTTTCTCACAATGCAATGTTGGACCATGGTTGATTTTCATATTGAGAAAATATTTTTCACAATGTGACATTGGACCATGGTTTACCACAATTATAAACCAAGGGGATTTATATTAGACCCAACGATTAGTATTATAAACCCTATGAATAATATTAATCCCTATGAATAAGAACCCTTATATTAATAAATCTAAGGGATTGATATTAGAAACCAAATGAATTAATACTAAACACTGAAGGGATTATAAACCCAAGGGAATAATATTAAACCCAAGTGATAAATATTATAAACCCAAGGTATATAAACCCTAAGAAAAATATTATAAACCCTAAAATAGAAATCACTGACCATGGTTTACCATGCTTGATTTTCATATTCAGACAATCTTTGGCACAACATGATGTTGGACCATGGTTTACCATGGTAGACCATAGTTTATTTCCAAATTGAGACAATATTTATTACAATGTGACATTGGACCATGGTTGACTATGATTATACACCTAAGAGATTTATATTAAACACTACGAATAATATTAAACCCTAGGAATAAGAACCCTTATATTAATAAACTCAAGGGAATAATACTAGACCCAAGAGATTAATATTATAAACCTAAGGTATATAAACCCTAAAATAAACATGGTTGACTAAAATAAAAATGGTTTACTATGGTTGACTATTGTTGACTATGTTTGGGAGTAATATTAAACGAAAGGGATGAATATTCTCAACCTAATTTAGTTAATGAAATCCATGGGATCTATATTAAACCCAAGGATTAATATAGTGAACCCTATGAATAATAGTACACCATAGAAATATGAACCCTTAGGTTAATAAACCCAAGGGATTGATATTATAAACCCACATAATCAATACTAAAAATCCAAAGGAATAATATTACACCCAAGGATTAATATTATAATCCCTATGAATAAAATAAAGCCCTAGGAATAAGAACCCTTAGATTAAAAAATTTAAGGGATTACTATTAGAAACCAAAGGGAATAATATTAAAAACTCAATGGATTATAAACCGAGTGAAATAATATTAAACCCAAGGGATAACTATCATAAACACAAGGTATATATGCCCTAAGCTAAATATTATAGACCCTAAAATATATTATAAACCCACATAATTAATACTAAAAATCCCAGGGAATTAAATTACACCCAAGGATTAAATATTATAATCCATATCAATAAAATTAAGCCCTAGGAATAAGAACCCTCAGATTAAAAAATTTAAGGGATTACTATTAGAAACCAAAGGGATTAATACTAAAAACTCAATGGATTATAAACAGAGTGAAATAATATTAAACCCAAGGGATAACTATTATAAACACAAGGTATATATACCCTAAGCTAAATATTATAAACCCTAAAATATAAATTATTGATCATGGTTTACCATTCTTGATTTTCATATTGGACAATCTTTAGCACAATGCAACGTTGGACTATTGTTGACCATGGTGGACCATGGTTTATTTTCATATTGAGACACTCTTTGTTACAAAGTCACATTAGACCATGGTTTACCATTATTATAAACCCAATTTATTTTAAACCCTAGGATTATTATTATTATAAACCCTATGAATAATATTATACTCTAGGAATACGAACCTTTAGATTAATAGACTAAAGGGATTGATATTATAAATTCAAAGGAATAATTAGAAAACCCCAATGTTTTATAAATGCGAGGGATTGATATTATAAACCGAAGGTATATAAACCCTAGAATAAAAATTATAAACCCTAAAATAAACATAGTTCACCAAAATAAATATGGTTGACTCTGGTTGACCACAATTTCAAAATATTAATTATGGTGACTACGAGATTAATAAACTAAAAGGTTTAAATCCTTGGATTTATTAATCATATATATTTTAATATTAATGAAATAGGAGATGGGGTTTGATAATATTTAATATTTACAATATAAAATTAAAATTTTCTAGTTATTAATATTATTAATATTAATGTAACAATTTAAATTATATTAATAATTTAATGTTAATAAGTTAATAACATTAAATGATATTTTTTAATAATTATTATGACTAATAATGTTATAAACATTAATTTTTAAATTATGATTAATATTATATTAACCATGTTATTGATATTTTTTAATTAATAATATTAAAAATAATAAGGTTTTCAATATGAATTTGAATATTATTGTTATTATTAATAACAATTTATATTTATATTTTCTTTAAGATATATTTTTATAATAATAATAATAATTATCATATAAAAAATATTAGAAACTAATTATTAACTAATTTAAAAATATACAATAAATACTGTAATAAATGTTATAAATGTAAGATGATATTTATTATAAAATTATTTTCAATAAATATTATTATAATTCTTTTAATTATAATATTTATTAAAAACTAAAGTTAACCAAACTAAAATCAAATTATAAAAATTTAAAAATATAAAAATTTCAAATTATATAAAATATTAAGAAAATTTAATATTATATAATCCAAAGAACCTAAAATATAAAACCTAATAGTATGAAGTTTTAAGTAATGAGACTTATCAAAGTTATATTTAAAGAACATAAAATCTCAAGCCTAAAATTATTCAAATTTCTAGATTAATAAACCCAAGGATTGATATTATAAACTTAAGGTATATCAATCTTAAAATTAAAATTGTAAAACCTAAAATAAACATAACTCACTAAAATAAATATGGTTGACTATAGTTGACCACAATTTTAAAATATTGATTATGGTAACTCTGGGATTAATAAACTAAAGAGATTGGATTTATTAATCATATAGGTATTCACATTAATGAAATAAGAGATAGGTTTTGATAATATTTAATATTTTCAATATTAAATGCTATTTTTTCTAGTTATCAAAATTATTAATATTAATGTAACCATTTAAATGATATTAATAGTTTAATGTTATTATAAATGCTAATTTTATAAGTTAATAACATTAAGTACTAATTTTTAATAGTTATTATGATTAATAATGTTATTTAAACATTAAATTTTAAAATATGATTAATATTATATTAACCATGTTATTAATATTTTTTAATTAATAATATTATTAATAACATGGTTTTCACTATGAATTAAATATTATTATTATTATTATTATTATTATTAATTTACATTTATATTTTCCTTAAGAAATATTATTTATAATAATAAATACTATAATCTTATAAAAAAATATTATAAACTAATTTAAAAAATATAAAATAAATATTATAAACGTATAATGATATTTACTATAAACTTATTGTAATAAATATTATTATAATTTTTTAGTTATAGTTATTAAAAACTAAAGCTAACAAAAATAAAATAAAATTATAAAATTTAAAAATATAAAAATCTCAAATTATATAAAATATTAAGAAAGATCAATATTATATAATCCAAAGAATGTAAAATATAAAACTTGATATTATGAAATTTTAAGTAATGAGACTTATCAAAGCTATATTTAAAGAACAAAAAAAATATCAAATTTAAAATTATGAAGTATTAAGTAATTGGACTTATCAAAGTGATATTTAATATTTGAAATGTTAATTTTTTTTAATATTTAATAACTTAAAATTATAAATTATGGACATCACATATGAGGTTTTTGCATTCAATTTATTATACAAAGACACACACACACACACACATATATCATTAGAATACCTATTTACTTATTATGTGTTGTTTCTTGGACTGAAGTTATGCTTTTCATTGAGTCAAAATACCTTGCATAATATGTGCATTTGCCAATAAAAGCTACTTTTTATTTGGTTACTATTCACCCATTTTACATTGTACCCTATATACATTTAATTTTATTTTATCTTTATTACTAGGAGTGCATTTATACTCCTCATTTATTCAAATTAATTTATACAATATGTACATTTTTTTGGGTAAAAAAACCTAATTGTTATTTTGTTCAAATTCCGCACTTGGACTTATCAAAGTAATATTTGAAATTTGAAATTTTATTTTTAAAAAACTATTTAATAACATAAAATTATAAATTATGGAAGGTTTTTACATTCAATTTATTGAAAAAATGCATAAATATGAGTTTTGCATACTTCTATTTCTTTTTTCATTGGAATGTCCATTTACTTATTATATGTTTGTTGCTTGGACTGCATTTAAATCTTCATTGATTCAAATTACCTTCCATAATATGTGCATCTTTGTTGCCAATAACAACTACTTGTTATTTTTTTTTTTATTCACCCACTTTACATTGTACCCTATATGATTTTACTTTGATTTGCTAGTTCATTTGTACTCTTAGTTGATTCAAATTATCTTGTATAATAAGTACATCTTTGGTGCCAAAAAAAACTATTTTTTTTTTCTTATTCATGCATTTTATATTGTACCCTATATACATTTTAACATAGTATAGAAATTAAAGGATAGATTTTAATTCAAGATTTATGTAATCTTGAATTTCATCACATTTACAATTATTGTTTACAAAAGTCAAAATTAGATTTGTGTGTGAACTCCTATATTTTTTTATAAGACAATCTATGTAATTTATCTTTATCAATGCTCCATGAAATATTCAGAAGAATGTAAATTCAATTAATATGAAGGAAAAAAAAAAAAATTTGTATGTTTCCTCGCCTTTCTTTGCACATAATATAAGATATATATAATTTCCCTTTCATGTTTGGTCCTTAAATTAGAACCAATAAGGGTGAAAATGTGAAGTTGGGTTACACTTTTGTGAGAATCGGGGGCGGAAAACATTTTTCCGCAATAGTTCGGCCGAAGTTTTGAGAAATTTCAGCCGAACTATTAAGATAGTTCGGTCGAACTTTCTCAAAAGTTCAGCCGAACTCATTCTGCCGTTTAGATTGATGGCGTGCTGATGGCATCGGCAGATAGATTTTTGGCTAGAGATGGGAAAACTGGCAACAATAGTTTGGCCAGAATATTAGTTGGACCGAACTTTTAAAATAGTTTGACCAAACTCATATTTTATAAATATATCACCCACAAACTGTTATCATTTTCATGCGTCTCTGTTCGCATATTCTGTTTTTCGTGGGTTTTTGCTCTGATTTTCGTTTCTGTTCACATTTTGTTTTTTTCACGGGTTTCTGTTCTAATTTTCTGTGGCGTTGTTGCTACTTTGTTGCTGATTTGGCGCCCATGAATTGTTGCTCAGGGGTTGCGCTGAGTGAATTTCCAGGTAAGCCTCATGAACTGCTCTATTATTACTGAGGTGTTTTCTAATACAGTTAAGAGAGATTGCCTTGATTGCTTTGATGGCATGGAAAATTAAGAGAGAATTTACTGACATTTTGAAAGTGAAAAGACACCTTATTTATAATGGTTGTAAATTTAAAATTAACATTTTGAAAGTGAATATATAGTTATTATTATTAAATATACATAAGTAACAGTCATAGCCTTACATTAATACAGAAACAGTCATAGTCGTAGAGCTTATTGATCGACACATTGACTGCCAGACGAAATAGATTGAGTTCCACGTATTAAGAACTGAATCTTCTTTCTCACTGCTCCATTCCATCCCCCTGTTGTTCTTGGTTGTTAGCCTGGTCTCTCATCCTTTCTAATAGCTTGCTTGAGGGGCGTTGTTTATCATTATTTTGGCTTTTGGTTATCGTTGTTGTGACCATCGTATTTAATATGTATTATAAAATTTATTAAGATTAGCGCGGTTATTTTTAGGCTATCAATTTTGGTATTTTTGAATCTATGCACTAGCTTATTGACTGTCATATGCATTTAGATCTTTAATTTCCTTTTCCAACTGTATTTTTTTTATTATCTTCATGATCTACTCAAAAATTTGTGATAAATATAGTCCTCCTGGAGAGATATGAAGAATGTGATGTTAATTATTCTTCTGAAAATGAAGTTTATCTTTTATAAGACCTACAATAATCGTGGTTAAATGTATTATCATTGGTTTTCCTCATGAACTGCTTTATTATTATTTTTTGCTGATCTTTGTGCTCTTCCCTGACCACTCTTACTGCTCACCACTTTATCCGGCATCTTACTCATTGGGTTTCGTGGTGTTTAATTTCAAGCCATAGAACATAATTTTGATATTAACATTTTAAACTTTTATCAATTAAAAATATAGAAGTTATAAATTGCTTCAGTTTCATGAACCAAAATAAACTTTATGGTACTTACAACTTGAAAGAAAAAGGACTGGTTCACCCATTAGTAACATTTATGAATTACTTGCATTTCCAGATTCTTCCTCTAGCTTCTAAACATAATCCTTCAATGTAAATACTAAATCCCTTGTAGGAGCTTGAAGGGTACTGATAATTCCTACTGCAAGACTCTGCAGTGTGCCCAAGATCTTGGGATAGATTTATGCCCTTGTAGGCATGGTTTCCAAGCCCTTAAACTCTGAGGGAGCATAAAAATTCCCTTCAAAAACGGCCCCGGTAAAATCATTCTCTTCAAGCTTCTGTCGCTTCTAAAAATTCCTGTAAGGTTTCAAAGTTGCCAAGATTTCTTGATACTATTCATTATCAGCTTTATTTTTATTTTCCTTTCTATCTCCAGCTATCTCTGCACCTATCAATTCTATAGAGTAAATAATTATAACTCTATTCTTCAAGTTACATTATGTCACCTCATACTTGGCACCCATTCTTTGTCTTCTATTTGTTACATATTTACCCATTCAAGTTACATATTTGTTGGTTCTTTCTTTCTCTTTAGAACATAAATTGTTTTTATTGTTTCTGGATGTATGTGAAAACTTCATTGTAGGGAATTAGTCTTAGCCTTAGAGGGTTCTGTAGAAAAAATAATTGTATGAAGGGCCACTTAGAGTCTATTGATGTTTGTTTCTTCATTTCCATTTGTAGTAGTTCAATGTATGAAGTTATTCAATATATCAATACTAGTGGTGTCTCTTTCAATGATATCTGATGGTGAAATTTTTTGTTTCCCTCTTTTTCTTGTTTTTTTATTACATGTATTAAATGTCCCTGCAATATTAGTATTTCTTTGAGCTTTGTTTCATTGTTTGCTTGAATTTATGCACTACCTTATTGACTATCATATGCATTTAGATATTTATTTTCCTTTTCCAAATGTATTTTTTTTATTATCTTCATGATCTACTCAAAACATTGTGATAAATATAGTCCTCTTGGAGAGATATGAAGAATGTGATGTTAATTCTTCTTCTGCAAATGAAGTTTATCTTTTATAAGACCTACAACCAATTTCTACTTTAATACTTTAACCATTCACCATTTGTATGTACATTTAAATCTTGCATTCAAATATAGCACATCATAAATAAATTTTCTTTCATAACACAAAGCTAAAGGATTTAGAGGAATAGTAGTGATGGAATGAAATGTAACATTGTATTTTGATCCCATGTTGGCCTTGATATCATAGAACCATTTTCATATTTACACAAATATCATAACTTATTAGTTATTAGACTACATATATTCATATAAAACTTGTAAATAGTATGGTGGAAATGTGGATCTCATGACTCTTCATAATGTACAATGATTCATTCCATATTCATTTTTAGATTCGGGAGGAGCTTTTGAGAAATTTATGATAATGCCAATAAATAATGAGCTAGACTCATCTTCAACATCTATTAATTAGATATGAAAATTTACAATACTACTGTGTACATTTGAGAATATTTATTTACATTTTTATATAAATTATATATACATATGTACTTTTTTTTTCATAAATATTTTCATTAAAAAATGAACCTTTAAATGAAGAACCTAGTTAATGTTGCTTCTTCATGAAGAAGACTACTTGATCTTGCAATTTGATGAGGGTCCTTTGTTATGCTTCTTGACAACTTCAAATTATTGACACAATCATATGCTTCTTTGATGATGGTCCTTTTTTATGCTTCTTGACTACTTCAAATTATTGACACAATCATATGCTTCTTGTTACTCTTTTTAATCCTTCCTTATATTGTATTCTCCACCTTATATATTTTGTACTCTCCCACATATATATTGCATTCAATTTCATATTCTCTGTAATATTCTAGGCTCTTCTTTTGAAGTCAAATAAGTGACAATAATTTACAAGAACTATCCCTAATTTGTTTCTCACATATATGAAGAGATCCCATTTTATTTTTTATTCATAGATCAAATGTCATTTAAATACAAGATTTATCATAATGTAAAATGATTCATTCTGTATTCATTTTTAGATTCAGGAGGAGCTTTTGAGAAAGTTATGATAATGCCAATAAAGAATGAGCTAGACTCATCTTCAACATCTATTAATTAGATATGAAAAATTATAATACTACTGTGTACATTTGAGAATATTTATTTACATGTTTATATAAATTATATATACATATGTAACTTTTTTTTCATAAATATTTTCATTAAAAATGAACCTTTAAATGATGAACCTATTTAATGTTGCTTCTTCATGAAGAAGACTACTTGATCTTGCATTTTGATGATGGTCCTTTGTTATGCTTCTTGACTACTTCAAATTATTGACACAAGCATATGCTTCTTGTTACTCTTTTTAATCCTTCCTTATATTGTATTCTCCCCCTTAGATATTGTGTACTCTCCCACATAAATATTGCACTCAATTTCATATTCTCTGCAATATTCTAGGCTCTTCTTTTGAAGTAGAATAGGTGACAATAATTTAAAAGAAAAATCCCTAATTTTTTTCTCACATATTCAAATGGTTCTCTAACAAGAGGCTTTGTGGGTATGTATTCCATCTTCACTATTTTCTCAAAGACTTGTTGTGTGAGGAAGTGGTACTTTATGATGATATGTTTAGTGATTGAAGGAAGTATAATATTTTATTTTTGAAATTATTATTACACTTGTATTGAAACACTTAATAGATATAGGTTCACTGAAATTTACCTTAATATCTTGTAGAGCCCATTTCATCCAAAACACTTGGCTGCAAAAAGAAGTAACTACTATGTATTCCACTTCTACTCTAGATAGAGAAAGTAATGACTCTTTCTTGCTTAACCATGCAACCAAAGGCTCTTCTAAGTAGAATTATACATTGTCCAAGTAATGACTCTTTCTTGCTTAAACATGCAACCAAATACTCTTCTAAGTAGAATTATACGTTGTCCACTTGTACCTTTCATGTCATCCACACAAGCCTAGTTGAATATCTCTATGTTGTCAATGTAAATTTCTCACCTTTTGGGTACTAAAGTCCATTGTTTGTAGTACCTTTCAAGTATCTTAATGTCTGTTTTTTGGTAATAGATGACTCTATTTAGTTGTTGATTTAAATATTCCAACTAATATAAATTCCAAAATTATATATAGTCTAAACCTTGTTATGTATATCAAGCTTTCTATCATATAGATGTAAAGGTTATGATCAACATCACCTCATTCATCATCCACCATCTGCACATAACTTGCATCCAATTGATATGGAGATTCACTTAGGTCATTCATCATCCATCATCTGCACACAACTTCCATCCAATTGATATGGAGATTCACTTAGGTTTATAGTATTCCATTTCAAACTTTTCAACATATCTCTTAGGTATTTATATTGAGAAATGGATATGCCAGTGAATTTTGTATAATTTATGGCTTATAACCCTAGGTAAAAGATAAGTCCTCCAATCATTCACATCTCGAATTCAAATTTCATCTCTTCACCAAAATATTTTACTATATTTTACTAGATGATTTTTATTGATTCTAAACATATACTATAATCCACATACACAAAAGATTCCAGAATATACTAAAATCAAAAGTGATTTGATAAAAACACATTAGCCAATAAACAAACCATTAAAACCAAAAGTGATTTGATACAAAACATAGGTTTTAACCTGATGCAGGAGCATCAGCTCCGAAAAACACCTTGTATCTTATCTAAGCTAGGGGGTTTCATGTTTTGAAGAAATATTAAATTTCATGTAAATATTAATATTATTTTGAGTGATTAATTAATTATTTGTGAGAAATTGTAATATAAGAGAAATTAGTTTCTAGATTATTTAGAATTAATGAGGGAGCTTAAGTTGGAATTAGTTTCTAAGTTTTAGGGATAAAGATCTATCATTTAGGGATGTTGAGAGATTTAGGGGTTTGTTGAGGAATTGAAGGGATTGAGCATTTAATTAAATGACTTTTAAAAAAATTGTATAAATAGGAAGTGGTTTTGAGAGGAAAGAAAGCATTGAGAGATTGTGAGAAATGTGAGTAGAGAGTGAGAGGTTTTCTGCTAGGATGCCTTCGGGCAGCCTGTAAGGGCCATAGATTACGAATATCAGGCCAAACCAGAATTGTAAGTATTTTTTATTAATATGATAAGTGTGTTGGAAGCTGTGTTTAAAGCTTTATTGGTGGATTTGTGTTCATTTTCTGTAATTGAAATGAAACCGAAGTTCAGTGCAATTTAAGATTTTAAATACCAATTGGGAAGAAGTCGATTCACTGTGCATAGAGCATTGACAGATTGTATGTATAAGAATATCTATAGCATTGAAAGGCTGGGTAGAAGCATATGATAGAGCGCTATTCTCATTAAATGATATTCTTCCTGCAAATTAAGATTATGTTGAACGTTGTTCCCATTTAAATGGTTCGACAATGTATATGAAAATCGATACAAAAGTTTTGGCGGAGAGGTTTTAATTGCACAGAAAACGTTTCGTATAGTAAGGTTTGTCCGTTAAAAGAACCTAATGATAATAACAATGTGCCTATGATCGGGAATACATCGCTTGTTAGAATGGCTGTCACCGAATAAACCTTAAATATTCATTGAAAGTAACCACAGATTTGTGATGTCAAGCCATGAGATCGATATAAAGGGCGATAACTGGAGACGGGATATCAAATATAGAGCGTTCTGTGCATTAGTCGAGATTTATGAACAATTGTAAAGATAGCTGAGATCGAACTATAATCTCAGGCGTAGAAGGCAATCTCAGATCTGGTAAGAGGGCACAGGCTGTTGTTTCAAAGCTTTGTTTGAAATTCAATATAATTTTAAATTGCTGTGGGTTCTGAACAAAGCGGTGATGAGGTCTCTTACATAGAGGCGCATAATTCATACACTGTTTATTAGAATTCGTTTTAAGCTCTGTTTATTTTAAACAGAATAGTGGATCGATTAGTGGCAGAGGTGCCTTTATGGAATCGACTTGTTTGTAGTTGAAATGTTTGCAGACAGTTCAGCACACTGAATAGTGAAAAGGCGCATATGTATATTGTAATCATGGGTTTGAGAAACAATGTAAACGATGGGGTTTGTTGTAATGGTTTTATGATTGGATATACATGCTAGCCAGGAAATGGTAAGTCTGTTGTTGTTGAGATTAACTGCGTTATGATTTGACTCAGTTATGTTGAACGCTGGATTCAAATTTGTTATGAGTCGAATGGAATTGAATGTAAAAGCAAGAACAGAATTCGACAGGTAATTTGTTTGAAGTTGGAGAATTGCAGAATCTGCTAATGAAGCTTTGACAACGCCCTCGTGAGACAAAAAGTCCGGGTACGGTAATGGTAAGAATTGTCGCGTTGAACTTAAGGAATTGTTTCATTACATTGGGTTGTAGAATGATGATAATGTCGTATGTGGGAGAACGTGACAAATAAATTTTGAGGGGTAAATTTCTCAAATTGTTGGATTAAGCGCTTTAAGGGAGGACGAGGTCCAAGTTTTTAGTGATTGAAGCATTCGAAAATTCATTGGATTGGAAATAAATTTTAATATATGAATCTGCCATAAATATATGGAAACTTTGATATAAAGTGTTTGATCGGTATTGGCTTCATAACCATAAGATTACATTATTGGAACTTCTCATGCCATGAGAAGTGTTGGGATTTTTTTATCATTAAAGTTTGGAGTTTAAATCTAGTGATGATTTGTTAAACTCTTTTATAAGACTTTTGTAAGAGCTCTAAAGCTAATTGCAGATGAGTCCAATCTTATGAAGAGTAGAGTGTTGAGTTTATTGAATAGAAGCTTCCAAAAGAAGTTGAATTTGCCAAGAAGGTGATTTTCTCAACAAGAGATTGAATTGTGTTTTTGATATGCTTTGGAAATGTGATCCTGGAAAATGCAGGCTAGTCCTGCGTCATTTTGGTATCAGAGCCTGGCTCTGTTTAAATTGAATATGTTTGTTTTTGAATGAAGTTTAGTACGAGATTGCAGCTGTGAGGAAATTCATTCAAAGCAGAGGTGACAGCATCAGAAAGAGTGAAGACTGCAGCAATATAAATCAAGGGAAGCCGTGAGAGAAGAACCAGATGCATTCTTAAAAGCAGAAGTGGCAGTGAACCTGAAGATTCCAACAAGAGATTGGACAGAGAGGACAATTGAAGTGTCTTCGAAAGAGAGAGTGAGAGATTGCAGAAGGCTAGAGAGAGCAAAGGTGTTGCTCAAGAGAAGATTCCAGACAGGGGATCGTGCTTACCAAAAGACTGAGTGAGGAGAGCTTAGTGAGGTAAGATTGCAGTAAGGAGGACTTACTGTTGCAGAGGCTTGTTGCAGAGGTGCGAGGAGCTCATGGAAAGAGAGGATCAGAAAATGACTACAGATAGTCATAGCAGAAGTTCACAAAGAAGCCACAGCAGAAGGGAAGATGCCAAAGCAAATGGCATGAGGATGAGTCAAGAAGAATTTTACCAAGAGAAAGCTGAGATAGATTTCCAGATTGGAATATTGATGAAGATGCTGCAGAAAAGTGTTTGGACCATGAGGAAAAGAGTAAAGTGGCCAAGGCTACGAGAAAGGAGAAATCAGCAAGTGAAGTCAGAGATAGTAGAAGAATTGAGAAATATTGAGCAGATATTGAATGCTCAAGAGGAATCAGAGAAACTCAGAGAAGCAGAGGTAGAATTGGAAGACTCCATTTGCAGACCAGAACAAGGTGAAATGTTGGGAGAAGAGGATAATGAGAGGTCAGCTGAAGATCTCATGGACTATTGGCAGAGTCCAGAACAATTCGAAGATATGTTGACAAAAGAAGCAGATGAGGCAATGAAGCCTTGTGATTTTGATTCTTACAGTTTGTGTATGTTTGCAAGATATGCAGAGGATGATGGGCAGTCGATTGAAATTGTCACAACCAAGAATGAAGCTCTTGAGGTAAAGTATGATGAAGAATCCTTTTTAGAGGAAGAATGTGTTGATCATTTGCAACAGAAGGAGTTCATAGATGAAATCCTGTTTGGTGTGAAACAGTCAGATGAGGTTTATATAGACCAGCAGTCTAAAGACAATTCCATAGTGGGACTAAAAAAAGGTAAACCAATGAATTTGTTTAATGGAATTGATGAAATATGTTTGCAATATGATAATGTGGAAAACAGGTCAACTCAGGAGGATTTCCAGAAAAAAGATGAAGCTGAGAATGGAAATTGTGATGATCTGCTGGAGAGATTTCATAAGGAGATAGAATTCTTGGAAAGATTACTCGAGGAACCCAAAGGAGAAACAAAGCTTACAGAACCTGATGGAGGAAAAGGTGCGGAAGATAACATTAATAAATATGATGCTGAAATCAGAGAAATTGAGCAGCGATTATATGAAGGTGAGATGAAAGATCAGAAGCAGCAAGGAGGTTATGTCCTCAAAGGCATAAAAGAGACAGAAATATTAACTCAGCAAGCTGAATATGGAAGTAACCAGAAATTTGGAAAGAATGATCATCTACATGAGAATGAATTTGAGGAAAGCATTAAATTGCAGGAGTATAGAAGCTGGCAGCAGAATGAAGAACCAGAAATTGGTCTGACAGTACAAAGAAAGATAAGTGAAGACCGAAGATACAGATGGAGACTGAAGAAAAGGGTGAAGTGGAGGCTATTGCAACGGAGGTCGAATGGAAAACTGATGAAGGAATTCAGGAAACTTGAACAAATTCATATTGATTTGACGTCACCACAAGAAGGATCCGTTGAAATCCAAAAGATCTATGATGGAGGATTGGTGCTTGAAGCATCAAAAGAGGATGGAAGGTATTGTATTTTGAAAACTAAAGGTTGTTTTGTGTTTGCAGGTCATACTGACTTGAGGAAAGACAAACAGTTATTGAAGACTGTTGAAGAAATGACTACTCATAGTCATATGCAGAATAAGGAGGATGGCAAAAGAATTTTTAAATTCAAAGGATACACTGAGTCATTGAGGATCATTGACATTGAAGAAAGCCAGAGTAAAGAAAGATTAAAGACAGATATTGCAGATTGTGCAGATAGTGGAGCTTTACAACACAAAATTTGGGATCCAGGAGGAAATATGACCACGTGGTCATGAATTTTCTTACATGGGGAGTCTGATGCAGGAGCATCAGCTCCGAAAAACACCTTGTATCTTATCTAAGCTAGGGGGTTTCATGTTTTGAAGAAATATTAAATTTCATGTAAATATTAATATTATTTTGAGTGATTAATTAATTATTTGTGAGAAATTGTAATATGAGAGAAATTAGTTTCTAGATTATTTAGAATTAATGAGGGAGCTTAAGTTGGAATTAGTTTCTAAGTTTTAGGGATAAAGATCTGTCATTTAGGGATGTTGAGAGATTTAGGGGTTTGTTGAGGAATTGAAGGGATTGAGCATTTAATTAAATGATTTTTAAAAATTGTATAAATAGGAAGGGGTTTTGAGAGGAAAATACATTGAGAGATTGTGAGAAAATGTGAGTAGAGAGTGAAAGGTTTCCTGCTTGGATGCCTTCGGGCAGTTTGTAATGGCCATAGATTACGAATATCAGGCCAAACCAGAATTGTAAGTATTTTTTTATGAATATGATAAGTGTGTTTGAAGCTGTGTTTAAAGCTTTATTGGTGGATTTGTGTTCATTTTCTGTAATTGAAATAAAACCGAAGTTCAGTGTAATTTAAGATTTTAAATACTAATTGGGAGGAAATCGATTCACTGTGCATAGAGCATTGACAGATTGTATGTATAAGAATAGCATTGAAAAGCTGTTTACTTGAAAGGGTAGAAGCATATGATAGAGCGCTAATCTCATTAAATGATAATCTGCCTGCAAATTAAGATTATGTTGAACACTGTTCCTATTTAAATGGTTCGCCAATGTATATAAAAATCGATACAAAAGTTTTGCGGAGAGGTTTTAATTGGTAATAGAAAGCGTTTCAAATAGTAAGGTTTGTCCGCGTTAAAAAGAACCAATGGATAATAACACAGGCCTATGGATTGAACACATCGTTTTTTAGAACGATGTCAGCTGGAACAAACTCTAATATTCATTGAAAGCAACTGAAGATGATGTGATGCTGTCATGAGATCGATCTAAAAGGCGATAACTGGAGACGGGATATCAAATATAGAGCGTTTTGTGCATTAGTTGAGTTTTATGAACAGTTGTAAAGATAGCTGAGATCGAACTATAATTCTCAGGCATAGAAGACAATCTCAGATCTGGTAAGAAGGCGCAGGCTGTTGTTTCAAAGTTCTGTTTGAAATTCAATATAATTTTAAATTGCTGTGGGTTCTGACAAAGCGGTGATGAGGCGCAGAATTCATACACTGTTTATTAGAATTCATTTTAAGCTCTGTTTATTCTGAACAGAACAGTGGATCAGTTAAGGTGCTTTTATGAAATCGACTTGTTGTAGTTGAAATGTTTGCAGACAGTTTAGTACACAGAATAGTGAAAGGGCGCATATGCATATTGTAATCATGGGTTTGAGAAACAATGTAAACGCATGGGGTTGATGTAATGGTTTTGAGATTGGATGTATGTGCTAGCCAGGAAATGGTAAGTCTGTTGTTGTTCAGATTAACTGCGTTATGATTTGACTCAGTTATTATTGAACGCTGGATTCAAATTTGTTATGAGTCGAATGGAATTAAATGTGTAAAAGCAGCAATGAGAATTCGATAAGGTAATTTTTTTGTTGAGAATTGCAGAAATTTGCGAATGAAGCTTTGGATAACGCCCCTCAGGAGACAGAAAAAAGCCTGGGTACGAATGGTAAGAATTGCTGCGTTGAACCATGGAATTGTTTCATTACATTAGGTTTTGTAGAAATGACAGATGTTAATGTCGATGTGGGAGAACGTGACAAATAAATTTTGAGGGGTAAATTTCTCAAATTGTTGGATTAAGCGCTTTAAGGGAGGACGAGGTCCAAGTTTTTAGTGATTGAAGCATTCAAAAATTCATTGGATTGGAAATAAATTTTAATATATGAATCTCCCATAAATATATGGAAACTTTGATATAAAGTGTTTGATCGGTATTGGCTTCATAACCATAAGATTACATTATTGGAACTTCTCATGCCATGAGAAGTGTTGGGATTTTTTTATCATTAAAGTTTGGAGTTTAAATCTAGTGATGATTTGTTAAACTCTTTTATAAGACTTTTGTAAGAGCTCTAAAGCTAATTGCAGATGAGTCCAATCTTATGAAGAGTAGAGTGTTGAGTTTATTGAATAGAAGCTTCAAAAAGAAGTTGAATTTGCCAAGAAGGTGATTTTCTCAACAAGAGATTGAATTGTGTTTTTGATATGCTTTGGAAATGTGATCCTGGAAAATGCAGGCTAGTCCTGCGTCATAACCTAAGAGTAAATGCCCCTACAGTCAATCTCTTGAATAGTTTTAAATAGAAGTTTTTCATTTCATATCCATTGTCTCAAACAATGAGAGAAAAAACCTTTTTTATTCAGTGTATGTAAAACACAAATTAGCCATATCTCTAGAATAGATCTAAATAGAAGTTTTTCATTTTCATATCCATGGTATCAAACAATGAGAGAGAGAAAAAAACATTTTATATTCAACATGTAAAACACAAATTAGCCATAAAAGTTTCCCATTGAAACCAAAAGTGATTTGATACATAACATAGGTTTTAACCTAAGAGTAAATATAGAAGTTTTTCATTTTCATATCCATGGTCTCAAACAATGAGAGAAAAAACCTTTTATATTCAATGTATGTAAAACAAAAATTAGCCATATCTCTAGAATAGATTTAAATAGAAGTTTTTCATTTTCACATCCATGGTCTCAAACAATGAGAGAGAGAAAAGACCTTTTATATTCAACATGTAAAACACAAATTAGCCATAAAATTTTCTCATTGAAACCAAAAGTGATTTGATACAAAACATAGGTTTTAACCTAAGAGTAAATGCCCCTACAGTCAATCTCTAGAATAGATCTAATTAGAAGTTTTTCATTTTCATATCCATGGTCTCAAACAATGCAAGAGAAAAAACCTTTTATATTAAACATGTATAGTATTTAGAAACAAAAAGTTATTTGAGGCAAAACATAGGTTTTAACCAAGTATATAGTTTTAAATATTTTGAAAATATATTCTTTACAAAATGAAAAATATTCAATGTAAAACACATGCACATTAACATATAATTGTGATATTTTTCCTTCATAGGATATAACTGGGACTGGTAGTGTTAACTTCTACAAGTTCTATAGGTAGAGTCTGTAAAGGGCCAGGTAGCCTTTGGATCTCATCTTTTATGAAAGGTGACATATATAGTAAATGCCCCTACAGTCAATCTCTGGAATAGATCTAAATAGTAGTTTTTCATCTCTCCCATGCATTTGCAATAAATGTCGATTTAATATATATTTTTATTGAATTTGTTTTTTTTTAGGGATAAGAAAATCATTAAATATGGTTGAAAAATGGAAATTATGCATAGAAGTTTCTTGCTATCCCAATCCAGGGAAAACAGTGATTACATATGTGCTTTCCAATATTGTGACTAGCAAAGTTGTCCAAAGGAAAATGAATATACCGGGAAGAACAACAAACAACGATGCATATTATATTGGATTGATAGAAGGCTTGGGAACAATGATGGAGTATGGATCAAATGGAATTGTAGTTTTCACCAATTCTGAAATTGTGCGCAACCAGATGAATGACATGTACCAAGTTAAGAAGGAGAGGATAAAAGAACTGCATGGAATAGCAAACACTATTGTTAGCCAATTTCAATTTTTTAGTATAAGGCATTGTACAAATGTGAATAAGATGTCTGCTGATCTATTGCGTGGGGCAAGGAAAATTCAAGATTCATTTATCAAAGATGAATTAATAGATAAATTAGAATTATACAGGAAAATTCCAATGCAAGATTCATCTCTCAAATATGAATTAGTTTTGAGACACTCTTCTTCAAAAATTCAAGATTCATCTCTCAAAGATGAATTAGTTTTGAGACGCTCTTCTTCAAAAATTCAAGATTCGTCTCTCAAAGATGAATTAGAGTTGAGATGCTCTCCTTCAAAATTTATTGATCGACACTGTAACATATCTTGGATATGTGCGCGTTGTGTACTTATAAATGCGTCTTTTTTAATTACCATGTGCTTTTTTCAATTATATACCAAGTGTGCTCCCACCACACCATGTAAAGTGAAACTTGGTGAAATTCGGATTTGCAACAAGTGGTGAAATTCACATTTTTATGAAATTAAAATGCGAGAACTTCAACAAATTTTTGTTTAAATGGATTTTCACTTCCTTTTTAATGACAATGTGTTTTTTTCAATTTTATGCCAAGTGTACTCCCACCATGAAAACGCAATTTGGTGAACTTATCATTTTTATAACTTTTTTTGGCTTAAATTCACACATCAATTAGTGCTTTGAAAGTTGTGTTTTACATAATTTGTGTACACTAAATTACATTAATTTTCTGAACTTTATTTTGAATTTATTTTAGATCAGTCATTTAAAAAAATAATTGTAAATTTTCGTCATAGATATATATATCATGGAGGATGAACGATAAAGAAGATAAACATAATCCCATATCTCTACGAGAGGGGGGGATCAGAGATCGAGGGATGTTCATGGTATTTAAATATAATCTTAAATCTCCATACATGTGTGTACATATGGAATTTATTTTTTATCAACTTTGTGAGTTAAATTAGTTGAACTAATAAGTTTCATTTTTTATTTTTTAGAAGTTAATAAGAGGAGAAGGGTCTCTACTCCATCCATGGAGCATGCCCATGGTTCACCTAGTCGTGGTATGGTTTGAACACAATTTAATCTATGAATATGTATGTGTGTATTTATGTATGAATGTATTTGTCAATTGATTATAAATTCGTATTTTTTTATGAAGCTTCTCTCTCCTCTCGAAAGGTTGGTGGTGGTTCAAATACCCTTAGATTGTCATCAATAAGTGGTAGCAGGTTGCGTGAAGGTGGTGATATTTATTCCCCCGGAGGCCAATCAACAGCTGGTGGTGCTGGTTCTCAGCATGGTCATTCTGGTTCTCAACAGTTTCAGGGTGGGGAAGATGCTAGCCAACCACGTTGAGGTTGCCATCAATTTCAATATTTTTTTCCATTCAATTTGTACAAATTTATTTACATGTTTTTTTTCTAATATACAAAATTTTATATATATTGATGCAGAGGCTGAAAATGCTCCAAATGTTGGTCAAAAAAGACGCAGGGCAGAACGTTACATTCAAGAAGAAGTTTGTCTACCCACCACAACTTATCCGACGGACATTTTTGATATACCATAGGAAAGAAACATAGCACAATGTACCTTAGAAAGGTGTTAACAACTTCATGCAAAATTGCAGAGAGATCTCGTGGCTTTGACTCTACCTGCTGAGATTCGACAAAGCCTCGAAATAGTTATACATTCATTGGGATAACTAGTAAATGTGTACAGAAATATTGGGCCAACGACTGATACATTTGTAGAAGTCATGAGAAAGAGAAATGAAACTGTAATGGGTCCCGATAAATGGGAGGATGTAAAACAAATAGTTACAAAAGAAATGGTGAAGTCAATGTTTAATTTCAAAGAAGGGTTGGAAAAAAAGATGTTGAAGGTGCAATATTTCAAGCACCCAGATATAGATCACTATTTGTATGATAGGCACCTTGTGGCGTATGGAAGACTCCCATGGAACGATGAGGTTCTTATTTCTTTTGCAAAGTTGTTTTACGCAGAATTCTTTTTGGAAATGAAACCCAATTACAATGATCTTCCGTCAGAAATTTTTGGTCCTGGGAAAGGTCGATTGTGTGACCATAGGGGCGCTAGATGTGATGTTGAGTTACCTCACCCCAAGCCACCATTGGTGAGTCAACCTTTTCGGGTCGAAACTTTGTGGTGAGAGATGGATGCCACTTCTCAAATAAGTCGAGAAGTAAGGGATGCCATCATCGACAATGTTCACAACGGATTGGGTGGAGTTGATGTTTGTCTAAATCGACAAAGAGAACGTGAGAATGCACGTGCTAATTTTGTGTATTGTATAGATGAAGAGATTGACAACATGAATGTTGAAGATCTCAGAATATATGTGAAGAATTCTCGCAATGGTTGGCAAGACCTAATTCTTCATGAGGAAGAGGGCACGGGAACAGTATGTGTTAGTGGTTAGGGTTCAATTATTTTAACACATACATGTACAATTTGTAATAAATACAGATGTATATATATACATTTATTTGTATGTACATTAATCTAACAAAAATCTATCATTATATGTTAAAACACCATTTGTAGTTGTCACGCATGATGAATGACGAAAATGTTAATATCACGTTCGGAGCCTCTGGTTCAAACAATCAAGATGGGTCTCACCATCAATATGTGTTGATAAATATTAGTGTTTTTTAAGTGATATTTTTAAAATAAATAATTGTGCAGACATGTACATGTACATGCATAAAATAATAAAATATTTTAACAGATTTCGATTCCGTCCGATTTTTTTGGGATGGAGGTACTTTCTTCTTCCTTGGAATATGTATCTTCTACTTCCTTAGGAAATGTGCCAAATCGACAAGAAGTATGGACAATTTTTCACTTTTAAAATTTATGCTTTTAAGTTATATATATTCCACCTCAAAAAGTTCCATTAAAAATTGATCTTATTTAAAGATATTAACTTGTACATAATATTTGTAAGTATTCATTTTTTTATGAAAAATAATTAATATTTAGGAGTATAGAAAAATGTTCATTATTATTTAGAGTATTTTTTTTATATATTTAAAGATATTAACTTGTACATAATATTTGTAGGTATTGATTTTTTTCATGAAAAATAATTAATATTTAGGAGTATAGAAAAATATTCATTGATATTCAGAGTATTTTTCTTATATATTTAAATATATTAACTTGTACATAGTATTTGTAGGTATTGATTTTTTTTAATGAAAAATAATTAATATTCAGGAGTATAGAAAAATGTTCATTTTAAGTTTCTATTTGACATAATGTTAAGCAATAGAATGCACTAATTTAATGATAATTCAATTAATAATGATTCAATGTATCAAATTTTAAAAACAATATTACTAATATTAAATTTTTTCATTAAACACATTTAATACGAATATTAAATGTTCATTTTAATGTTTTATCTAACATTATGTAAAACAATGGAATACATTGATTTAGTGATATTTCAATTAACATTCATGAATTTGAAAAAAATATGACGGATATGAATTTTACTCAAATTATCATGTGAAATGTATGTAATGAATACATTAAAACACAAATCATGTAATGGAAGGTAAATATAATTGTGAAGAAAATTTTAATTTAGAAAAATAAATGAAAAGGGATTAATTTGAAAGAAAACATAATAATATTATAAAACAAATAGAGAAACACAACCTAACTTTAATTACAATATCTTAATTTATAGCACTTTCCAATGATCAAATAAAATGAATAAATATAAATAATAGCAAGTATTTATTATTGGAAAAAGTAATTTCTATTTGTCTTAGTTGTGATTTTTTATATTTAGAGGAGTATGTTTTTATTATGTTTTTTAGATTGGTGTGTGGTTGAGAGATTCTCTCAACCAAGTGATTGTGTGTCCAAGATAGTTTCCCTATCTTGATATAACACTTCATGTATTTATTTGTAACATTATTTGATTAATGATGATATGGATTTCTTTATGGAATTTTAAGATGGTATCAGAGCTCGTTTGGGCATGGCCTTGGCTCCTCCTGGGCCGAGGGAAATTAAAAGTTTGTTGAATGTTTGTTTGTCCATCATTTGTTGAACCTGTGGTTGATTGGAGATTGTGTGTGGGTGATCAAGTGATGTTGTATTGAACTTGTGGATAGAGATTGTTGTTGTGGGTATATATTCTTGTCGTTGAGGGTCGAATTTGGTCATTCTCTCGTTGAGTAGATTTATTTGCTACTGGAGTGTCACTTGGGTTTCAGTTCTTCCTACGTGCACTCAATTAAGTGCTCTCCAATACGCTGAGGAAATAATGGTTGTATAATTCTATATTCTTTTTATTCAAAATATTTTTGTGAAAAACGCTCTAATTGATATCTATGCCAAATGTGAGAGGTTTTGAATCGTTGTGAGGTCCAGGGAGTCCTCCGTATGTCCAAAGAGCTGGACCACTTACGGTCAAATTGGATGAGCATGGAAGTTAATTTGTGTGAGCCACAAAGTTGGTGGCGCTGGTGTTGAGAGTGGGATTTTGAGATCGAATCCACTGGAGAACTACAACCCATGGAGGGGAACTTGTCTATGAAACTATATTTAAAAAGTGGTGATATTGAGATCAAATCCTCTACAGAACAAGAACACTTGTAGGTAGTCTCAAATATAATCGTGTTGATGGAATTCTTTGTGGCAGTAAACAATATCCCCTTGGTATTTCGTATTTCATATGCAATTTGATTTAAGGTGGATTCATGTGACTCTGGAAGAGTGGTTTCCCCAATTAGGTGATTCAGTATAGTTCAATATTGTTGGATTGCGTATAGTTGAAACACTTCAATGCTTTGGAGAGGTTGAATTTTCCAATTGGTGATGAAGCGGCGGGAAATTCTTCCACATATTTTGATTTCAGTGCAGGTCACGTGGATCCCCAGAAAGCTTTGGAACCTAGCCTCAGTTACAGGATTGGTGAGATGCAAGACCGGTAAGATGTTTCGATTTGGCCAACTTGGAGGAGGAGAATGTCGGAGAGGCTTCAAGAAGAGGAGGTGCCATCTAGTTGATATTGGGATTTATGTTTTCGTCCTCTAGAGGCATGTTTTCAACACCATTATTGTTTCTGCGGGGCATCCCACCCTTCTTTGGAGTTTTATGCCACTTATCCTCTTCAAAATAGAGATGCTGCTTATTGTAATAAGCTACCAGAATGTAATTTTGTTATTACAATATCTACTTTGATTTCAGAGATAACTAAAGAAGATCTTTCTTCTTTCCAATTTTTTTTGTTAATTTCATCAATGGTTGGAGTTAAACTTTTCTGAGAACTTCATGAAATTTTGTAAATCGTAGGTGGGAGGAATTCTCATGTGTTTTCGCTTTATTTTTTTGTGACTTTGATCTGGCCAAATTTTTATAAATATAATCTTTTCTCAAGGGATGGGTGAAGGTGAATACGTCTTGGAAGTTTGTATACATATTGGGATTCATGACCTCAATATGAAGTAATTTTGTTAGAGTTCGTGACTCTCACTGATGACAGCTTAAGAATGGAGTTCCAAGACTTAATTTTTAAAGACAAAGATGCCCATGATTTGAACAATTTCAAAATATTAGGTAAAGGAGCAACAACATCGATTATGATGGAAAACTAGGTGAAAGTTTGTGTGAGTTTGTGGAATAGACTCACTAGCATGTTGTATTACGAGTCACACATTTTAATTGTAAACAAGTCTAGGATGTTTCTGTAGTGGTCTTTAAAAATTATGTACCTGGTAACTCCAAGAGTCAGAGTTTTGTTGTAAGCCTTGTAAGGCATGTTTATCCCCATAAATTTCGTGGTAATCTAAAAACCACTTTGTATTTGCGATGTTTGTTTTTGGTAAGCTTGAAACCACGTGTGAGAGTGAAGTGGACAGGGATTCATGTAGGCATGGTTTAGGGTCAGCCGGAAAAACCCTTGACATGGTTGAGGGTGAGCCGAGAAAACCCTGGGCCTACTTGAGTCAGGTCTTGGAAAGCCTTAGTGGTTGGAGTGCCTTAGTGGAAAATTTGTGGCCCCTGGTGGCTCGAGTGCCTTAGTAGAAAATTTGTGGCCCATGGTGGCCGAAGTTCCTTAGTGGAAAATTTGAGGCCATTGGTGGATGTATTGAGCCTCCGTGGTTGTGTTGAGCCTTCATGGCTGAGTTGAGCCTTCGTGGCTGTGTTGAGCCTTCGTGGCTGAATTGAGTACCTTAGTGGCATTGTTGAGCCTTGGTGGCTGAATTGAGTCTTGGTGGCAGCACTGAGCCTTGGTGGTTAAGAGCCCTTTGTAATATCCCAAAAGGTATAATGCAGTAATACTAAAACACAATAGATGAACTGCAACAAAGTAAAAAATTGATCTAAATACAACATCAGAATTTACAAAATAGTTGAGCCATTTAATTAGTCAGAGGTGGAAAAACCAGTACAATAGTGCTCAAAATATGAGACACTCATGCCAAAAAGATGGCCTAGAATCACCTTGAAATGATCCCACAAGAGGGATTGTGTAATTATTGGACTGTTAGAAGGAATATTGCATTGTCCCTGCTCCGACTACTAGGACTGCAACTGCCAGAAAATATAGAATGTAGATCTAGGTAGTTTTGAAGATTTAATGATGCTGAAAAAGTAGATCTCGACTCTATGATGGATACCCAAGATAACCCAGAAAGGATTTCCCATATCTATCAATCTAAGAAAATCACCCTCTTAGGGCTTGCACATATAACTTCTCGATATACAGATCTGAAGCAAGATCTATCAAAAGGATGGCTGCAATATGGTACAAGATCAGATCTATGCTTGAAGGGTTGATCCCTTCACTAGATCCTCAAGCTAGAAGCTCAAGATCTAGCTCCTTTAACCTTCTCCACTAAATGCAGTTGTTGCTACACAACTGCTGACCAAAACTGTGTTGTCAAGGAATGTCAATTCAACTCAAAAATGGTGGAAAAAGTTAATGCAAAGTGAGGAGATGGTCCCTCACAGGATTTCCAGCTGAAATACTATAAACTTCCTTCCTCCTTTGGATCTACAGGAATGGACTGTGAAATCCTTGAGAGGATTATTGCTGCATGGAGGTAAAATACAATGGCTTGAATGCCAGATATAGATTTGTTGCTCGTGAAAGGCTGACCATGAAGCACAAGGTGAAAGGATGAATCCTCCACTGGTTTTCTAACTGAAATGCTAGAAACAACCTCCACCTCTCAAACCCTGATGCAGGAATGCGTTATTCCTATGGCTGAATGAGCATATGGGAGTGGTATGAAGATGGAAACAATGTCTGATTATGAATGGATCTCAATATAAACCTTCCTAGAGTAGGCACTTGAAGTCCCCCGAGGGTAAGGGTGGGATTTCCGCTCGGAAACACCCTGTGCTAAACAGCACTGCAGACCTAGCTAAATAGCATAAGTGTGCATATAAATGTCAAATGAAAAATCTAGATATAAACAGATCATAAATAATAATACAAACATTTCCTTCTACTGAGCCTTCATCTTCATTATATAGATTATGAGCCTTCCATATCCCTAGCCCACCTCATAACTACGTTGTACATGTGGCCACTAGCCTCCATGAAGTCTGCATGGTCTCTCCATGATCTCCATCATGTCTGCATTTAATTCCCACTCTCTCCATCATGTGTGCATTATATGCAAAACTTCCTCCATTATCTTATCATAAGTGCTTTATGATCTTACTTTAAATGCACTATGATCTCAATTGACCTCCTCCAAGATCCTCATGATTTTACATTAAAGATCCATGATCTCCACTCTTCCTTCATTTAAGAAGTTGCTCCACTACTCCGTAATGTAGATCTAGATTCGAGATATCTGCATTCACACATCAAAAGTTGATTTTATTCATATATGGGGTTTATGGGTCCCTCCACCCTCTTATTTAATTAATTAATTATGAAAATTAGGAACTCTAATATTCCAATTATCTTGTGGAAAATTGGGAATATTATAGTCCTCCCTGCCAAAATGTTGCTTGTCCTCAAGCAACTACAAAAGTGGATGCTACAGCAAACATCCTCCCTCCAAATGGTATCCTCATATGAAGGCCTTCCCATCTGTCACAATGTGTTATGCATGTCCAGCTCCAAAGATGCCTCTCTAGAATGTCTAGAATGGCCTCCAACTGAAAAGTTAGATACCATTTCTCATCAATGAATCTCCAAGAGGCAACCATATGATGTCCAAATATCTCCTTTATACATGAGATACATGAAATGAAGTAGTTTCTTCCAAAAGTGGAAAGTCCCAATTCATGAACTATCTCTCCAACCCATGTTACATAGAGTAGATTACATCTATCAATGCTCTCATCAGTAGCCCTGTTGGCCATGTAGGATCTAAGCATCACATCAATATAGCACAAAATAAGTAGAGACATATGGATGAACATGAACAATGTCAAACATTATTCTCCCAATAAAAACCACTGCAGCAAAGCCTTTTGTTGTCATGCTAGATCATCATGAAAATAAGAAAGAGAGCCATACTCTCTCAAAAGAAGCCACAGCAGCAATGTTTCTTGCTGCTATGCCAAATCAGCATTAATATATATATGAGAGCCATACTCTCTCAATAAAAGCCACCGCAAAAATGCCTCTTGCTACCACACCACATCATCATTGTAATAAATGTAGTGGCCATATTCTTTCAAGAGAAGCCACCGCAACAATGCATCTAGATTCCCCATCACATCATCATTATACCAAGTACAATGACCATAATCCCCCAACAGAAGCCATCATTGTAAGGCCTCCTGTTTCCATCCTCCATCAATGTCATGCAATGTATGGGGAGAAATCAGCCCATACTCTCCCAATAGTAGCCAAAGCAACAAGGATTCTTGATGCCTCCTTACATCATCATGATGCAAGTCATGGAGCAACAACATACTAATGGACATGTGGAATGTCTCATCAGAACAATATGAATAAGCTCCCTTATGCCACATCATGTGAGAGTCATTCCATGCCCCGAACCCAAGTACATACATGAACATGAGATACATCCCAAACAAAATTACATGTAAAGACATGAGACATATCCCAAAAAAAAGTAAATACATGGACATAAGATACATCATGAGGTGTCCAAACCCTCTCATCAACAACCAGCGCAGCCATGCCTCCTATTGCTGCATGTCATCAGTGATATACATGGCATGGATCCTACAAATGTGAGATGTTGGGTAAAACCCATACTCACCCAAAAGTAACCAGCGCAACCATGCTTCTTGCTGCCCGGTATCATTGATATGTAGGGAGGTAGGCAGCCTCCTCCTCCTCATCTAGATCCATTCGTCACAATGTGGATGATGAATCATGCCAAGCTCAATCTTGTTATCCTCCCAATGTAGAATACCAACATCCTTCATCTGAATAGCTTTGCACTCCATGAAATGTTGAAGTGCACCTCCTTTGAGGTCTCTCCATGAGATCCTCTGATCAATGGTCCAATGGAACCCATAAGGCTCCATACGTGTTGTAGGTAGAGATTCCTCTTTGAGTTGTGAGGTGTTCATCAAGAAAACTTCATCTTGAAAATGGAAAGTGCTCTCCATCACAAGATGTCTACCATATATCATCTGTCCCTCCAATCCTTCATGAGTGAAGCTACCTTCGGAATGCTCCAAGAATAATGGGGACCTCATCTCATCACTACTGCTATGTGACAGCATTATAGATCTGCATGGTGATACATTTGATGTCTCATGGGCATATACAATGCTAAACTCATAGTCTGGCACTGTACTGAATAGGACTATGCTATTTCCATCTTCTGAAACTCCACACTTCAACACAAAGTATTGGTTTTAACTCAACCATGACAAATTGGGATAGCAATACATCTTCTCCTTGATCAAGTCAAGGGTCCTCTGTGTAGTGATAATTTGCTGCTCCAAATCAGCAAGGTGCTCTAATATTTTGTTATGCAATTTCCTTGATGGCATGGTCTCACAAATCTCAATATGAGGTACTGAAATAATATGAGATGAAATTATATGAAAACCTTGGATAAGCTGAATCTCGAGAAAATATTGCACATCTACAAGAGTTCCTCCAACCGGTGCAATGGTCTCTCCAACTGCTGGTAATGATGATGGATGCTCTTTTACAACTGTACCAGCGCTGGTATATGCCTCCTCCTCATGCATCTCATGAATCATGCTTGGGGCTCCAAATGTCAAGAACTCAATACCATCTTGCAAAGATTCAAGTGATCCTCCTCTTGATGTAACTACATTTGCAGATGGTGGTGGTGGTAGAGGCTCCTCCTCATGAGTGATAATGAGGACATCTTCCTTGGGCTCTTCATGTATTATCTCCTCAATTATGGGAGATTTCACTATGTGATATGTCTCCGGTTTCTTTCTACCATGCTTCTTCTTTATTGTTAGAATAAAATTTTCATAATCAGACACTCTCATGTGTGACATGTGACTGAACCACCAATCTCTTTCTTCACCTTCTAGGTTCAGCGCTGAAATCTCCACAACCTCTCTTTCTACTACATGATATTGTAGAAATAATGTAGCTAACTCTTCCCTCCAAGCCCTCAATGTGCTTGTGGAAGATCCATAAAATGTAGGCAAGAAGAATCTATGCCTCTTTCTTCTATTATTGCTTCGGGATCTCCTCTCCTCTTTGAGTTGCAAAAACTATTAGAGAGTTAGATTCTCCTTGAGTGCTCTAGGTTGTGCTTTGTACTCGGACAGATATTTTCTTAGGGTCTTGTTATCACTCAAAAAAGTGAAGAATCATTTGACAAAGTTAAATAGGTTCATGTGTCAAAAGTAGGGTTGTAGGATTCATTTTTTATATTCTTGGTCAAGGGAAATTTTAAATTTTTCTTGTTTAAGTTTACCCTAAGGTCTAAACCCACTCATTTTCAAATCCCCTCATGTCACATCACTCATCATATTCTAACAAATTTCAATTCCCAAGGTTTCTTTACTGAAAATGTATTTTTAGCCAAGAAACCACAGTTTCGTAGCAAAATACACTAAGAAAAGTCACTTTTCGCTACGAAACTACTGATAGTTTCATAGCGAAAACAGTCAAATTTACACTATATATGCTACGAAATAGCGGTTTCCTATCTGTCTTATCAGATCAGTTGTTAGGTGTCAGAATATCATTGGGAAAGGATAAGTTAGATGCCATTCAAGTCATGGAGGGATAAAATCAAGGTACATGGTCAAGTCTGGATTCATCATCATTAATTTAGGTATGTATGAGTCATCATTGGGTCATGAGAAGACATCAAAACTTCAAAATATTTCCTAATCCAGTAATTTCTCATTTCTCATTCCTTATTGCATGATATCAAGCTCTAGAGAGCTATTGCATTAATCCAAAGTTGTGGCTGGTGTTTTCAAAGGTTTATATTACAAACTATCAAGCGAAGCTGCAAATCATCAAGCAAGGTTGTGAAGACATTAAAGAAACCATCGCAGAGAAAAGAAGAAAAAATAAAGGTGGAAAATGTCTTAGATATGAACCAGTAGATATGAAACAGATCAATGAAGACCCAACATCAGTTGAACCCTTCATAAGGACAGGTTGCTTACAGTTTTGTGAGAAATTACAAGGCTGCCATGTACAGGTGTCCAAAGATTTTGCTTTAAATTATAGTGGAACAGCCACCAAAGTGGGAATGCTCAATCTGTCCATCACACCAGAGGTTATTGCAGATTCTATAGGGATTCCAAGAGGATAGGAGAAGTGGTTCAAAGGTTTCAAGTTTAACATGGAGCAGTGCAAAGAATTTATGAAGCCTGAAAACAGTGAAATGGATCTCACCAATGCCATTCCAAGAAATTGCATAAAGGACAACTACTCAAAATTGTTTCTCATCATCCAAAAGTACTTTACTTGTGAAGGGAGATACCACAAAGTCTACTCATATCATTTCAAGCTACTTCTACACTCTACTAGTAAGATTTCCCTTGATCTGCCTTTCTATTTACATAAAATTTTGTCAAAAATGGCAGATAAGGTCCAATAAATATCTGAAGGGAGTGATACTTCATTATTTCATCATGGTTTAATGAAAATACTAGTTTTATATGAACTTCAAAGGCTAGGCAAGGATTGGTCTTCATTCTTGTTTGTTAGGGGTTTTGAGTTGGATGCTCTTACTCCTTCAAGAACTCCTAAACCTACGAAAGTTCCATCACCAGTAGTAGAAAAATGGAATGAACCATTGGTAGAAGAACCAGGTGAACCTGCAAGAGTAGAACCAATTGAACCTATCATAATGGAAACAGAGAAATTGCAAAGTTTTAAACACAAAATGTCCCACCTACAAAACAGAAATCAAAAGTGGCTAAGCTTGCAAAACAAAAACAAGTTGTTAGTAAACAAAGAACCAAAAGAATGACAAGGAGCCAAACAATGGCCTTAGAAGAGAAGACAGTGGTTGTAGAAGACAGATTAGGGCTAAGGGAAATCTAGAAGATATTTTACATGCCATTGACATAGAAGAAACTCCTATAGTCCAGGTTGAGGACATAAAGGAAGGTGGACAGAAGTTAAAAAAGGCCAAATCTGCTAAGAAATTAGAATTTGAAGGAGAAGATGTAGGTTTTATGTTCCAAGCAAGAAAGCCTATGACAAGTCATGCTAAGAAACTATTAGAGAGTAGTAAAGAGGTTAAACCACCTACTGACACAGTTCAGCCACCACAAGAGGTCATTGACCTTTCATCACCTGCAGAGAAAGATACAGTCAACAAATCAAAGAAAGGAAAAGAGAAGGTGATGGAAAAAACAGAGTTACAACTCCTTGAAGAACAATTGAAATTTGATAATCATGAAATTTTTGTTATGAAAAGAGTAGCAAGGAAACACAGTGTAGAGAAGATTCAGTTTGAAAAGATGAAGGCTATTTGGGAAGAGCAGGTTGACAATGTTTCCAAGACTCTGGATAATGCACGACAGCTTATGAAATGGACCATTCCATTGAGGAAAGAGGCTAAACATGTCCGGACGATGAACACACATTTTAAAGTCACCAACAGAAGGTTGAAAGATTAGGTTAAGAACCTCCAGGAGCAGCTTGAATTAATCTATGATGAATTGCAGAACAAAGGTCTAAAAATGACAGTGCTTGAAGATTCAATAGCTCAATCCATCATAAATGAGGAAGAAATGCCTCAAGAATCATAATGTGAGTTGGATTATGGTTTTTAAAGCTAATGGCATGTTATAAACAAGGTTTTGACACTTAGAAGGTTTATTTTTCAAGTTACACAAAAATCTAGAATTTTAGCAATTTTCAGCAGTTTCGTAGCATGTCTAGGCTTAAAGGACAGCAAAACGCTACGAAACTACTATAGCTTTATTTTTCCTTTTTGAACCAGTTTTGGAAGCTTTCAAGAGGTGAAATTTGTATGGGGATGTGCCTAAGGATGATGAAGACCATACCAAAGAAAATAATCAAAAACATTGATGATAAATGGCATTTTTGCAGCGCTACGAAAGTACGCTACGAAACTATCTTACTTTCATAGAGTACTATGTTGGAACTATTTTAGAAATTTTTGGAGCATATTTCGACAACTGGATACTATCAAAGTGTTAGAGTACCATGACAGCAGTTATTCAACACTTAAATACCACGAAATGAAGACAAATTACCATCTCAAGCATTTGTTGAAGATGAAGACCAGTTTTCCTAAAAAACAGGGTTTTGTTTCCAGTTTTAGAGGAGGTCATTCAAGAGGTCATGTAGTGATGAGTCCCATCACCCCTAATTGAACATGTGAAAGTATATTTGTCAAATATGTAATTGTTGTTAGAGATAAGGTTGTTTAATGTAATAATGAACAATTTGAGTCCTATTAGGAAAAGGACTATCTAGTAGGATAGCTATCAATTTCTCACTAAGTAGATGTTTTATGGTTATGCAAGGTGTCGTTAGGCAAAAATTTGATAAATCTAGCCAAGAGGCAGATCATCTCATGATGTAACAAGTCTATTAAAGGGTAGAAGTTTGAATTTGTCAAGGGTTGGAAATTTTTGGCAAAACTGTAGCTTTATGTAAATTGACTGTTTTCAGTAATACAGAGACTTGTTTCTTGACCAACTTGAGATTCCGATTGAGTTTTTAGTGCCTATCTTATCTATATTTCCTATGTGTACTATTGCAGTGGTTTTCATATTTAATACTCAGAATTCATTCATGTAATGCTCTGACTTCCTTTATAGATGAATTTATTGTGTTTTTCCTGTTTCATGTGTGTGTACTAGTGCTAAAAAATATTACCTTCCTCAGCTTCCATGTCAAGTGAACTTACTATTGAATCACTGAAAGTGTTGACTCCATAAGCCCAATGTTTGTAGACTGATACTATTTTCAACCTATACTCATCATTAAGCAATTTTTTTTCCAAGTAGAGTTAGCCATCTAAATGCGTCTTTATTCAATATCATTAACCCTTTAAGAGAGCCCTCTCAAACTAAAGAGGCTAAGCTTCAGTCACAAATATTGGTTTGAAATAGTTACATGAGATTATCTGATTAGCAGCCTATCAGGTGCATTTTTTTGATAACAGGTCTCATACCCCAAGTCTCCTTCATATTCACACCATTCCCCTCTCTTATCAAGGAAAGTGGATCTAGTAGAATGATGTGAAGCTCTTTTCTTCTTCGGTTGCTTCTCATGCTGATAGGAAGTGTTGGGAACTTCCTCATAAAATATTCTTGGATCCTTCCTTTTCCTTTCTCTCTTCATTTGATTGACCTATTTGGAGAGATCTTGCATGGATCTAAAGAGAAGAGTGGAAAAACTGCAATCCTCCTTCATGATAGATCTCTACTATTTGCTTCTTCTTTTGGTGAAAAATATGAAGTGCCCACGAGATGAGCCAAAGATCATGCTCTGATACCACTGTAATATCCCAAAAGGGAGAATGCAGTAATAATAAAACATAATAGATGAACTACAGCAAAGTAAACAATTAATATAAATACAACATCAGAATAAACAGAATAGTTGAGCCATTTTATTAATCAGGGGTGGATAAACCAGTACAACAATGCTCAAAATATGAGACACTCAAGCCAAAGAGATGGCCTAAAATGACCCTGAAATGATCCCACAAGAGGGACTGCGTAACTATTGGGCTATTGGAAGGAATACTGCGTTGTCCCTACTGCAACTGTTGGGACTGCAACTGCCTGAAAAATATAGAATGTAGATCTAGGTAGTTATGGAGCTCTAATGATGCTGAAAATGTAGATCTGGGCTCTATGATGGATAACCAAGATATCCTAGAAAGGATTTCCCAGATCTATTAATCTAATAAAATCACCCATTTAGGGCTTGCACATATAACTATTGGGTATACAAATCTAAAACAAGATCTGTCAAAACGATTGCTGCAATATAGTACAATATTAGATCTATGCTTGAAGGGTTGATCCCTTCACTAGATCCTCAAGCTAGAAGCTCAAGATCTAGCTCCTCCAACCTTCTCCACTGAATGTTGTTGTTGCTACACAACTGCTGACAAAAATTGTGCTGTCAAGGAAGAAGGCTCTCTAGCTTGCTGCTAAATATGTCAAATCAGATCAAAAGTGGTGGAAATAGTGAATGAAAAGTGAGAAGATGGTCCCTCACAGGATTTCCAGCTGAAATATTGGAAACTTCCTTTCTCCTTTGGATCTACGAGACTGGATTGTGCAATCGTTGAGAGAATTGCTGTTGCATGGAGGTAAAATACAATGACCTGAATGCTAGATATAGATCTGCTGCTCTTGAAAGGTTGAACATGCAGCACAAGGTGAAAGAAAATTTCAAATATAGACAATATTCAATACCGTAGGCATGCTTCCCATCGAAATAGTATACAACAAGCTCAGAAGTTTCAAATTATTGAGGTTAAAGAAACCCAAGGGAATCGAACCCATAGATCGCGTTGTTGGACAAGTCTACAGACATGTCGTTGAAGAGACTGTTGAGTTGAGATTATTCTTGAACAAGAAAAAAGAGTTCAGCTTCTTGAGCATCCCTAATTCCCAAGGAAAAACCTACGAAAAAATAGCTTGTGCAATATCCAAATACTCAAGTTCTGTCATGTTGCTCAGTTGCCATGGAATCTAGCCCCTGTGGAAATCGTATCCAATTTCAAGATGCCAGAGACCATGGATCCTCCCAAGCTCCAGCTGTATTTTCTAGTTAAATAATTCACAACAAAGTACATATACTTCAACTTCTTGAACATCCCATATTGATCGGGTATGGAGCCATTAAAATAGCTTCCACCCAGAACAAGAACGTTGACTTCGTCAAATGCAAAAGCTGCGACATGGCTACAAGGGAATTGGGAATGGCCATTTTCAATTTAGTTGGGATCTCTCTTCCTAGGTTCTAGGTTGTAACTGTTATATATGTGATGGAGTACAAGTTAGTTGTAAATTTTCACAACCCTATATTGAGATTTCATTCCACATTACTCATTTCTGGGATCTACTCATGTTTTAAGGCACATAGAGGTAATAATACTTGGTTTCTATTGGAAAATAATGGGCTCAGTGGGTGAAAATAACACTGCATCCAGCCAATAACACATTTTTATTGCATGCTACAAATCATCATTTTTTATATTCCTAGATTTCAAGGGATTGTAATTAAAAGAACCTAGATGGATAGTCTATTGTGACAGAAGTAGACACTTGAGGCTGGTCCTGAGATTGTTCGCCATCAAGTCCATAACTATTTGACTGCATATCCTTCTGCAGAAATGATGATGACAATGACCAAATTAATTGATCAAGTAAAAGATATTTAGATTTGGAAGGCCCGAATCTAGAAATTCATAATCCAAATTGTGAGTTGAGAGCATATTCCTTGAAGCTAGGATTTATGAAGGATGTGGTTATAAATGTACTAAAATGGATGCACTTGTAGGTTTTGATTCTGGCAGTTCCCTATGTATAAATTATATAACTAATGCATTATATGTCTAAGATTCTCCAGATAATACACTATTTGACTTCATGAACAATACAAAATCTATTCCACCATTGATCATCATATGCGGAAATTAAATCAATTGCATGCACACATTGAAACTATAAAAATTCACACACACTAACACAGTGTTTTAACGGGAAAGCCTGAAGCTAAAAGCCCCAACTATCTGTGTAATATATATTTCATAGATATCATGTAACAATCCTCGTACAAAGCTTCTCACAAGCTCTCAGTACAATACAATCGCTACACACTAATCAGGTCTTGAACTAGCAAATCCATGCACTGATCTCTGCCACCTACTAGCCTGCCTCTACTGCACAATCCCTACTAAAGAATGGCTCTGAAACAACTCGAATTGGTCCAGCCTTGCTCACGCAATCCTCATTGGCATCTCCACTGAGTGTTGGATGCAATCAATGCATCACTATAGTCACAACTGATAGTCAACATGATCTTTCACCTACCTCTCCACTGGTCTCCACTAAAACTGTCCATGCACTGTAGTTAACTGATGTATTCTTTAGTTGATTAATGATTTAATATTTAGTGAATTAATTAATAATTAATTCACACCACTCTCACTAGTGTATCAATCAGTTAGACTAGATACAACTAGCTCAACTGTGTCTAACTGAGTTAAACTGAACACAACTCCACCAACTACTTCTACAACTCCACCAAACTCTGTCACATGAGTTCTAACTGAAGTCCTCCATGCAATAGCTCCACTAAACCCTCAAGAATAGTGTAATTCCTTCTGTCAGCTCCTGTGCCACATCTGTGCACTTAACTGAAGTGCTCCAAGAGAATAAGATAATGTTTAGAGTCCAAATATTATTAAGAGCTAATAATATTCGACATATCTATTTTTAGACTGGCAATCTAAAAATAGATTCCGCCTAATATGTCTAAAAATAGAAGTCCATCTATTTTTCCAACTTGACCAACCATCCACAAATAGCATCCTGCAACTCATAGAATATGATCGACATGTCTAAAAGTAGACTTGCGCCAAAAATAGCCTGCGGACCCACTTAGTGAAGGCGACTCTTTTCACTAAGCTCATCATCTTGTTGCAATCTCAACACTCCCTCTCAACAAGATAAGCATTATCTGCCACCCCGATCCTGCCTCTATGGTATTCGAATTTTCTCCTGGTGAGCACCTTCATCAAGATATCTGCATCTTGATCCTCCGTGGGAATGTAAGAAAGTAACATGATCTTCCGTTGCACACAATCTCTGATATGATGATACCGGATGTCAATGTGTTTAGATCTATCATGAAATACTGGATTAACTGAGTTTTTGATGCAACTCTGATTATCACAATATATCACAGTAGGATCTAACTATGAACCGAACAACCCGACCAGGATCTTCCTCATCCATATAGCCTCGCATGCAGCCAAAATTGCTTCCATGTACTTAGCCTCTGCTGAACTGAGTGCCACGGATCTTTGTTTCCTTCTGTACCAAGAAACTGTTGTAGACCCAATACTGAATATCCCTCTAGATGTGCTCTTTCTGTCCGTTGGGCTCCCTGCCCAATCTGCATCCGTGAAGCCATGTAGCTTCACCTCATCCGACTATCTGTACCATAATCCATATCCCTATGTGCCTCTGAGATATCTCAATACATGCTTCCCTGCCTTCAAAAAGAGCTTGGTAAGCTTAACCATAGCTTGTGAAATCTGGTTAACAACATAGCATGTGTCGGGTTGTGTATTGACTAGATACATGAGTGAACCAACCAACTTTCAGTAAATAGTGGCATCCACTACCTCTGCCGATGTAACATCCTCTTTCCCGCAACCACCAGGAAGAGGAGTGTCGATAGGCTTGCAGCCTTGCATGTTGAACTTCTCCAGTATCTCCCAAGCATACTTGCCTTGAGACACAAACAATCCATCACTGCGCTGCCAAATTTCCAATCCCAGGAAATAATGAAGGAGGCCCAAGTCCTTCATCTCAAACTCCTTTGCAAGATCAACCTTGCATGAGAGTATCAATTGTTCATCACCTATTAATATCAAATCATCTACATAAAGTATAATGATCAACAACTTACCCTCCACCACAATCTGGTATAGGTTCAGATTCGCCTCACTCTTGGAGAATCCAAGTCTGGTGAAATAACTATATATCCGTGTGTACCAAGCACGAGGTGCTTGTTTCAGCCCATACAGCGCTCTTTTGACCCTGCACACATGCGACTCACTGCTGAAGATTTAGAATCCTTCAGGCTACTCTATGTACACCTCCTCCTCAATGACTCCCATGAGGAATGCAGTCTTCACATCCATCTGATGAATGTGCCAACCCATCTGTGCTAAGAGAGATAGGATGCTCTGTATGGAAGAATACCTTGCGACAGGTGCAAAGTTTTCTTCATAGTCGATCCCCTCGATCTGTGAGAAGCCCTGGGCAAAAAATCTTGCCTTGTACTTCTTGACGCTCCCTTCAACAGCTTTCTTCACTTTGTAGATCCATCTCAAACCTACCACTGATTTCCCTTCCGGCCTTGGGACAATCTCCCATGCATTGTTTCTAAAAATCGAGTCACACTCTTCCACCATGGCATCTACCCATGCAGGGTCCTCCACAGCTTCCTCGAAAGAGGATGGTTCTGTCATGATACACTTACTCATCAGAGCCATGTATCCAGTATATCGATCAGGTGACTATCTCTGTTTGCACTGTGATGTAGGTGCTCCTACAATCTTCTCTGCATCAAGATTCAGTCACTCAGCTTCTGTAGTGCGCTTTCGCCCTATGATGTTTGGTGCTACATGAGTGGTTTCTTCCACTCCATGAACCTCCTCTTGTAGCTGATCCACATTCTGAGGCTCATCCTTAGGAACTAATAGCTCCTCATCTGCATGAAAGTGTAGCTCCCTCTCAAGCGAACACTTCATGGCTTTCTCCTCATGAAAATTGATATCCCGTCACACAATAGTCTTCTGACTGTCTGGAAAATACACACGATATTTTTGGGGTGTTTATGTGTACCCCACAAATATCCCAACCTCTGCAGTTGGCTCTATCTTCTTCCTGGCATCCTTCATCACATGAATGTAAACAGGTGAGCCAAAAATCTTCAAATGAGAAATATCAGCCTTCTTACCAAAAAACGCCTCCTCGGGTGTACTCATGCCAATTATCCTATGAGGACAACGGTTTTTCACATAAACCACAGTGTTGCAAGCTTTAGCCCACAAGTGTATGGGAAGGCCCTGATCATGCAACATCGCTCATGCAGCACCCACAATTGTTCTGTTCTTTCGCTCCACGACCCCATTCTGTTGTGGGTTATGAGGTGTTATGAGCTCTCTTCAAATTACTTCTACGCTGCAAAAGTCTTTGAATTCGCCAGAGATGAATTAACCACCATTATCGCTCCTAAGAGCCTTCACCTGCTTCCCCGATTCTTTCTCAACTAGTGCCTTGAACTCACAGAACTTTGAGTATGTCTCACTCTTCTTCTGCATGAAGAAGATCCAGCACTTACGAGAAAAATCATCAACAAATATCACATAATACCTGTGCTTTGCTGTCGAAGCTACTGAGAAAGGTCCACACACGTATATGTGAATTATTTCAAGGATCGTCGTGGCACGAATATCCTTCTCATGAAAGGTGGTTTTCACAAATTTTCCCAAAGTACATCCCTTGCACTAATCTGACTGCACAAGTGTACCCTTGAGAAGCCCAGTAGAAATCTGCTGCAAAATTTTCAAAGCACCATGGTGAAGATGGCCCAATCTCCTGTGCCATAGCTCGTCCTCATCCTAGCTCACCACTCCTTCTGCCTTGCCTGCCATTGTTGCGTAGCCATCTACCTGCAATTGATAAAGGTTCTTAACTCGAACCCCTATCCTTCAGGTTTCACCAGTTGCCTTACTGCGCAGGAAAGCCTTTCCCTCGCTAAAGACAACATCATATCCCTTTTCTTCCAACATCACCACAAAGATCAGATTCTTCTTCAATCCTAGAACATGCATGAAATCCTTTAATATGAAGGGTTTACCAGACTCCCTCTCAAATGAAATGGTCCCGATACCGGTCGCACTGTATCTACCATCATCGCCCATCTCGATGCGCACTCCAAGATCCTTCTCATCCAGATTAGTAAACAAGTCTTTGTCTCCGGTCATATGGAAAGACGCACCACTGTCAAGAAACCACACTGATCCCATCATACTTAAGACCAAGCATGCGATCAGCGAAAAATCTAGCTCAAACTGTGAGGCTAAGGCCTCTCCAG
This sequence comes from Pinus albicaulis, assembly GCA_034641835.2. Classification (NCBI taxonomy): domain Eukaryota; kingdom Viridiplantae; phylum Streptophyta; class Pinopsida; order Pinales; family Pinaceae; genus Pinus; species Pinus albicaulis. The sequence goes on from CM076581.1 coordinate 407,069,220, forward strand.
CTGCAGATCCAGCAACCTACTTATTTTTCTTCTTCAGTGGACAATTAGTGGCATAATGATCGTGTTGGTGACAGTGAAAGCACTTCACCTTGGACATGTCCTGCTTCTTGCCTTTCAGACTGGATTGAGAAGGATTTTTCTTTCCCTTCCCCTTCCTTGCTTTGGCAGCCAAATCACAATTTTCCTCATCTTCATTCTTCGATGAAGATCCATCCTTGGTACTTCGCCTTATCTCCTCCTGCACAAGATCTGACCAAAGTCGCTCCCATCCCGGCAATTTCTCCCGACCATTGACAGAGTCCTCATAGGAATTCCAACTCTTCGAAAGCCCAAGGAGATGCAAGCTCACCAAGTCCTCTTCATCTAAAGTAACCCCCACACTTCCTAGCTCATCCCTGCACTAGACAAACTTCGTGAGGTACTTGGGTATACTGTCGCCTTTCTCCATTTTTTTTTTCCTGAGTTTATATTTAAGCGCCAACTTCCTCTGGTCGCTCTTGCTTTGGAACAAATATATCAAAGCTTTCCACATCAAGAATGGAGAAGCTTTACCATGAAGTCTGGACACTATTTGATCCTTCACACCTTCCAACAGAATCCTTCGACACTTTTTTTTCTTCTTTTGCCATGCGTCAAGTGCGACAGCATCGCTAGAAGCAGGTTTTGGACTTTCTGCATCTATGAACTCCTTCAATCCATTATCCTCCAGCACTGCCTCCATCCTGTCCTTCCATGCAATATAATTCGAGCTGCTCTCAAGGGCATACTCCAATCACAATCTGTTAAAATACATCTCAACTTCGACAGCAAGAAAACACTGCTGCAAATTCGAATTCCACCAGCACAAAACTCAATCGCTTCAATAATTTGCAATTGCTCCAATGATCAATATAGATTTGATACCATGTAGAAATTATATAACTAATGCGTTATATGTCTAAGATTCTTCTGATCATACACTATTTGACTTCATGCACAATACAGAATCTATTCCACCATTGATCATCATATGCGGAAACTAAATCAATTGCATGCACACATTGAAACCATAAAAATTCACACACATTAACACAGTGTTTTAACGGGAAATCCTGAAGCTAAAAAACCCAACTATCTGTATAATATATATGTCATAGAGATCATGTAACAATCCTCATACAAAGCTTCTCACAAGCTCAGTACAATACAATCGCTACACACTAATCAAGTCCTGATCTAGCAAATCCATGCACCGACATCTGCCACCTGCTAGTATGCCTATACTGCAAAATCCCTTCTGAAGAATGGCTTTGAATCAACTTGAATTGGTCCAGCCTTTCTCACGCAATCCTCATTGGAATCTCCACTGAGTGTTGGATGCAATCAATGCATCACTATAGTCACAACTGATAGTCAACCTACTCTTTCACCTACCTCTCCACTGGTCTCCACTGAAACTTTCCATGCACTGTAGTTAAATGATGTATTCTTCAGTTGATTAATGAGTTAATATTTAGTGAATTAATTAATAATTAATTCACACCACTCTCACTAGTGTATCAATCAGTTAGACTAGATACAACTAGCTCAATTGTGTCTAACTGAATTAAACTGAACACAACTCCACCAACTACTTCTACAACTCCACCAAACTCTGTCACATGAGTTCTAACTGAAGTCTCCATGCAATAGCTCCACTCAACCCTCAGGAATAGTGTAATTCCTTCTGTCAGCTCCTGTGCCACATCTGTGCACTTAACTGAAGTGCTCCAAGAGAATAAGATAATGTTTAGATTCCAAATATTATTAAGAGCTAATAATATTCGAAATATCTATTTTTATATTGGCAATATAAAAATAGATTCCGCCCAATATGTCTAAAAATAGAAGTCCATCTATTTTTCCAACTTGACCAACCATCCACAAATATCATCCTGCAACTCATAGAATATGATCGACATGTCTAAAAATCGACTTGCGCCAAAAATATCCTGTGGACCCACTTAGTGAAGGCAACTCTTTTCACTAAGCTCATCATCTTGTTGCAATCTCAACACCCTGATTATCGTTCTCGTCAAGATTCCCAGGCCTTTCTGGTTCACATTTTTTTCCATTAAATAAAATCCCCCTGCAAGAGATATCAGTCCATTGAAAAGATTTTGGATAATTTTGATTTGGTGACAGACACCTTTCAACCATGAAGTGCTCGCACACTCCCTAGATATGCATGACTCGTTATGTTCATGTTTTTTCCTAAGAGGGTAACATCGTAAAGATTAAATTACCCAAAAAAAATTGGATTTCATCTCTTCATATTAGGTATAGCGAAATTATGTATTTAAGTACATTAAAAGTGTTTATAGGCACGCGACTGATTATGTGATCCTATGGAAAAAATTGTAAGAAATGGTCATAATTTTAACCAACAATCATTGTTAATACATCTCATTTCTCAATGGATATGTTTTTTTTATAGAAATTTTCCAACAAGCTATCTTCGTGATCGAAGAGAGGCTGACCATAAAAGTTATTACTACCAACAGAAGGGATATTTTCACTAGCATTGTCTTGCTATCGTGGGAGAGAGAAAGAAGTAACGCAAGGGTGTAGGTAAAGTTTTATGTCTCTAAGGGAACTCACATTTGTGGGTAAAGTTCTATGGATTTGAGAGAACTTGTCTCGATATTATTACGTAACATATTTATTAGGGTATATTTAAAGCATAGATATTCATTAGGATATATTTAAAGCATGAGGTTGTTTATTTTTTAAATTTTATTGTTAGTATAGATTTATTTCAATCACTGATTTATGTATGTATATATGTATATTTTTAAGTATACAATTTGAAAAAATGTTGGAATGTAAAAAAATAAAAATTATATCTTTTCTCTTTTTATATATAATTTTTATTTTTTATTTATTTTTCTATTTTTGATAGAATGCACAATTTAAGTTTGTAATTTCATTAAATTTTTGTTATAGTTAAGACAAAATTGATCAAAATATACCTAAAATGAGTTAAACTATAAAATAATAAGTGCACTCCAAATGTTTTAAATATAAGAATAAAGTTATTTTAACTTTTTTATATAATAGGTACATGTATAGAAGTAAGAGTTTGTGTGTACCACTATTAGTGAGTGAGAAAGACCGCTCTCAACAACCATGAACGTTCCTCCATCACTGGTACATCCAACCTACAACACTTGGCACGAACATAAACACTAATAACAACAACTACATTGGAATTTCTCATTTTCTAGGGATATCCATAGAAACCATTGTGGAGTTTCACTACTAATGCCACTCAGTTTACAGAACAAGAACCCTAAAATAGAATAAAAAATAGATATTGTTGGAAATACTGAGAGGGGGGGTGAATTAGTATTCCTTTCAATTAGAGCATTAGTTAATATTCAATTATTATCAATGTTTGTACAATGATAGCAGTAAAAAAAAGGAACACAAATGCACACAGTTTTTAAGGTGGAAACCCTCTTCGTGACAAAATCCACCTGAATGTTTTTCTAATAATTCTTTAATATTCAAATACAATTGAAAACAAAGCTCCAATTTCCTAGAATCTATTAAAAAATTCTTCTCCATCTCCCATTGGATGGACACTCCAACGCCAGAGATTCTTCAGTAGTCAACTGAACGGATACCCCAACACCCAATGAGCTACAACTCACCCTAGCACCACCCTACCACCCTAAATTTTTCACAGTCTTGAACTTGTTGGTGAATTCATGCACCAGCCTAGCACCACCCTACCACCCTACAGAATAATAAAACAAGAATGGACTCTCGTACCAGGGAAAATGGTTCACTTTACAATGATATAGAATGATGTAGAAGAAGAAGACACTCTAGACCATAACCCCAACTATGACACAACCACCTAATGATGATCCTAGACCTCCCGAAACTGCCTTTTCGACTCTTCCGATGTAGACACTTGTACAATTTTTACAATGATGCATTTACAATGACTTAGTACAATGATACCTTTACAATGATTGTATGCAATGCTGCCCACTTGAAGACTTCATGTGCTGAACTTCTTGTCGTTGTTCTACACCTTGATTTCTTCTCTTGTCATGCTACCCTCTGCTGCACCTTGATTTTCTTGCTGCCCTAAAAAGTCTGGTCCTTTGCAGCCCTTGACAACACATGATCTAGCTTTTTCTTGCCTTCTAGGATCTCGATATTGAATCTGGTGTATATCTGTTATTTCAGCTCCCCAATATGTGATTTTTGGTTCTGTATTAGTACTCTGATTCTTCTTTCCAATGCCATAGGTCTGATCCAATATGGATTCTTCAAGATAGATTTATTCCTAATCTCTCACAATGACCTAATTATGGATTGTTTCAGTAGAGCGAACTTGTACGGTGTGCCACGTGTCACTTTTTCCTCATTCGGCTCTTAAATTGATACAGCGAAAACTACAGTCCGTGCAATATTTTCCACTTTTTATAGAATTCTAATTCGATACTCAGAGAGAGAGTTATGAAAAATTTCCCAAGGTCACTTCTTTGAGATGATGTTCAGGAGCCTACAAAAACACTGACTTCCACAGATCATATCTCTGAAAATACTATGCACCATGATCTGAAATTTTTACAGGAGCTTCCTTAGGATTTAGGCTTTGCCTCATAACAATTTCAGCTTTTGAAATTTTGTAGAAAACAAGTTAGAGTGAAAATTCCACGATGACCGGTTTCAGGTAGCAAAATCCCTCCATAAGGAGGATATGAGGATCACAATTTATATAAATTCTTAGGTTGAGAGGGGCTTCAACAAGTGAACGTGGGAGGGATTTTAGGAGCTTAAAAATTATTAATTATTGACTTTTCAATGACCCATGCCACAACCCCATGGGGTTTTAGCCCACTAACTAGGGTTACAAACTTCAAACATGAATATCTCTCAAACAGTGAAGAATTCGTGGCGTGCCATAAATCAACGGAAACATCTCGACAAGTAGAAACCATAAAAATAATTCTTGACCAAGAATATAGTAATTTGGTAAGTCAAAATTCCCATGCAATATTGAGGTAGCCCCTGGTGTTGCTTGGGTTGACATAAATGACAACATTTTATCAACAATCTGCCCCTTTGGCATTGATGGAAACACAAGTACTCCCCCTATGATTATGACACCCATTCCTACAACATTCTCTCCCCCTTTAACATCAATGGCAAAGGGTAACTCCCCCTGACACATAACCATCCTGCGGACCTGTACACACTTCCACTCCCCCTTTATATTCTGAATAAGGAAAATCTAATGAGAACTTGGGAGAATCCCAAGCTTCTAGCGAAGATATTCAAATGCTTCATGAGGTAAAGGTTTAGTGAATATATCAGTGATTTTTTCTTTTGTACCAACATACTCAAGTTTGATATTATTTTCAATGACTTTTTCTCTAACAAAATGATATTTGATGGGAATGTGTTTTTTTTTTTAATGCATGACAGGATTCTTGGAGATGTTGATGCCACTGGTGTTGTCACAGAATATGGGAATAAGCTCACTGAATTATACTTGAAGATCTTGAAAATTTTGTTTCATACAAAGGACTTAAGAACAACATGTTGTCACTCCAATGTATTCTGCTTCCGCTGTAGATAATGAGATTGAGGTTTTCTTTTTTCTTAACCATGATACAAGACAACCACATAGATAGAATTTTTCTCCACTAGTACTCTTACGATCATCAACCCTTCCTGCCCAATTTTCATCTGTAAAGGCTTGAATAATGAGATTGTTACCCTTGGGATACCACAAGCCATATTCTTCTGTTCCCTTTAGATATCGAATAATTCTTTTGACAACAATAATATGTGATTCTTTTGGTGCTGCTTGGAATCTTGCTACTTGTCCACCTGCTTGCATAACATCTGGCCAGGAGGCTATTACATATAGAAGACTACTAATCATATATCTGTACAACCTCTGATCTGCATCCTTAGATGATTTGTCTATGCTCAATTTTCAACCTGTTACCATCAGAATAAGAATGGGTTTGCAATCTTCCATTTTGAATTTCTTGAGCATTTCCTTGATGTACTTGGCTTGACATATAAATATTCCTTTCTCTTGCTGAGATATTTGAAGCCCTAAGAAGTATGTCAGCTCACCAAGTAAAGACATCTCAAACTCACTTTGCGTATTTGTAGAAAAGTTCTTACTTAGTTGATCATCATTGCTACCAAATGTTATATCATCCACATATACCTCAACGATTGTTAAATTATCTTTATCTATTTGTACATAAATATTGTTAACAACAGTACCTTTATTGAACCCTTGTTGACATAGATATCCATCAAGACAAGCATGCCATGCTTTGGGAGCCTGCTTGAGACCGTATAGAGCCTTCTTTAACTTGCAAACATAGTCTTCTTTTTCTAATAGTTTAAAATCTTTAGGTTGTTCAATGTAAACTTCTTCTTCTAATTCACCATTCAAAAATTCTGACTTAACATCCATTTGGTAGACCTTGATTTTTCTTGAACATGCATAGGTGAGAAACATTCGGATGGCTTCCATTCTGGCAACTGGTGCAAATGTTTCGTGAAAATAAATTCCTTCCACTTGTGCATAGCCTTTGCAAACCAATTTTTCTTTGTTTCTGGTAACATGTCCATATTCCTTCAATTTGTTCCTGAAAACCCATTTAGTCACAATGACATTTTTATATTTTGGTCGTGGAAATAATTCCTAAGTGTTATTCTTCTTGATTTGATCCAATTATTCATTCATAGCTACTACCCAATGTTCATTATAGCTGGCTTCCTCAAAACTACTAGGCTCAAAGGTTGCTAGAAAAGAAATGTGAGCTTGTTGTGATGAACGAAGCTATCGACCTTCATTTATGTCACCAATGATTTGATTTGATGGATGGTTCTTTTGAATCCATTCTATTCTTCTCTTTGGAGGAGCTTCTTGTTGTTGTTCCGGTATATCTTGATGATCATTATTTACTTCTTCCTGGTTGATAGGTGCTTCTTGTTCTAGAATTTTATCTGTGTATTTTTCATCCTCTATCTCAAGTTTCAAAGATTCTAGATCCTCATCATTATTCATTAGAAACCCATCTTCATCAAATGTAACATTTATGCTCTCCACTATCTATTTTCGTCTTAGATTATAGCATTTATAGGCCTTTCTTTCGTGTGAGTAACCAACAAATATACCTTCATCAACACGTGATTCAAACTTACCCAAATTTTGATCTTCTCTTTTGATATAACATTTTCTTCTGAAGATTCTGATATATTTTACATTAGTTGGTTTTCCTTTCCATAATTCATATGGGGTCTTGTTGCAATTATTTCTGAGAAGACTTCTGTTGATAATGAAGACTTTCATATCAATTACTTGAACCCAGAAGTTTTTATCCAATTTTAAATCATTCAACATTGTTCTACCCATTTCATGTACGGTTCTATTCTTTATTTCAGCAACTCCATTTTGCTGAGGTGTTTGTGCTGTTGAAAATTTTCTTTTTATTCCATTTTCATCATAGTATTGCTAAAATAATTTGGAAGTGAATTCTCCACCATTATCTGATCTTAGACACTTTATTTTCAAATCAGTTTCATTTTCGACCAACTCCTTGTAGATCTTAAAGTACTCAAATGCTTCAAATTTTTTCTTTAGGAAACTTACGGTTGTCATCCTGACATAGTCATATATCATTAACATGAAATATAATTCTCCATCTAAGCCTTTTGTTCTTATAGGACCACATATATCAGTATGTATCAATTCCAATGGATGTGATGCAAAGTATTCTTTTGTTTTAAATTGAACTTTTGTCTTCTTGCTGTGCCAACAGGCCTCACATAGTGTGTTGGAAGGTTTTGAGATTTTTTACATTTATTGTACTGCTTCCTTTTTGCTTATCCTGACATGATTGTCAAAATTTATGTGACCCATTCATTTTTTCCATAACCAGCTTTCATCTTCTTTAGCTAGTAGACATGCTTTAGCTGCTTAATCCAGAACATATATGTCGTTTGGAACTCAACTTGTTGTAGCCACAATTGTACAATACCTGCCTTTCCTGATTTCACATTTTGTTGAGTTGAATAGCATTGTGTGTCCTTGATCACACATTTGTCCAACACTGAGTAGATTGTGATTCATGTTTTCAACTAATAGAACATTCTTGGCTCTAACATCTTTGCTTCCAAGAGTGATGGTACCTGATCCTATAAAATTTGAAGATCCATCATTTCCAAAAGATACGGTTCCATCCTTCTTCTATTTTAGAGATACAAATTTCCTTCTATCTCCAGTCATATGCATTGAGAAACCGCTATCAACATACCACACATATTTGTTGTTTTGAGCCTTGAGAGCGAGAGAAAAATTATTAGTCTTCTTCTTCTTCCATGTTTGTTCATTCTGTGGCTTCAAATATTCTTCTGGAGGATTTTCAAGTCTACAGTCTTTAGCTATGTGTCCAAAGTTCTGACATTTTTAACATTCCATATTATTTATTAAATGTTCAAATCTATTGATGTTTCGTTGAGCCCTGGGAGGTTCATATTTGAAGGATCGCCTAGAATTGTATTGGTTCCCAGGGTACGTGCGACATTCTATAGCTTTATGACCCAATTTTCCACATGAATAACAATAGCCATGAAAAATATGTTGACCTAGATGGAAATATTCTTCGAGGAATCGTCTTCCAAGGATGTTCTTGCGAATAGTGTCCAATGAAGTCTACATGCATGTCAGATCTCATAGGTTCATTGTACTTTGTTGTAGAAGGTCCTGCTTCTTCTTCTTTGTAACCGAGGCCAGTTATGTCATTGTAAAATCGTTGATTGTTGATGAGTTCTTCCAATGCCCTTGACCTGTTGGCATAGTTTTGGACAGTTTTTCCTTTCTTCACTTCCTTACACAGGGAGACTACTTCGGTTTATAATGCTTCCATTTCTTGGTTGCTTTCTTCCAACTTCTTTTGAAGTGACTCTTCAATAAATTTTTGTTCTTCGACTTCAATTTTGAGACCTTGAACTTGTTATTCAAGAGTATTGGGACAGATCTTCTCAACCTTGAACTCTTTTATAAGCCTGATTTCCTCGTTAGAAAATTCTTCTATGGTCAACCCTTCTTCTTCGTTGTTTGATACCTCTTGTTTATTGTGCATGGCCATAAAAAATACTCTCTCATTGACTTCTTCTTTGATGTCACTGTCTTCATCAGATTATGAGCTATCTTCTTTAGAGAGAAAGTTCCTTTTGGATCCTTTCCTTTTTTCTTGCATGTTGAATTTTTTAAAGCCTTTCTTTCCTTTTGAGTTTCCATCACTTTTGTTCGTACATTTTGCTGTGAAATGCCCAACCTCACCACAGCTGAAACATATCAATGGAAGTTTACCTTTGAATTTTCCCTTACCAATTTTTAGTTTTCTCATAAAGTAAGCATATTCTTCATCTGAAAAACCTTCTTCATCATCTCCCTTTTCTTCACACTTGCAGGTGCATGTCTTTTCAATTGAAGGTTGTTTGTCCTTATTGGTTTTCTTAGATGCAACGAACGCAGCTTCTAGATGTGAAGTACCCTCTTCTTCATCAAGTCTCATTTCATATGCTATGAGAACTCCATGCAATTCCTCTTTGCTAAGTTTTTCCAGATTTTGATTGTATTCTAATACCAATACCTCTGGGTTGAATCTCCCTGGTAACATTCTAAGAATCTTTCGTATAATAGTCCTCTTGTCAACTGGCTCTCCCAATCCTTCCAGATTATTTGTTATTTCATCAATGTATTGGAATTATGCAGCAATTTTGCCATCTTCTTTCATTCTGAGTTGCTCAAATTTTTCTCTATAGATTTGAAGCTTTGCTTCTTTGACATTTGAGTCACCTGCATATATATTATCAAGCTTGTCCCATACATTTTTGGCGGTTTTACAACCCAACGCCTTATGATAAGCAGATTCAATAAGTCCACTGATAATAATATCCTTTTCCTTTGCATCATTTACCAAATTCTTCTTACCTTATTCATTCGTGGTTGATGTAAATCCATTTTGAACAGTGCCCCTTACTTCATAACCTTGTGCCAAGAGATACACCTCCATTCTTCCTTTCTAGAGTGCATAATTATTTTCATTGAGCAGAGGTACACCATTATTGGTATGCTCCATGACCTCCTTCCAGCTATTAAACTACTATTGAAGGAACCAAGCTCTGACACCAATTGTTGGAAATACTGAGAGGGGGGGTGAATCAGTATTCCTTTCAATTAGAGCATTAGTTAATCTTCAATTATTATCAGTGTTTGTACAATGATAGAAGTAAATAAAAGGAACATAAATGCACATAGTTTTTAAGGTGGAAACCCTCTCTGGGACAAAAACCACCTTAATGATTTTCTAATAATTCTTTAATATTCAACACCAATTGAAAATAAAGCTCTAACTTCCTAGAATCTAGAAAAGCATTCTTCTCCAGCTCCCACTCAATGGATGCTCCAACGCCTGAGATTCTTCAGTAGTCAACTGAATGGATGCCCCAACACCCAATGAGCTACAAATCACCCTAGCGCCACCCTACCACCCTAAATTTTTCACAGGCTTGAACCTATTGGTGACTTCATGCACCAGCCTAAAACCACCCTACTACCCTATAGAAGAATAAAACAAGAATGGACTCCCGTATCAGGGAAAATGGTACACTTTACAATGATATAGAATGATGTAGAAGAAGAAGATTGTAAATTTATGTAGATGTTCTATGCTTGATGCAATTTTACATTCCTTTCTTAAATTAGACAGCAATCACATAAACAGTCAAGTAAAATGCTGATAGAACATACAGTAGATCAACAGAAGACAAGCCAGAAATAGATAAGTGTGTTGGTGCATTACGGCGGTCAATAGGTTGCTTCAACTAGTAAAGACTCAATTGGTCAGCTAATGAGCAAAGTCACACAACCCTCAGATCAGCCAAACAATCAACTCCAAATTCAACCCAAAAAAGTCAACGCAGAACAACAACAAGTAAAAGTCAATGCAGCTCAGTCAACGGTCAACTTTTGACCTCAGTTCTTGTGCCAAAATGTATGGACTGTAGAAATCGAAGTCTATACCAAAAATCAGCTCCTTTGGACAATGCGTTGACCAAAGTCAACGCTGGTCAAACCTGCGGTGGAAACCTTAGCTGCAGTAGAAATATCTTCGTCCTTCTTTCCCACGTGTGAACAGAAAACTACCTCTAAGGAGATCGAACCAATCAGAAGAGGAGAGAGAATGTGTGAGGATGAGATGAGTGAAATTTCCTCCAACGTTGACTCTATTTATATCAATCACTGGGGGTGTGTGACACTTTTGCTGGGGTACAAAACCTTAAAGCCGACCTGCACATATTTGAATATATTAGAAAATAAATTCAAAATAAATGTTCTGCTCATCGGATCAAGATGATATTTAGATCGATCTTGCACCTCTCCGAAAGAGGAACCCAATAAAAATATGAGTATCTTCATCTGAGCATCACAACATGGAGTTTGGACCTAGTTTTCCAATTTCAACACTCCCTCTCAACTAGGGATAACTCCATCCACCTGTGCAACTCAACATATTGTGTCATCTCGCCGTAGCTTTCTTTTCTGGCTCTTTATTTCAGAACAGAGGTGGTTTAGTCACAAAGACATCATTCTCGGCTGATAGATTCAGCCCAGAGGTCTAAAACCTCTATAGGACTCACAAAGAGTCTCATACCAGCTCGAAGTTGGTTTATCTAACCCGAAGTCAGTAGGAGGTCCAAAACCTCACTAGACTTGATCCTAGATCAAGTGTTTGGACCGTGCCATCCTATATAAAGGGTATGGAAATCTCTGATGCATCCATTAGTCTTTGCTACTAGTCTCTAGCTTTTCCCATGAGCCCTGAACTCAGTGGGTAGGATGCATATGGGGCATAGATAATGAGAGGTGAGCCAAATCAATAATCACAACGGTGGGGCCCAAGCACACCAACAAGTTTCGACAAGCCTAGCCCTATGGTTGCTTATAGCTCCAAGAAGCTATCCCCAAAGCCCCCCAAAGCTCCCAGAGCTCATTGTCTAACAAGACCCACATCATAGGGTCGTTCCACAATACCAAGACTCTCATGGAAGGTTAGGAACTCGATCTTCCCCAGGGGATTTGTGAGTATATCCGTGACCTGCTCATCAATTCCTATATGATCGATCCTTATGGTGCCTCGCTGTACCATATCCCAGATAAAGTGGTACCTAATATTAATATGCTTGGATCGATCATGGAACACGGTATTCTTGGACAAGCAAATCCCACTCTGGTTATCATAGAGTATCACAATGGTATCTAGCACATGCCCGAACAACTCACTAAATATCTTTCGCAACCAAACTGCTTCACAACAAGCCATGCTGCAATGTATTCAGCCTCTGCGGTGCTCAAAGCCACCGACTTCTACTTTCTGCTCCTCAATTATATCAAAGCAGATCCAAATTTTAAGAATCATCCCGATGTTCTTTTATGATCCACCACACTGCCATCCCAATCGGCATCAGTATATCTATGGAGTGTCATGCTCCCGGCAGTGTATCTTAGACCATGGTTTATCGTGCCCCAAATATATCTTAGAAGATTCTTGGCACCAACCTAGTGATAGTGATGAGGCTCAACCATCTATTGACTCAAAGTGTTCACTGCAAAAAATATATCTAGATGGGTGTTCACTAAGAACATCAAGGCCCCTACGAGTTGACGATACTCAGTAGGATTTGCTAACACAGGGCCAGCAATGCTGCCACTCAACTTCTTGAAGTTGAGCTCCATCGGTGTCGACACGGACTTGCAGTCCACCATACTAAATATTTACAGAAGCTTCACAGTGTACTTTCCTTGAGAAAGGAAATTTTCTCTAGGTCTCTACCAGACCTCCAGGCCTAGGAAGTAGTGCATCAGTCCTAGGTCCTTCATCTTGAACTCAGTAGTGAGCTCCCTCTTGCACTGATGAATGAGAGGGTCAGCACCTGTCAGGAAGAGGTCGTCCACATACAACACCAGAATGAGAGGCTTCTCTCTATCAAACTTTAAGTAAAGGTTCAGATTAGCATTACTACGAGTGAAGCCTAGCTTCATCAGGTAGATATCTATCCTCTCGTACCAAGCTCTAGGTGCTTGCTTCATCCCATAGAGGGATTTCTTCAACCTGCAGACATGGGTGTCCCAATCCTGGACTTCGAACCCCAGAGGTTGCTCTACATACACCTCTTCCTTTATCACATCATGCAGAAATGTGGTCTTTACATCCATCTGATGAAGACTCCATCCTTTCATAGTAGCAAGGGCTATGATAGATCAAATAGTGGTATATCGTGCCACAGGTGCAAATATGTCATCATAGTCTATGCATTCCTTTTGAGATAAGCCACAGGCAACGAATATTGCCTTGAAATTTTTAGCACTTCCATCAGGTCCATGCTTGATCTTGTAGAGCCATTTCGAGGTGACAACTGCTTTGTCCTCTGGTCTTGGAACCACATCCCAGACATCATTCTTCATTATGGACTCATTATCTTCGTGCATAGCATCCTTCCAGACTTGATGTTTTATTGCTTCTTCAAAATATCCACACTCATATTGTACAATAGTACTCATGGCTACTAGATACCCTTGGTATCTACTCGGCTTCTTGCTTTCACAGAATGTCCCCCTTGGGGCCATATGTCCCTCAGCATCCTCGAGAGTGTCCCTGAGCCATGATGGTCTCTTCCCCAGTGAAGGAGGTGGATTGATCGGGTCCATCAGTCCTTCAACATCAGGCATCGTCTCATCCTTGGGTTCTTCTTGATTTCCAGGCTTTTCTTCATGATCTTCCTCAGATCTCAGAACATTAATTACTTTCTTCAGGGAAGCATCTTCATCAAAAGTGACATCGTGGCATATCTCCACTTCACTTTGACTAGGCACATAGACTCTATAGGTCTTAAAAGTTCCGTTGTAGCCCATAAACATTCGTTTCTTCCCAAAAGCATCCAGCTTACTCCTCTTCTCTTTTGGCACATGAAAATAAACAGGACATCCAAAAACTCTAAAATGTGAGACGTCAGGTTTCTTACCAGCGAAAACCTCTTCAGGAGTTTTGGAGTCCAAGGCAGAATGTGGGCATTAGTTTTGTATGTACATGACAGTGTTCGTAGCTTCTCCCCACAGAAACTTCAGTAGACCCTAGTCACATAGCATGGCACGGGCAGCTTCCATAATGGTCCTATTGTTTCGTTCAACAACACCATTCTACTCAAGAGTATAGACAATTGTGGTCTCCCTCTTGATGTCAGCTTCTCTGCAAAATTCCTTGAACTCGTTTTTCTCATATTCAGTGCCATTATCGGTCCTCAAAATATTTATCTTCTTCCCTACCATATTTTCCACCAAGGCTTTGAAGGTATGGAACCACATGAAAGCCTCATCCTTCTTCTTCAAGAATTATATCTAGGTTTTGTGAGATAAGTCATCTATGAATGTCATATAATAAGAACATCCTCCCAAGGATGTCACAGAAAACATACCAGATAGATAAAAATGGATCAATTGCAAGACATCAAATGTCTTTGTGACGCTTTAGGGGAAAGATCCCCATGTATGCTTTCATTCGGCACAACCCTTACATACACCTTCATGATTATTTTCAAACTCGAGCATCCCCGTCACCACCTTCCTTTCTTTGGGAAGGGCCTTGTAGTGAAGGTGTCCAAACCTTCAGTGCCATAGTTCAGTTTTTCGAATAGTATCACATGGAATCACTCACAGTGGACTTCTTCCAACCTGGTAGAGTGTATCAATTCTAAACCCAATCGTAATAGCTTCCTTGAAGCTCTTCTTCTACATGTGCACCTTTCCATCAATGAATGCCATATTGAAACCTTTGTCTTCCACGGCCGATATGGACACACGGTTCTTCTTCAAATTTGGTACATAGAGTACATCCTGCAAGCGGAGGACTTGTTCTTGAGACAAGTGGAGGGTCACAGTCCCTGTCCCTTTCATGGGATATGTGGCATTATCTCCAAGGATAATTTCCAAATTGGTATCCTTCTCAACGATATAGGAGAGTGCTTCCTTGAACCCAGTGATGTGCCTTGAGGCACCACTATCTATCAACCAGAAATCCATAGTGTTGGGTGGAGATGCAGGGAAGATACAAGAATGTATTCATTTATTTTATCAACAACATTTGATTCCTCATACCTGGATTTCCTTGACCTTTTGAAAGGATGACTATTTCCGCCGGAGGGATCCTTCCTCTTTCCTTTAAACTTGTTGTTCCTTTGATTTCCATTCCTCCGGTTGTTGTTGTTGTCATCACCATCGGGGGAATCCTTCTTGAAAGGGAATTCTCTTGCATGGTGACCTGGCCTATAACAAGTGTAACACTTTCCCTTCTTTCCTTGGGCCACTGCTCTTCATTTTTTCTTTGGACCACCAAAGATCTTCTTTTTAGAATGAGCAACATAGGCAGCATTTCCTTCATTTTCATACTCCTTCATTCTCGTCTCTTCTTGAATGCATATCGACAGTACCTCATGAAAGTTAGGTATCACATTATTATTGATAATGGTAGTGTTGAACACATTCCATTTGGATGAGATCCCTCCAAGTGCGGTGAGTACCATATCTCGATCAACTATTCTCTCCCCAATAGCCAGCAGATTGTTCCTGATCTCGGTCAGCTTCAAAAAGTATGATTGAATGGACTCATCCATGCCTTTCTTCAAATACTTCAATTTATTCTTGAAGAATAGAACTTGATTCAAATTTTTGGCCTTGAACATGTGAACCAACTTATCATACATCTCTTTGGATGTGCCCAGCTCAGAGATATAGGCAACCAAACTCTTGTGAATTGATTCCCTGATCATCATCTTTGCTTTGATCTCCCCCCTCTTATACTTTGTTCTGGCGGCAGTAATAGCAGTGAATGGAGGTTCTTGGATTTTACCCTGCACATAGTCCATGACATCTTGGTCTTCCAATTTAAGATCTAATGTCATCCTCCAAGCATGGAAGTCATCCTTCCCAGTCAATTTTTCATCTTCGTTGAAGCCATAGTTTGTGGAACCCATTTTCTTCTTCGATGATTGCTACAAATTAGGGTTTTGTCTTCAACTTAGCTCTGATACCATGTAAATTTATGTAGATGTTCTATGCTTGATGCAACTTTACTTTCTCTTCTTAAATCAGACAGCAATCACATAAACAGTCAAGTAAAATGTTGATAGAACATACCAGTAGATCAACAGAAGACAAGCCAGAAATAGATAAGTGTGTTGGTGCATTACAACGGTCAACATGATGCTTCAACCAACAAAGACTCAATTGGTCATCTAACTAGTAATGTCACACAACCCTCAAATCAGCCAAACATTCAACTCCAAAGTCAACCCAGAAAATTCAACGATGCCCAAAAAAGTCAACTCATAACAGTAGCAAATAAAATTCAATGCAGCTCGGTCAATGGTTGACCTTTGACCTCGATTCTTGTGCCAAAATGTACGGATTGCAGAAATCGAAGTCTATACCAAAAATCAGCTCCTTTGGACCATGCATTGACCAAAGTCAATGCTGGTCAAACCTGCGGTGGAAACCCTAGCTGCAGCAGAAATATCTTCGTCCTTCTTTCCCACGTGTGAACATAAAACTACCTCTAAGGAGCTCGAACCAATCAGAAGAGGAGAGAGAATGTGTGATGATGAGATGAGTGAAATTTCCTCCAACATTGACTCTATTTATATCAATCACTGAGGGTGTGTGACACTTTTGCTGGTGTACAAAACCTTAAAGCCAACCTACACATATTTGAATATATTAGAAAATAAATTCAAAATAAATGTTTTGTTCATCGGATCAAGATAATCTTTAGATCGATCTTGCACCTCTCCGAAAGAGGAACCCAATAAAAATATGGGTATCTTCATCTAAGCATCACAACATGGAGTTTGGACCTAGTTGTCCAATTTCAACAAAGACACACTAGACCATAACCCCAACTATGACACAACCACCTAATGATGATCGTAGACCTCCTGACACCACCTTTTCAACTCTTGGCAGATAGACACTTATACAATTTTTACAATGATGCATTTACAATGACTTAGTACAATGATACCTTTACAATGACTGTATGCACTGCTGCCCACTTGAAGACTTCATGTGCTGAACTTCTTGTTTTTGTTCTGCACCTTGATTGTTGCTCTTATCATGCTACCCTCTACTGCACCTTGCTTTTCTTGCTGCCCTAGAAATTTTGGTCCTTTGCAGCCCTTGACAACACATGATCTAGATTTTTCTTGCCTTCTAGGATCTGGATATTGAATCTAGTGTATCTCTATTATTTCAGCTCCCTAATATGTGATTTTTGGTTTTGTGTTAGTACTCTTGGTATTCCTTCCAATGCCATCGGTCTGATCCAATTTGGATTCTGCAAGAGAGAGTTATTCCCAATCTCTCACAATGACCTAATTATGGACTGTTTCAGTAGATAGAACTTGTACGATGTACCACATGTCACTGTTTCTTCATTCGGCTCTGAAATTGATATAACGAAAATTGCATTATGTGCACTATCTAGCACTTTTTATAGAATTCCAATCCGATACTCAAAGAGATATTTATGATGATTTTCCCAAGGTCACTTCTTTGATATGATGT
The DNA here is from genome assembly GCA_034641835.2 of Pinus albicaulis. Lineage (NCBI taxonomy): Eukaryota > Viridiplantae > Streptophyta > Pinopsida > Pinales > Pinaceae > Pinus > Pinus albicaulis. Next base: position 407,086,912 of record CM076581.1, read on the forward strand.
TCAGGAGCCTGTAAACACACAGACTTCCACAAATCATATCTCTGAAAATATTGCGTACCTTGATCTAAAATTTTTACAGGAGCTTCCTCAGGATTTCGGCTTTACCTCATGAAAATTTCATCTTCTGAACCTTCGTAGAAAAAATGTTAGAGTGAAAATTCCACGATGACCTGTTTCAGGTAGCAAAATCCCTGCATAAGGAGGATATGAGGATCACAATTTATATGAATTCTTAGGTTGAGAGGGGCTTCAACAAGTGAACATGGGAGGAATTTTAGAAGCTTAAAAATTATTAATTATTGACTTTTCAATGACCCATGCCACAACCCCATGGGGTTTTAGCCCACTAATTGGGGTTACAAACTTCAAACATGAATATCTCTCAAACCGTGAAGAATTACGTGGTGCGCCATATATCAACAGAAACATCTCGACAATTAGAAACCATAAAAATAATTCTTGACCCAGAATATAGTAATTTGGTAGGTCAAAATTCCCATGCAATATTGGGGTAGCCCCTGGTGCTGCTTGGGTTGACATCAATGACAACCGCTAATCAACAGATATAGAGTTGTAATCTGGCACATTACCTTCTCAAGCAATCTATACATTGTAATAAGCTAAATCATATCCTTCTCAAACAAACTAGACATTTTAAATCAATCCATTGACTATCAATCTCATCTGGTCAAGCCCAAGAAGTAAGTAGTTTATCCATATCGACTAATAATTTTTCAAGCAAGGAATAATATTGTGTGGTCTATTTTATCTCACCAACAATCTCCACAATCACCCAAAATAAAACAAAAGCCTCACCCGCATCTTTCACAAACAAATTGATGAATTGTAATAAGAAATATATCATTGGCCAGTGACAAACACAGTTTATTCTTATTTAGAAATTTTATATTTAAAATTAAACAGGGTGTAAACGGTTTCTCAAAACAGGGTGAAATGTAAGCGTGTAAAATTGTGAAAATATTGATTATTATTTAGAAATTTTATATTTAAAATTAAACAGGGTGTAATATAGAGTTTTTTATATTACAAATAATGTGTGCATGTAAATTTTTAGTAAAAATGGATATTTTTTAAATATAATTAATCTAGTTATTTGTATTTTATAAATAAAAATTTATGATTATTTATGTTATTAAATTTTTATTTTTATTTTTATGAAATTATAGTTGATTTAGAATTCTAAAATTTAACTATGAGTTTATTTTTGGCTATATTCTTGAGTAGATTTCCCAAATTTTCTATTCTTTCTATTTTTTATTATTATTTTTAAATGTAAATATCTATATATCTTTAAGAAGGGATGGTGAGTCAACTCACCATAGACTAGCTGGTTGGAATTTACAACAAAGAAGTCGCTTTGGCTGTCAATTTGGGTTGTTCTATGAGTCATAAATGCTTACACTCGGGGGAGCATAGTCCATGTTGTGCGGCTAGGTGTGGAGGTTGGTAGGTCATGGAGGTTGGTGGATCATAGTTTTGAAGTTGTGCCAAAAATTTTATTATTATTTTATTTTTTTAAATACCTTTTTTTTGTTTTAAATAAAATGGCTAGGTATGAATGAGGAAGAGAAACAAGGAATGAGAATTGAGTTATTAATGAGGTGAAAGTTTTTTCTTATGTTTTATGTTTGGCTTGTGTGGGTTGTCACAATTTTTTTTCTATAAGTTTTGATAGAGCCTCCATGGTAATATTTGCGAAGAGATCATCTAGTGAATTTCTTGCAATATTGTTATATAATTTTATAAAATCATTGTTCTCATTATAATCATTGGAAAAAATATGATTGTCCTAATGTAAGATGCACAAGTCTGCTTAAATGAACTCGTGAGTGAGGAAATGAAATCTTCTATGCACTGGACAAACGCATGTAGTTACGCAATTTCAACAATACAGTTGTGCTATAGACAACAGAGCTCCACATCAATGTAATGTAAGAGCTTTCCTCGTTTATAGGAACTCTGCTCCAACCATAAATTTTACCCAGCGGATGCATCCACTGCCCTTCAAATCCCTGAGGAAAATTAGGTAGTCTCAAAGAAGGACGAAAACCCTAAATCACAAGCCCTAAGTAGTGAAGAAGGATAAGATACTTTGCACCAGTTTAACAACATTGATGAAATCTCGCCAAAAAAATAATGGAAGCTCGTGGATGAAATAAGGGAAATATGGAAAGTTTCACATCATCCTTAACTCCCCTAAATTCATCCTAGCTTCACTTCTTAACCTTGTACCTTGTCTTTGTCCTCCTCCTTGGAAGAGAAAATTTCATGGTGGTGGCATGAGACATTACCATTTGCAGTGGTTGGATTCTCCTGAAAATTTAGTTGTCTAGTCCTAGCAAGTGATGAAATGTGGGAATGACAAGACTGCCATGCTAAGAAACTCTTGTGTTTGCCAAAGTCCTGCAAATTCTTCTCTTCACTCAATCTTGTATACTATATCAGTTTCTGGAAATTACTTGGATATATTAGTTTTTGGAAATATTGATTTTAATATTATAAAATACATACTTACAAATGTGTCATATACCTCTTCCATTATAAGGTCTCTGGAAATCCTGTACTATATCGGTTCCTAGAAATTACTTGGATATATCAGTTTTTGGAAATATCGATTTTAACATTAAAAAAATCATACTTATAAATGTGTTGTATACCTTGTCCAATATAAGATCTCTAGACATCCTGATTATCATTATCAGTTTATGGAAATATTAATTTTAATTTTATAAAATAAAAAATCACAAACTTGTTGAATGCCTCAATCAATATCATCATCAATTTTTAAATGTCTCAATCAATATTAGCATCCACTTTCCCTTTTGTAGTTTTTTCTTCGCCTACCTCCCATCCATTCAACTAAAAAATATATAGAGGAAAATCATTTGTCTACTTGTTTTTAAATTATTTTTTTTCTACTCTACCTTGATAATTGTTTTTCCCACTCCATTTGATATAGGAAAATATAGCTCACAAATTTTCTTGGGAGAATTTAGAATTGAAAAAAAAAAACCGTGAATGAAATTAAAATTAAACAAATAGTGAGTTTTCTTGGAAGAAACTACAATAAATACATTTAATGAGACTCTAAGAAAAAATGGAACAAATGAACTTCAAAAGATGATATTTATTTTGATTGAGGTATCAAACTAATTTGTAAGTTTGTATTTTGTAACATGATTTTCAAGATTTCCAAAAAATTATGTTGATATTCATTGAGGCATCTAAAAACTAATGTTCATATTGATTGAGGCATCCGAAAAGTTTGTGAGTCTGTATTTTATAATATTAAAATCGGGATTTCCATAAACTAATGCTAAACTGATTCTGAAAATCATGAACTAAAGTCGAAACTAATACTGATAATCAATATTTCTAGAGACTGATACTGATATTGGATGAGGTATACAACAAATTTGAAAGCATATATTTTATAATATTAAAATCAAGATTTCCATAAATTGATATATCCACATCATGAATTCTCAACATGATGTGTCCTTTTTGCCTCTGTGCATCATGTGTGTAAAGAAATTAGGTGACTTTCCTAATCCACTTTACAGGATCTGCATGCTTTTCATTTGTTGCATCGAAAATGCCATAAATCATTTTTTGCACTAGGAATTGCACCCATATGTAAAAATTGTGCTCCAAAACCATTATGGTCAACAACCAACAACCATCTAATCAATCTTCGAATCATATTTTAATTTGAATTTTAAATTTATATGGAGCTTTATATTATTTAATAGAATTTTGGAATATTTTTAGGAATATTTTGAAATCTCTTCAATGTAGATTATTGAAAAATATTTTGAAATTTTATTGATTTTAGTTCCAAAGAAAATTATAATCTGCAACCATATAATCAATTTTTTAATCATATTTTAACTTTATATGGAATGTAGATGGTCTTTTTACTGCAAAACATATTTTAGTCTTGCATAGATACGCATGCTTGGTAAATATTTTACACTTGGTTATTGGTTATAATGAGCAACCCAAATCACAATATGTTCTAATGGTTTTTCAAAAATATCTCATTCACTATGGTCGAGTTCTAAAGTTGGAATGACACAAGAAACTGACAAATAGCACTTGCATAGAATGAATATAAAAAAATATTCCTAAGTTGGTTTGTAGTGATGTGGTATTGTAAAGAAAGCATTACTGGGAAAACATAATGTATTTTAGACTAGGCATAAACCAAATATCATGACCAAAAATAGAAATAATGTTAATTTTAATAAACATGGAGCTTATGCCACAAGCAAAAACAACCATCACAAATCACTTCATTGTTAAGGTTGCTTAAAAATATATTTTATTTTAAAACTAACGTGATAGCAAAATAGAAGTCATGAATTCCTATAATTGAATATCTTAAATAAAAAATGATCTTCCTATTTTTTCCACTCCTTCAATATATCTTTGCACCTTTAAGAACAATTGCTAATTATATATATCTACCTCATAACATGTACCCACCCTAAGTTAGCAATATATATAACATTTACCCACATTGGGTCCACTAACTTTGAATTCAAATTTAAATCTTTAACCATGGAATGAACCGACAACCATAACAGGTGTCAAACTCTCGACGCAATTGATGTTTGAGAACAACATGTGTCCTATTTAGAAATATGTAAACTGACGAATAATGGAAATACAAATTACACGTATTACCTGGGTGATAAGCAGTGATCGAATTTGAAGGGCAGGCCCGAATTTCAATTAGAAGGGCATATATTTATGTCACCCTTCTATGATGAAAAGATTAAAAAAAAAGCATTTCAATTGACCACAATATATTATTTTTACATTTCATTTTTAGAAAGAAAAAACCATCAATCTTAGACCATCAATATTTATGTTAATAAAAGACCATTACATATACAACAGTGAAGGAAGCTCCATTTTGCACTGCTTAAATCTCTCATTAGAAATGCCAACATAAGTCTTGAAGACACTATTATAATAATTTGGATGGATACCATTGGGATATAGGAGATTCTGATGTGTAAGATTGTGTAATGCAATTTTGACTTTGTTTGACAAGGAGCAGCAGCCTGGAGGTCTGAATTTTTCTTATAGAACCTTTTTTTATTTGAAACATTGTTTACAGATATGAATACAGCAATGAAATTATGGGCATGGTGGACAATTAGTCAAGCTCATGATGCCAAACCATGATGCTGTAAGTTTGGCATTTAACATTTAAGTGAGGATACAAGGAGACTCCAAAAGTGGAGGCAAATTTGGAGAATCAATATCAAGATCACTTGAGCTTATCGAAAGCCCTAATGGGTCATTTTAGCTCTAAAATATTTCTTAAATATAATCACATTCCATAATATTTTTTCACTCTTATGAATTTAAAATAGGAACCAAAATAAACATATCGAAATCACTACATATTAATGAATTTGAAATAAGAAACAAATATGACAAAATAGAAATACTTATATTGAAAGTATATGAAAGGTCTTATTTATAAAATTTAAAATAAATTTTCACTTATATAAGAGGTATCAATGGAGTTTTAGCTTATAAATTTCAGGTTTGATCAAATAATTGTTCTATTGTCTATTAAAACTCTTTTGGAATGCTGAGACTTCCAATAATTGCACATCTCAAATAATTGGAACAACAGTCCCTTGACTTGGCCGCAAAATTGATCCAAGGTACCATTTTCTTCTAGTTATAAACCTTTGACAGTTGTGGTCCTCTAGCTTAACATATCTTGTGTGATATCCTGCAATTATTAAATTCAATATGTTAATAAAAAAACATAATAAAAATTGAAATATATTATAAAACAGAAAGTAAAAGTCAAATGGTATAAAACTAAAAAAATTCACTTACACTAATGGTAATAAACATTGAAACTTACTAGTTCTTTCAATCTATTCTCATAGTGGAAGAGGTTTTCGAGTTTTCATCTCCTTCCATTCATCATAAATAGCACTCCAATCTACCTCATTTAGAGCATGAGGTGCACTGAGAGAGAGAAACATTAGCATATCCAATGTTTTTAAAGAAAGTTTTGATCTATCATCATTTTTAATTCGATTTAATTTTGAAAAACCTCTTTCACATACTGATGTACTAGCCGGAATAACAAGAATTGCTTGCCATAACTGCATTAAGCATGGAAATCTTTCAAACCATTCAATTTCACCTCCACATAGATCCCATACTCCAAACATATGTTTTTTTTGGTAAGATTTATAAATAGTACATATAAATTCATCCATTTCACCCATACATTTAATGTTGTCCACAACAAGCAAGCCTCCAACACTAAATTTTTCACATAAACATGTCAACCATATTCCTGTTTGAGAGTCTCTATCATCCATATCCTCATAATAATTACGAGGACTAAAAAACTTAGCTGCATTAAAAATAGGAAAATCTCTGAACCTTGCATTTAGAGAGTTAATCACCTTCATTATAAAACCTTTTCCCAGCATAATGTAGTCATCTAGTGTCCCTGATCTTTGTGACTTCGGCAAACTCTCAAACCTCAATTCATGTACATGTACTATGCATGTGCAATCTACAAACTCAAGAGTTCCTTGTTTTGTTTTACTTAAAAAAAAAGGATGTGTGCATTGCACCTACCCCAAATTTGCCTCTTAGAAATCACTTTTGAAGCATGTTGATAGTGATATCCAAAGTCATTCCAATAGATGTAATTTCAACATGATCCTCTTGAAACTTTCGATTCAGCTTATTTAACTCAATAAGCACATCTGCAAGTAAGTGGATGAAAAATTGAACTTGAAATTTTGTAGCCATCTCATACATTTTTTTCTCCACTAACTCCCAGTCTCTTAGCAAAGCAGGCATGAGCTTAACGACTCTTTCCACGACTTTTCCTCTAGAAATCCATCTAATATGATGAATCTGTGACACTTCTAGCTTTGTGATTTGAAATGACTCCATTAGCTCTTCCAATTCTCCATGTCTTTTAGTAGATTTCCCTAACCATGAATAGATCTTGTTTGCAAACTTATCAATAGCTTGCAACTCTTCAAAATATGATGAAGCATCATTTGCTGTTAATGCTTCTCGATGAGCGATACAATGGATATCTAATAAATGAGGGGCATGTCAATGAAGCTTAGTAGATAAACCTTCATGAATACCCCTCATGGATGATGCTCCATCATACATAGATTGTGATGTTCCATCCTTAATCTGTAGCAAGTGTATGAATTTTGTAGCACATGGACCTCTTCCCTCATTTGTCAAATATGTAATATAAAAAATCAAATGTTGCACCATAGTCCGATCAGTGCTTTCATCAACTAAAAGTGAGTAATATGGGCTTTGTAAAATCTCATCTTTTAATTTTCTCCAATATAGCTCCTTAGCAGCTTCTAAAAATTCTTTTCCAGATGTTGTATTTGTATATGCTAAGTATTCATCTATTAAAGGCATGTGAGGAGTGTTTTTATACCCGTTCAAGTCACAAATTGACTTATATACTTCCAAAGGTAAATCATGTATTGCAAAAAAATACAGGTTCTCAATAACTGATATAATTCTCTCTTTCTGAGCATCAACCATTAGCTCTACATGTTTTGTAATTGGAAGAGTACTCCATTTTTTTTCTCCCTCTAAAAGTTGCAAAGAAAATTTATGAGCCTATGATGTTGCATGGATGTTTAAAGCACTAACTTGAAGAGTTGTGCTTCCATCTTTAGCAAATGGAGTTTCCCTTTTAAATTTTACACACCATGAACATTTTATCCTTTCAACACTATTACAATCTTTTACAGCATAAGCCCATGGAAATCTCATCTTCCATTTGGACTTGAATGTTCTTTTTTACCTCTTCGATGTTGGTTCCTCTTCAAGAAGTTCTAAACTATCTAATTCATGGTCCTCATCTACATGATCATATACTTCATTTTCAGAAATGTGCAGTTGATTAGAGCATTGAGAGATACCAAATGCATCAGCAAGTGAATGTTGTTTCAGATCCTTTTTTGGGCGAAACACTGTTACCGATGAAATAGGTAACCTGACCTCAAAACAGGAACTCTAGCCCAAAAAGAGTCAAAAAACATGAAAAAACACCCCAAAAACAAAACAAAAAAAGTGTATTCCAGAACGCACTTGGTTTTTTTTAAAGGTAAAATTTCAAAATTTTATAAAATTATACTAAAAACAAAATTGTTTCTTGAAAAAAGGATTGAAAAAACACCCTCAAAACAAAACCAGTTGACGCTGGAATAACCAAAAAAAAAAAAAAAATGTCATATTTTTGACATTTTTAAAAATAGAAATAACATTTTTTAATTTTTAAATTCAAACATTAAAAAAAAACCTAAAATTTAAGAGAAAAACTAAATTTAAAAAATAAAAACATTTTAAAGCTTAAAATTTAAAAATATATAGGAATAAAAAAATAAAAATAAAAACAAAATAAAAATTTGAATTCAAACATTAAAAAAACCTAAAATTTAAGAAAAAAATAAAAATTTAAAAATTAAAAATAAAAATAAAAATTAAAGATTAAAATTTGAAAATATATAGAAATAAAAAAATAAAAATAAAAACAAAATAAAAATATTAAACTAAAAAGAAAAACAAGTTAAAAAATAAAGAAATTATAAAAAATAAAATATAGAAATTAAATTTTAAAAAGAAAAAGAAAATGTTTATTAAATTTAAAAATAAAAATAAAAAATTAAATTTAAAGAAATATATTAACTTTTAATTTAAAAAAAAAAAAAAAAAAAAGAAGAAGAAGAAAAAGAAAAAGAAGAAGAAGAGAGAAAGAAAAAGAAAAAAGAAAAAGAAACATTAAAAAAAAACTTTATTGAAATTAAAAGTAAAAAAATTAAAAATTAAAAAATGAAAAAAAATACAATAAAAATATTAAATTTAAAAATATATATATTAAAAAAAACACATAGATTTTAAAAAATATATTAAATTTAAATTATAAAAAATAATATATATATATATATATATATATATATTATTAAATTAAATATATATATATATATATATATATATATATATATATTAGATTTTATTAAATTAAAAAAAAATGTTAATATTAAAATAACAAATTAAATTTAAAAAAAATATATTAAATTTTAATAAATAAATGAATAAACAAATAAATTTTAAATATAAAGAAAAAAAAAACATTGTTAAAATAAAAAGTTAAAAAACTTTAAAAATCAATTAAAATTGAAAAATTGAAAAAAATAAATTAAAAAATATATATTAAATAAAAAATCAAATAAAAAACAAATTAATTTGAAAATATTATATTTAATTAAAAAAATCTAATTTTAAATACACAGTTTTAATTGAAAAAAAAAATATATATATATATATATATATATATATATATATATATATATATATATATATATATATATATATATATATATATATATAATATAATTAAAAAAATAATAAAAATAAATAAAAAATTTAAAAAAAATATTAAATTCAAATAAATTAAAAAAAAAAATACAAAATTTACTAAATTTTAAAAAATAAATGAAAAAACTGAACATAAAATTTAATAATAATAATAATAATAATAAAATACAGTATTTAATAAAAATTATTAACAAAATTAAAAAACAAAAAAAATGAATAAAATTATTAAAATAAAAAACAAAAACAAAAAAAATAAATTTCAAATATTAAAAAGTAAAATAAATAAATAAAAAGAAAATTAAATAAATAAATAAATATTAGAAATTTAAAATAAATAAATAAATAAATTTGATCGTGGTGGTGAAGCCAATTGGCCTCCCACCCAGGTGACGGCGGAGGTCGGCCGATAGGTAGGACGCCGATTCCGACAATCGCCCTCCCGCGGTGGGAGGTCGATTCCAGGAATCACCATCCCACGGCGGGAGGCCGATTCCGAGAATTACCTTCCCATGGCGAGAGGTCGATTCCGGGAATCGCCCTCACGCAACGCGGGAGGGCAATTCTCGGAATCGGCCTCCCGAGGCAGGAGGGTGATTCTCGGAATCGGCCTCCCGCTGCGGCAGAGCGATTCCTGAAATCGGCCTCCCGCCGCGGGAGGGCGATTCCCGGAATCGGCATCCCGCCCAGGTGGCGGTAGAGGCCGGGCGTTGGGTGGGCGGGGAGGCTGCATGGCGGGCAGGGGGCTACCACCCAACAGCCGGCCTTCGCCGCCACCGGGGCGGGAGGCCGACTGGCAGCGCCACCACGACAAAAAAAATAAATAAAAAAAATAAAAATAAAAATAAAAATAAAAAAAAAAATTAATTAATTAATTAATTAATTAATTAATTTTTTTTAATTTTTAATATTTTTTTTTTTTAATTTGATTTTTTTTTTAATTTATTTTTTTAAATTCAAAAAAAAAAAAAAAAATTTAATTCAAATTTTTTATTTTAAATTTAATTTGTTTTAATTTTTTTTGCTTTTTTTTTTTAATTTTGTTTTTAAATTTAATATTTTAGATTAATTATTTTTTAAAATTTAAAATTTATTCACTAAATTTATTAAATTTTAATTTAATTTAATTTTTTTTTAAATCTTTTAGTTTATTTGGTTTTTCATTTCTAAAATTTATAAATTGTTTCATTTAAAAAAAAATAGTAAATTTATGGATATTTGTTTTTTAATTATTTGCACGTGGATTTTTTTCATTTTTTTTTTTTTTTAATGATAGTTTTTTTTATTATTATTCTTTTATTTTAATTTTCTTTTTCAATTTTGAATTTTGAGTTTTTTTTTTTTAATTTGTTTTTTTGTTAATTTTAAATTCTGTATTTTTTTTTTCTTATTATTATTATTTTTTAAATTTAATTTTTTCTTTTTTATATTTTATTTTTTTTATCTAAATTTTAATTTTGTAATTTAAATTATTTTAAAATTTTCTATATTATTATTTTTTTTTTAATTATATGGATTTTTTTAATAACTTAGATTTTTTTTTTTTTTTTTTTGGTTAATTTTGTTTTTTTTCTTTAAATTATGTGTTTTTTTTTCAAATTTTGTCATTTCTTTTGATAAAATTTTTGAATTTTTTTTTTTTTTTTTTTGTTTTTATATATATATTTTTTTAATCTAAGTTTTGTGTTTTATTACCAACATGAAAATCACCACTCTAAAAAAAAAAGGTTGATGCGGCATCAATACGTTTCAAAATTAGCATGAAATTCACCGCTCTAAAAAAAAAAAAGTTGATGCTGCATCAATACGTTTCAAAATTAACATGAAAATCACTAACATTTTAAAACAAATATTCATACTTCATAAATAAAAATATTAGAGTGTCAAATATGTGCTCAACAAAAGAAGAAGGTGATTCTGCATCACCACTTTTCAAAATCGGATGCCTTTTATGCTACCAAAAAAAAATAGGTAACAATGTGGTTACCTATTTCATTGGTAACAGTGTTGCGACCAAGAGGTGGCATTTTATACCGATAAATCATAATCAATCAACAAAACAAGAAATATAAAAAAAAAAACAGATTAATATTAAAACACATAGATTCTTTGAAAACAAGACAGTAGACAACAAACTTCATATGAAAACTAATAAAATGAAAAACAACAAATAGATCTCACACACAGAGGTTTGTTGATCATTGAAATTAAAACTAACATTGATCTTCATGTCCTGAAAAGAGGAAAAAGGGAAAGCTAAGCTTGTTTTTCACACCTAAAAGTTATTCAATCTGTTATTGCATTTCATATATTGTTAGGACCAGCTACAGTCTGTTAGGAATTAAAGACAATAAACCAAATCTAAAATAATTTGTATGTCCTGCATAAGAGCTTGATCATAATATTCCCTACCTTAAGTTCGTTACTGTATATATTATAGAGAAAATGCACATATACTTTGCTGGATATTACTTGTTTCTAATTGGAATTTTTACACAGTGAGTTTTTTTTTTTTTTAATTTTACTTAATCCTGATCTGAGTTCAAATTTGTATATTGTTTTTATAAACTCCTTTTCAGTTTGACCATTGAAAGGGACACATAAATACTTCAAGCATACTTTACTCCTTTTCAGTTTAACTCACCGCTTCACATAAATGTTCAAGCAATTGATTGCTTCTTTTTATCAGTACATCAATTGAAGTTCCAAGGCTTTTCCATGTGGGTAAAACTACTGTCCCTTATCCTTAGTCAATTATATGTAAGCAAATCATAAAGATCAATTCTAAAGAAAACACACAAATTGAAATATCGGTGAATCAATTATGACTATATTGGTAAAGAACACACAAAAGAAAACATAATTGAAATATTGGTGGATCGATTATAACTATTGAAACAAAATTGGATTCATAATAATTGGCTCACTCTAATGAAAAACAATCCACAACTACAACAGAAAAGACACTAGAAAGCATGATTCATGCCAACAAGACCACTTGTCCTGCAAATATGCATTTATATACAATAAAAGTGTGGATGATTGTGTTAGCCTTGTCAATATTCAAGAAAAGGGGATAGACTCATCCTAGATGCAACCTTCTTAGGAGAATTGATAGGATTGTGTGTTGAATGTATTTGCAATTATCATGTTACAGAAATTAAGAGTTGTAATTAAGAAAAGGAGCTGGTTGCAAATGCACTCACACACCATGTAATGCCTGTGTGCACCTATGCTTCTTAGCATAAGAAGGACATTTCTGTCCCGGTGTTATGCATAGTCTAACTATTCAATATTTTGGTTTATTTCTAAGCATTCCTGTCAATTTTATCCAAAATCTAGTAAGGATTTGTTGGAATTGTGAGTTTGAACCATCTAATCTGCAAAGACCTAGTGCCCCAAGAAGTTTTTAGAAAGCTGAATGTATTTATACCTTCCTAAAATAAATTTAAACAATGAAAAGTTACAATCTTGCAAAGAATCATATCGCCATAAGAAAAAAATAAAAAATAAATAAATAAAATAAAAATTATGTATAGCTGCGCCAATCTAAATTTGGGTGGAAGTGCTTCAAGAAACATGGACCAAGGGGGCTGCCCAGTGCCCCACATAGTGCAGACTTCCTGTGGGCTTGTGTGCCAGGCCCGAGGAGTAACAATTCTGCCAAAATTGCAAGAGACTTGCACTCGGCATCATCTCTTTAAAGCTAATATAGGTCAAACACTGTTACCGATGAAAGAGGTAACCGCACAGTTACCTACTTTTTTTTGGTAGCATAAAAAGCACCCGATTTTGAAAAGTGGTGATGCAGAATCACCCTTTTTTTTGTGCACATTTTTTACACTCTAATATTTCTATTTATGAAATATGAATATTTGTTTTAAAATGTTAGTGATTTTCATGCTAATTTTGAAACGTATTGATGCAGCATCATCTTTTTTTTTTTAGAGTGGTGATTTTCATGCTAATTTTGAAACGTATTGATGCAGCATCAACCTTTTTTTTTAGAGTGGTGATTTTCATGTTGGTAATAAAACACAAAACTTAGACAAAAAATTATATATATAAAAACAATAAAAAAACAAATGAAAATGTTAAAAAAAAAAAGCAAAATTAACTCATAAAAATAAAAAATTTAAACAAAAATAAATAAATAAAAACAAAAATATTCGAAAATTATATAAAAAGAAATGACAAAATTTGAAAAAAAACACATAATTTAAAGAAAAAAAACCAAAATTAACCAAAAAAATTTAATTAAAAAAAAAAACATCAAAAACATTTTTTCCAAGTTATTAAAAAAAACCATATAATTAAAAAATAATAATAATAAATAGAAAATTTTAAAATAATTAAAATTACAAAATTAAAATTTAGATTAAAAAAATAAAATTAAAAAAAGAAAAAATTAAATTTAAGAATTTAAATTAAAAAAATAATAATAATAATAAGAAAAAAAATACAAATTTTAAAATTAACAAAAAAAACAAATTAAAACAAAAACAAAACAAAAAACAAAGCAAAATTTAAAATGGAAAAGGAAATTAAAATAAAAAATAAAAAAAATTTCATTAAAAAACAAAAAAAAAATGAAAAAAACCATGTGCAAATAATTAAAAAACAAATATCCATAAATTTACTATTTTTTTTTTTTAATGAAACAATTTATAAATTTTAAAAATGAAAAACTAAATAAACTAAAACATTAAAAAAAAAAATTAAATTAAAATTTAATAAATTTTGAATTTTAAAAATTAATAAATCTAAAATATTAAATTTAAAAAAAAAAAAATTAAAACAAATTAAATTTAAAATAAAAAATTTGAATTAAAAAAAATAATAGTAATAATAACCTTTTTCTAAAATAAATTTAAAAAAATAAATAAATAAATAAAAAATTAAATTAAAAGAAAAAATCAAATTAAAAAATAAAATATTAACAATTAAAAACAAAATAAAATAAAATAAAAAAACATGTTACGAATTAAAAAATATTAAAAATTAAAAATAAAAAAAATTTAAAAATTTAAAAAAAATTAAAAGAATTTTTTTATCGTGGTGGCGCCGCCAATCGGCCTCCAGCTTAGGCAGCAGCAGAGGCCGATTTTTAATTGATTTTTAAACTTTTTATTTTAACAATGTTTTTATTTTTTTTTCCTTTATATTTAAAATTTATTTTTTATTTCAAAATTTATTTGTTTATTCATTTATTTATTAAAACTAAATATACTTTTTTTAATTTAATTTGTTATTTTAATATAAACATTATTTTTAAAATTTAATAAAATCTAATATATATATTTTTAATTTAAGTTCATACATATATATATATATATATATATATATAATTTAAATTTAATTTATTTTTTAAAATTTATTTGTTTTTTTAATATATATTTTTCTAAATTTAATATTTTTATTGTATTTCATTTTTCATTTTTCATTTTTTTACTTTTAATTTAAATAATGTTTTTTTTTTAATTTTTTTTTTAAGTTATAAATTTTATAAAATTTAATATATTACTTTAAATTTATTTTTTTATTTTAAAATTTATTTTTTTTTAAATCTAATAAACATTTTCTTTTTCTTTTTTAAATTTAATTTCTATATTTTATTTTTTATAATTTCTTTCTTTTTTTAACTTGTTTTTTTTTTTTTAATTCAATATTTTTACTTTGTATTTTTTTTTTCTTTTTGTTTCTATATATTTTGAAATTTTAATCTTTATTTATTTTTTTTCTTAAATTTTAGGTTTTTTTTCTTAATGTTTGAATTAAAATTTTTATTTTGTTTTTATTTTTATTTTTTTATTCCTATATATTTTTAAATTTTAAGCTTTAAAATGTTTTTATTTTTTAAATTTATTTTTTTCTTAAATTTTAGGTTTTTTTTAATGTTTGAATTTTAAAAATTTAAAAATGTTATTTCTATTTTTTAAAATGTCAAAAATATGACAAAATTTTATTTTTTTTGTTATTCCAGCATCAACTTGTTTTTTTTTTAGGGTGTTTTTTCAATCCTTTTTTCAAGAAACGATGTTGTTTTTAGCATAATTTTATAAAATATTGAAATTTTTCCTTCAAAAAAAACTAAGTGCATTCTGGAATACAGTTTTTTTGTTTTTGGGGTGTTTTTTCATGTTTTTTGAGTCTTTTTGGGCTAGAGTTCCCGTTTTGACGTCTGGTTACCTATTTCTTCGGTAACAGTGTTGTCATTGTAGGCATAAAGGAAAAAATTTCTTTCATGTGTTATTCAGATAGCATAAAGTAAAATGTGTTATTAAAAATACAAGGTCATTTTGTACCTTGTAAATGTACAATATATATTTCTACATTGTTTATATATAATTATTAAAGTAAAATGTACAAAATTGAAAACTATGAAGAGACGAAAATGATATATATATATATATATATATATATATATATATATATATATATATATATATATATATATATATATATATATATATATATATATATATATATATATAAAATTTGACGAAGAAATAAAACGTTGTAATTATATGTAAATATATTATATAGAAAAAAGAAACAAAAATAAAAGAATAATTGGTCGATGTAAACATTTTTATATTTTCCAAAAAAAAACAAAAAATATTGTAGATAAATGCAAATAAATTATAGAAATTGGAGAATTTAAGTGATTTATAAAATATGGGGTGAAATGTAAATTTTGAATATATATATATATATGAAAAAATTCTATGAAAATGTTACTATAATGCTACATAGAAAAATATTGTGGTTAAATGTGAAATATTTTTTTGAAGAAAAGAAATAAATAAAAACAGTAATTTATAAAAATAAAAATAAAAACAAAAATAATAATAATAATGTTAAAAATGTATATGTATATATATAATTATTATTATTATTTACATTAAAACAAAAAAATTGAAACTCCTAGTGAAATTATTCTGGTTGCTCGTTGGAAGAAGGCATTCTCTCCGAGTTGCAAGTAATTACGAATAACTTCTTGAATTACGAATTTGAGAAATGTTAACCAAGTGACAAGATATTAGATATTAGGTTTATGAACTTATGTGAGTTATATTATTAAGTGAAATATTATGAACCTCGGGAATATGTAACTCACAAGAAAACACAATGTTAGATCTCTTGAACAAAAGGAGCAATGTAACAACTAATCCAATTGTAAATTTAATTCAAAATCCAATGTCACCAAAGCTAGCAATACTTTCCACAGTATGCTATCATATAACTCAAGTAATTTATGTAACTTAAGTTTCAATGAGAAATAATTAAACATGTAGGACAATAGTGACTAAATCAACGAACTTAAATCAGCGAACTTAAGATGAAATGAAAATAGGGAAGTGAATTTGCACAAGACACTGTCAAGACAGTTGTGGCATGATCCCTCAGAGCAAAGGAGTAGGGCTTTTGCCTCTGTAAGCGAATTTTGCACCAATTGCAACCAAATCTTCGCGACCTCCGGGAGCTCTTTTTCTTCATATGCGAAGAAGAAGGCAATATCTTGTACAAGGCCCTCCATACGGCTCAAGTCAGTTTGCAGAATCTGACAATTATCCTCTTCCTTAATAACTTCCTTCATTAACACGATGATTGGGTTGATTATGGAATTGATTGTGGTGACAGTTGCCATGGCTTTCTTGTTATTGTGGGAGATCAGCACAGATAAAAGGATCAGAGAATGCGGATGCCATATCTCTGGCTTGTCGCAGGGGAATTAGGAGCGAGATAGATTACTGAGTTGTAATGCAAAGAGTAAGGGAGATGGATTGGATATATATATATAAGTGTACAGGCACAGTGTTATCATAAAATAAAATTTTGTGAGAATTTAACAAAGAAAAAAAAAGGATTAATGGAGAATCCCCGTATCCAGACGATGAAATGGAACCTGAGAGTTTAGAAAAAATAAAAGGGAAAGGCATAAAGTGGTGTTTAAACTTTATATCCATAATCCTTGCTTCATAGTGTCGGTGATGAGCGTTTCACTTTTATTCAATAAATCATCCAGCCTTAATCACGCTAACCCTAGAATATTAAAGAAAGAAGAAAAAAAGAAATGTGCTACTTTGACCAGAAAAAATTAAGATGAAATATGAAGTCATGTATTTTCATTGCATTAACTTGTAGTCCTAAATTTCATTGCACACTAATGCCTATGCACAGTAATGGGTTTTTGATTTGTTAAAATCGTTGTTGGATTTTGGGTTAGGCACATTTGACATAGACTCAGAAAAGTTAAAGGTTAATTTAGTAATTGTGCAAGCAAGGAATACTATGCCATCGAAGGAACCATAACTATGTCTGCTTTGCTTTTAGCTTTAACAAGATAGGAATTGGCATGAAAGATACCATTACTATGCCTGCTTTTAGCTTTAACGGCCGAATTGATATTTTAGTGGCACTTGAAAATAGCAGTTGATCCCAAAGACAAATGTAAAGTAAAAGTGATACCGTCATTATTGTAATATGGGGAATATCTTTACATTGGTCTGAAGAAAAGTAAAAGAAATCAAATAAAGCAGTTCACCGATTATAATTTGGGCCACTTCAAGTGATGTCTACGAGCGTGAATGCATGAAAGATATGAATGACAGAGATAAATTCTAATTCCACTTTTCTCTATCATATGATTCATACCTTGTTATGCACCAAAGCCAATTAAAAACCCAAAATATAGATTTTATAGTAATATATTATGGTTTCAAGGAATTTTTTTGTCCAACCACATTTCTTATTAAATTTCTGCCGAATCACAGTAAAAACAGAATTTCATCAAAGAATTCTATCAAAAAAAACAAAACACTACTCTCAGCAAAATTTAAGGGGGAAAATGTAAATGAACTCTGCCATTCCCTAAAAGACGATCCAAGCTAAGTTGAGATGAGTCTGGTCTGGTGCCAAATACTTGCTTTTAAAAATATATACATAGCATAAACATCAATGAAAGTATTATTCGAACATCAAGAAATTATATGGAGAGTTAAAATACCTGGAAAATTCCGCTTGATCCGGGTTCGAAACTTCAGAGTAGAGTAGTCTTCTTTTCCCAAGAAAATAGATGTAATCACACTTGATTTGGGTCTCAAAATTTCAGAATAGAGTATTCTTCTGTATCCAATTCAATAGATGTAACCACACTTGATCCGAACAGGTCAGAGTTGGGAATTGAGGAATGGCTCTTTCGCTGCAAGTTGCAATTGCAAAGCTGAAGCTTGAGTCGAAGAAAAATGTCAATTAATAAGTTATTAATTAGGCATGCAGCTGCACAATGCAGACTTTCACTTAATAGAATTTGGAAACTCAACAACCTTTCATTTGCATTTGCAACTTGCCATTAATCTCAACTGCAACTTTCCATTAATCTCCTTCGATGTTGCAGCATGCACTATACTTAATAATTTTAAAAAATAGTAATAATTTTAAAAAATATGACTAGCGTTACAAGATACAGCACTTCTAGTGACATTTTATAACATTTTTTTTTTTTTAACTTGTAAAAATCTAAATTAAATTTTTTTTGACTTGTAAATTTCTATCCCTACTTCTCCGACGTGCCAGAAGCCCTTTGAAGGGCTCTGACGTGTTAAATTTTGCACACTGGTGATAAGACTATAATGCTATTATCAACGTTTGATGGAGGTGGCACAGTAGGAAACTGAGGTGAAACGGTTGATACAGATGATGTGCTCGCAGATGCATGTGACAACGCATACCTAGAACTACCGGATTCGTTAGTTTTAGAATTATTAGACTTCAAAGTTATAGAAAATTAATCCCAATCAAATAGTTAAATAAAATGACAGAAACCATACGCACAAGTAAATGGAGTTTTACTTTAGTTTGCAGATTCTGTTTGCAAGATGAAGGACATAATTTTAATGGAGTTCTCAGTATGAGTACAAATATCTCATTCTGCAAAGTAAATGGATTTTTATTACAGTTTGCAGATTTTGTTTGCAAAATGAAGGACATAATTTAAATGGAAGTTATGAGTAGGAGTACAAATATCTCATTCTGCAACAGATCAAGTAATTAAAGTCAAATGACCATTTAATGTAAAGTTGGTGAAACTATGGTCCCAAAAATTTACTTTGAAACTCACATATGTACTCCTCAACATAAAAAATCATTTTTGTACAATTGCCCATTCTATGTCTTAATTACGCCGGAGGCGTTATTTTTGCTGGAGTGGGGTGAGAAAACACTGTTCACCCCACCCAATCAAAATGTTTTTTCATCGCCCTTTTGTCCATTAAAAATTTGACAAATGTAATCGCCTGCTTCATCCTCCCGTTCCTGTCTGTCATTCATTCCATCTTGAAATACGCACTACTGAAGTGCCATTTTATTAATAAATGTTTTAGGAAGTTTCTATGAGCGTTAGAAACTATTACTGTGTTATCATCGTCCTCAGCCGACTCCACCTAAAAAATAAAGTCACTGCTTTCTGAACTCTTAGTATTCGGTGAACTCATTAGGTCATATTGAACCGGCATGGAGATATATTTCATGCGGTAACCATCTAGATTCAACGTTTTCACACTACCGTTTCTCCACCATTTAGGAGAGAAAAAACCAGAATCAAAAGCCTCCAATGCTCTTGTAGTCAAGGGGCAAACCCTTGTGCTTTTCCTTTGTTAGGTCCCTATATCACTAGTATAGTCCCTTATTATTATTAGGTGTAACCCCCTTATTGTTATTATTGTACCCTTGTAACCCCCATTTTGTTATTATTGTGCCCTTAAATTATTACTGTTAGGTCGGCTAGGATTACATTGTGGCCCACTAGGATTACATTATGGCCCCATGGACTCCTATATATAGAAAGGAGGTTTTGTAAATTGTATCATCCAAGAATTGTTCATTTATGTAATGTATTGGAGGTTGCCTCCTTGAAGTGGCTTATTTCTAAGGCGTTGATATCTCTTTTCTTCTATTTTTGGAGCTGGTTACACAACATTTGGTATCAGAGCTTTGGATTCTAGGATTTCGCTGCTCCAAACAGGTCATCGTGGAATTTTCGCTATAACTTTTTTTCTACGAAATTTCAGAAGCTGAAATTTTTAGGGTACGAAGCTGAAATCTTGAGGAAGATTTTCTAAAAATTTCAGAGCTTGGTTTGCAATATTTTCGGAGATATCATCTGTGGAAGTTAGGTCTTTTTTCAAGCTCCTAAACCGGTCATCGTGGAATTTTCGCTATAAGTTTTTTTCTACGAAGGTTCAGAATCTGAAATTCGTATGGTTCGAAGCTGAAATCCTGAGGAAATTCGTCAAAAAATTTCAGAGCTTGGTTCGCAATATTTTTGGATATATGATCTGTGGAAGTTAGTGCTTTTTCAGGCTCCTGAATTTCATCTCAAAGAGGTGATCGTGGGAAAAGTTCAATAACTCTCTCTCTGGGCATTGGATTTTAGTGCCGTAAAAAGTGGTTGCAATTACACGGACTGTAGTTTCGTGGCTATCAATTTCAGAGACAAAGTATGAAACAGTGACACGTGGCAAGTCCTACAAGTTCGCTCTATTGAACCAGTCCAAAATTAGGTCATTGTGGGAGATTGGACACAACTTTGTCTTGGAGAATCAAAATTAGATCAGACCTATGGCATTTGAAAGAAGCTTCAGAGGGCTACTACAGGGCTGAATTTTAGATATTGAAGATTTTCAATTACAGAGATAATTCAATTTCAATATAGAGCTCCTCAAAGCAAGTAAAAGGTGTGTATTTTTTTTCCGAATTGCATAAGTCGTGTTTGAAGAATCAAGTTGAATTGATTCCAAGGGCATATTGTAGAATAGGTATCAATATTGGATTCTAAAATGGCCCCTAAAAATAATTCAACACCCATTAAGCCTTCAGAAGGCTCTACCATGACTCATGAAGATGAAGAATTGCAATATGATCTATCAAAATTACAAGAGCAAGTGCAACAAATTTCACTCTCGCAAAGAGCAACAAAAAATGAAATGGAAGTTTTGAAGAAAGGCGTGGAAGTGAAGATGGACGGTTTGAAGAAAGGCATGGAAGCTAAGATGGATAGCGTGGAAGTGAAGATGGAAGGTTTGAAGAAAGGCGTGGAAGCTAAGATGGATGGTGTGCAAGCTAAGATGGATGGCATGGAGGCTGGCATGGAATCTAAGATGGATGACATGGAAGCTAAGATCGATGAGAAAATGGAAAACATGAAGAATTTTCTAAAAGCAGACATGGAAGGTTTGACAAAGTTGATACAAGAAAGGTTTCCTAATAGTGAAAAGATAGTAGAAGAACCTCATGATGAGAACAAAATAAATGTTAATTGTGATTTCATAAACTCTAATGTTGGCGGGAAGAACCACCATATTCCAAAGATGGATATGAGGAAGTTTGATGGAAAGGATCCTGTAACATGGATACTACAGATGGAGCAATATTTTGATCTCCATAACGTGAAAAACACACAAAATGTACGCATTGCAACTTTACATTTAGAACAAAATACATTTGTATGGTATCGATGGCTTTGCTCCCGTAAAAAAATTGTCACTTGGCCAATTTTTACGGAAGAAATGATAGCACATTATGAGGATACAAAGAGCAACACCTTCTTTGCCTAATTGATAAATCTCAAACAAAAGGGTTTAGTGGGGCAGAACATTGAGGAATTCTAAAAATTGAATATAAGGGTAACTGATATTCTAGAGGAACACAGGATCGATCTCTTCATAGGCACTTTAAAGGATAATATCCAACATGAAGTTCGCGTTTTGGAACCAGATTCATTGGAGAAGGCATTTAGGTTGGCAAGAAAAGTTGAATGTAAAGTAATGGCGACAAGGAAGCCTACCACTCAATTATATAAAGAAGGAAGTGTTGCTACGCCTAGATTTCCACAACCTACAAGGTTGACACCACAAAAATTGGAAGAAAAAAGAGCAAAAGGGCTTTGCTACAGTTGTGATAGAAAATACACTAAAGGTCATAAGTGTATTGAGAAGAAATTATTTTACATAGATTGTGAAGAGGAAGAAGAAAATGAACAAGAAGAGGATATACACTAGGAACCAACCCAAGAAGAGGAAGAAATGAGTCCGACCATATCGTGTAATGCATTGGCAGGAATTACCACTCCTCAAACTCTCAAGATAGAAGGACATATCAAGAAGAAAAATTTAATAGTGTTGATTGATTCAGGTAGTACCCATAATTTTATTCATTGTAAGGTAGCCAAGGAATTGAATTGTTTCCTATACCCAGCACCAGAATGTCAAATGATGGTTGCAAATGGAGGAACTATAAATTGCTCTGGAAAATGCCATAATATCAAGCTAACCATGGGGGAATATGTATTGACTAGTCCAATGCTTTCCATTCCTATGGGAGGTGCCGATGTTGTACTAGGAGTACAATGGTTACAATCTTTGGGGACGGTAGCTTTTAATTTTCAAGAACTTTTCTTGAAATTTTTTTCAGAAGGAAAGGAAGTCGAATTACGGGGTATTGAAGGGAATCCGGGAAGGATAATAAGCTCTAATGTCATGACAAAGCTTCTAAAGAAATAACAATGAGGCGTAATTGCACAATTATGCTCACTAGAAGTTCCGACATCAAAATCATCTATTTCTGCAGATCTCCAACAAGTTTTGGACAATCATTCCATGGTGTTTGAAACTCCCAAAGGACTTCCACCTATTCATGATCATGATCATGCTATTCATTTGATTCCAGGAAGTGTTCCTCCAAAAATCAGGCCTTATAGATATCCTTACTTCCAAAAGAGCGAAATTGAACGTATGATTGCAGAGATGTTAGAGGCGGGTATAATTCAACCTAGTTAAAGTTCTTTCTCTGCTCCTGTAGTATTGGTACACAAGAAGGATGGATCATGGCGAATGTGTCCGGATTATAGGGAGCTCAATAAGCTCACCATTAAAGACAAATTTCCCATTCCCGTGATTGATGAATTATTGGATGAATTACATGGAGCAATTTATTTTACCAAGTTGGATCTTCATTCAGGATATCATCAAATTAGAATGAAGACTCAAGATATTCCAAAAAACGCATTTCGAACTCATGAGGGTCATTATGAATTTTTGGTCATGCCTTTTGGCCTTACCAATGCACCTTCTACATTTCAAGGGTTGATGAATTCCATTTTCAAACCCTTCCTTAGAAAATTTTTGCTAGTATTTTTTGATGATATACTAATCTACAGCAGGTCTTGGAAGGATCATGTTGAACATGTCGACAGGGTGCTCAAACTATTGCAGGAGAAACAATTATATGCAAAAACATCCAAATGTTTCTTTGGAGTACAAGAGGTGGAATATCTGGGTCATATTGTATCTCACGAGGGTGTTAAAGTAGACCCTAACAAAATTAAAGCTATTAAGGAATGGAAAGTCCCCACAACCATAAAGCAGTTGCGAGGATTTCTCGGGTTAACAGGGTATTATCGCAAGTTTGTTAAGAATTATGTGAGAATAGCAGCACCTCTAACAACATTATTGAAGAAAGATGCATTTTCATGGACTCCTGAAGCAACTAAGGCCTTTGAACGTCTTAAAGAGGCAATGTGCCTAGCACCGGTCTTAGCTACACCAGACTTCACAAAAACCTTTATCGTGGAATGTGATGCCTCAGGAAATGGAATTGGTGCAGTTTTAATGCAGGAAGGAAGACCCATTGCTTTTGAAAGTCATCCAATCAAAGGAAAGTATTTACAGAAACCTATTTATGAGAAGGAAATGTTAGCAATACCGCATGCACTAAAGAAATGGAGAACTTACCTAATGGGAAGACACTTCAAGGTAAAAATTGATCATGATAGTCTTAAACACTTTTTGGAACAAAGACTATCTTTAGAAGAGCAACAAAAATGGGTCACAAAGATGTTGGGTTATGACTTTGAAATAATCTACCAAAAAGGAAAGCTTAATGTTGTTGCAGATGCACTCTCAAGAAAGAATGAAGAGGTGGAAGCATTGCTTTGTGCCATTTCTATTATCCAACCAGATTGGATAACTGAAGCAGGAGATGAATGGAAGAAGGAAAAAGATGTATGGACACTCATTCAAAAGTTGCAGCAAGATCCTAGTACATCTGATACATTTAGTTGGAAAAATGATTCCTTATGATACAAAGATCGCTTATATCTTTGTAAGAATTCCCAACTAAAACAAAAGATTCTTCTGGAATTGCACACTTCTCCTTTAGGAGGACACTCAGGATTTTTAAAAACTTACCACAGGGTGAAGAAAGAATTTTTTTGGGATGGCCTTAAATCTGATATTCAAAAATTTGTGGCGGAATGTTTGGTTTGCCAGCAGAATAAAGTTGAGACAATTAAGACCCCGGGTCTTCTACAACCTTTATCCATTCCAAGTCAACGTTGGGAGGAGATTTCAACGGATTTTATCACAGGTTTACCTAAGTTCGAAGGAAAGAGTGTCATCATGGTGGTAGTTGATAGACTTACCAAGTATGCACACTTTTGTGCATTATCTCATCCATTTAAAGCAAGTACAGTTGCTACTACATTTATGGATAGAATTCAAAAGCTACATGGAAGACCAAGGGTTATTGTGAGCGACAAAGATCCCATTTTTACTGGAAATTTTTGGACGGAGTTATTTTCTTGTTTGGGTACTCAATTAGCTCATAGCTCATCTTATCATCCTCAATCTGATGGTCAAACTGAGATAGTAAATAAATGTTTGGAAGGATATCTTCGTTGTTTTGTATCCGATAAACAAACACAATAGGTCAAGTGGTTACCTCTTGCTGAATGGTGGTATAACACTTCCTTCCATACCGCAGCAAAAATGACCCCATTTATGGCACTTTATGGATATCATCCACCATCCATCACATCATATTTAAGAGAAAATTCGAAGGTTCAAGCAGTGGAAGATCACATCGAGCATCAAGAAGAAGTTCTCCAACTCTTAAAGGATAACCTGAATTTGGCACAAAATCGAATGAAACAACAGGCAGATCAACATCGCAGCGAGAGAAGTTTTGATGTAGGAGATTGGGTATTTTAACGGCTACAACCATATAAACAAATGTCCCTCAAGCAAGCTAAGAAGGATAATAAATTATCGCCAAAGTACTATGGTCCTTACAAGGTGTTGCAAAAGATTGGTACTATGGCATACAAATTGGAGCTTCCTACTTCTTCGTGAGTACATCCAGTTTTCCATGTTTCATGCTTAAAGAAGGTTATAGGTGAAAATATTCCAGTTCAAACAATATTGCCAGAACTTGATGAGGAAGGAAAAATAATATTGGAACCTGAAGTGGTCATGGAAACAAGAACTCGACAGCTACGGAATCGATCAATTTCAGAGTATCTCATCAAGTGGAAGAACTTACCGACTGAAGATTCTACATGGGAGGATGAGAATTTTATACAGAAGCACCCGGAGCTACTCAAGCGTTGAGGACAACACTTTTTTGAAGGAGAGGGGCATGTTAGGTCCCTATATCACTAGTATAGTCCCTTATTATTGTTAGTGTAACCCCCTTATTGTTATTATCGTACCCTTGTAACCCCCATTTTGTTATTATTGTGCCCTTAAATTATTATTGTTAGGTCGGCTAGGATTACATTGTGGCCCACTAGGATTACATTATGGCCCCATGGACTCCTATATAGAAAGGAGGTTTTGTAAATTGTATCATCCAAGAATTGTTCATTTATGTAATGTATTGGAGGTTGCCCCCTCGAAGTGGCTTATTTCTAAGGCGTTGATATCTTTTTTCTTCTATTTTTGGAGCTGGTTACACAACAGCCTTCGTACATTTTCCTGTAGAGTACTTTCATTGTTTTCTTGTCACTTGATAGAATGGCTCTCATCTGGATCAGGACTTGAGGACTTGAGGACTGTGCAACTCCTGGATTATTAAACACTTCCTAAGAATGCCCTAAATTTGCCTCAGAATAAGAATTTTCTTCAGACTTTGAAGCTTGTGAGACTTGACTGCTTATTTCTAAGACATAATTGATCGTCATGTTTATTGGTTGATCATAGGGTAAGTTTAAATCAGCAACTATCCCAAGCGTCAATCTGCGTATCCTAGAATTCTCAGAATAGTTATTAATATTATTTCCAGAAAGTGAATCTGTACTCAGAGAAGTAGCATTGATGCTTCTCTCGACACTTGCTTGAGTTGAATATGGTAGGGATATGCTTATTTATGATGAAATAGATCCTAAAAGAGGTTCACACTCAGAATATTCTCACATGGGGTCAAATTTCAGCATTGTTGTTTGATCTTTTGACTCACAATATTCTACCGAACTAGCTGCACTTTTATCCTCTTTGTAGTTTAGTTCCCTCTGCTTCAAGGAAGAGAGCAAGGAATCCCTCCAATCAGGGGTTGGTTCCTTTCACATTCCAAAAATATCATTCCTTTCAACTACAACACGGGCTTACTTTTCCAAATTACAGTTCAATGAATCCCCCTCCAGAGGAAACGTCACTCTTTCTCGTATCGTAGGTGTTAGACTGGTGTCAACAAATACAGATATAAAGGATTGTACTTGTTTAGGTTGAAGATAGGAACAAGGATGGCCTACATGCCCATTTTATTTATCTACATTCTCAGAAGTATGGAAGCATTCTGGCTTCACTTTGACTCCTGTTATACCATGTGTGTCTAGCTCGAACAGCCTTGGATCTGATGCCACCCAGCTTAAAACCTCAATAAATCTTTTTTCATTAGATATTTTCTTGAAAACGTCTTTACACCAGGGATCAGAAACACTAAAGTCTTCCTCAACTCATAGGCATATTTGTCGGATTTCTCAAAATTCCATCCCTTTGCCAAGAGATGAGGCCATACTGCTTCCCAAAATAATTCATCTACTTGATCTTTGCTAAGCCTAAAATATCCAATTACAAAAATAATAATCTCTTCAGTAGAAATCCTTGGAACATGCCTTCCCTCTAGGAATTTCGTAACGAGAAGTGCTAACTGGGTTTGTCTTTTTTGGGTGTTTGACAACCGCAGTAAGATCTTCCTTGCCTTTTCTAATTCCCATGGCTTGAACAAGTGCATTTGGTCTTGCTAATTCTTTCATCTTTTCAACAAACTCTTCCATAGAAACTCTTCCATCATTAAATGCCTTTGTTACCTCTTTATCAAAAAAAATCGTGAGACCCTATTCCTGTAAGAATATTCAACATATCATAATAGTAGTAAGGCAATATACTTTGCAACTGGGAGACTTTTTGTTTTTGAAATGTGTTTCGTAATTCCATTGAGAAAAAAAAAATTGAGAATATTACGAAAGTAAGGACAATGGATAGGCTATCACCAAAAATTGGATCAAGGGATAAAATATTAAAGACAAAGCCCAAAATCTAAAACAAGGCTCCCAATAATAGCAAATCTAATGAGATACAAAACATGGCAGAGGCGAATGAGGTTCCCTTTACAAATCCTTGAGGTTTCATACATGGAAGAAGCCTGAGCCTAGAAAAAGTAAACAAAAACATCCCTTTACAACTTCTTGGGAAACGTACAAGGGAGCAGCATATGCCTGGGCAAGAAAATCACTCAAATCTGCCAATACAGTATGCAGGGGACATTCCTTAAAGTTCATAACCCAAATCTTAAAAATCAACTATTCTTACTCAAAGAATTGAGTTCACTTTTGTGAATTCTGTCCACATGTTTCTCATCTTAGGTTAATTTTTCATTTAGGTTAAAGCTATTGTCAAACCAGGAAGAGTAATCTTGTCCAACTAGATTATGGAATTCATTTTATATGTACAGTTACAACTTACAAGATATATCATCATATCATAATGAAAACTCTATTTTCACCCCAATTAAACTAAATTGGTTTTGTGGACATTAAAATGTCATATCAGCATTCCATTGATGTATGATTAACAACAGCATACCATTTTTACATTTACATAACAAATTGAATTTTTGGCAAGAAAAATTTACCTCTAGGATCTCATGTTTCAAATGCTCAGGTATGTCAGAAATAAGACATGCCAACAATTCTCGTTGCTGCCATCCAGAGAAAATGAGTTGGCATTGGACATAATTTCTGCTCCTTGTCTTTCTAGATTCTACCCATCTGCAATATGACTATGTATTGAAGAACTTACCATAATAGTGTGATAATATATCCCCCATTTCTTTAGTTTCCACAAATATTTTCACTTCTTTAAGATTTTTCCCAAAAATATATAGCCCAAGTATGAATAAATCTTCCTCACTTTTACTCCAAGATGCACTTGAGCTGTCAGGCACTATCATGTAACCTTTTGAGCTTGAATCTTCCCCCATATTATGTATTCCTTTCTACTGAACCTAGAAATTGGAATCAATGCAGTGCTTGTTTAAGTCCAAAAAACCAGCTTTCATCTTCTTGACCATCTTCCAACTAACCCTGCCCCTTTTTCTTCAACGCCCATGAAAATAGGAAGAAGTATCAAGCACAGTCTTAGCTGCCATGATAGATTCTGTCAGGGTATCTTATGGTCTTAAGAAATATTTCTTCAAACCTGTAATATATATATTGTCTTCTCTGAGTTGGTCATTGTTACTGATATCATGGGTCCATTGATCATTTTCTAGTTCAGATAAATCATCCTGACACAATTCACAGTCTTTTTTTATGGCTCCAACTGGGGAAGACTGCTTTGAAGGGAACTCATTTAACTGAGAGTGTTCCATTTCCAAAAGGTGAAAAACAGCTTATCTGCATTACTAACACAGGTAATCCCTCCACAAACCATAGCTCAAATTCATCAGCCTTGTCATCCTTATAATCCATACTGTAATCTATTCCCAGTTGATCACAACCCATTTGCAGCTTAAATGGTGACACCTTGACTTGATACTTATCTCCAATCTGGGGGGGATTATGTGGACTATCATATTCATCACTGGAGTAAGTAGAAGCTGATCACCGTAATGGACTTCCACATATTTCATTAATTGGATCACTCCCATCATCTATTTCATGAAGAGATGACTGCATTTCCTATATTGTGATAGCCAGTCTCTTCATCTAATGACAGTATAGAGATCTGAATGGACAAACAATTTTTTGAGAAGCCCAACATTATCAAGTTCAAGGCCATAAACAACAGTAGGGACACACTCAAGTACTTGAAATGGAAAATTTCCAGATAACATAATAGACTTACTAAGTAACAATGTGAGACTCCATTCTTCACATGTGAGACTCCATTCAGCAAGGAAAATTCTATAAATTACAATATTTGTCAATAAGGGATAAAATCAATGAATTTTGGGAATTCTTAATGCGACAACTATTAATGTGGGTTAGTACGAGTTGGGGCTAAAACAAATGGTGATATATTCCATGGATTCCACCATGTTTAAAATAATTTCAAATTACGAAGAGTGAATAAGAAGCGAAGATGAATTTTATTTTATTTTTTCTCAATACAGATTTGGTGAAGAAAAATCCTCAACCAAGCTCCTAAAAGAGTTGATGGTAGTAAGAATGGATAAGAAATATAAGGTTAATGGTTTAACTAGTGTTTCACTACTCTATAAATTTATTTTTGTTTATTCATAACTTGTTGATGCTATGGTAGTTAAATATTACATATTAGTTTTTTGTCTTTGAGTTGATGGTAGTAAGAATGGATAAGAAATAGAAGGTTAAAGGTTTAGCTAGTGTTTCACTACTTTATTGATTTATTTATTTTATTCATAACTTGTTTATGTTATGGTATTTAAATATTACATCTTAGTTTTTGTCTTTTCTATAGCTATGTTTGTGAAAAGGGTAGGGAAGAATAGTGTAGTTTTTTGCAAGGTGGAGATGGTGTTCGGTTGGGGGAGTTTGTGATAAAGCTTCTTTTATATCTTCATGATCTTGTATTGATTTTTAAATCAGCCCATGGATTGCAGATGCACCTATATTCCCTTGAGCATTTTTGTAGAGTATTGGGATGCAAATCAATACTAGCAAGACCAAAATAATGATTTTCTCTAATAAAAGGAAGCAAAGTCAGCATATGTTCTTCTTTGAAGACAACATTCTTGAAGAAGTAAATGAGTACAAATACCTCGGGATTGATTTCAACAACAAACTTAATAATCCTTCTAAACTTTCTTAATATATAGAGGTGTTAACCATTGTTTGATAAATTGTCTTTACACAATGAAAAAATATACTTTGATTTCAATGGAATTTCACATAGAGTAGCCAAATTTGGCAAGAGATGCTTCTAAGCCTTGTAGCCAAATTTGGCAAGAGATGCTTTTAAGCCTAGTGTTATATTCAAATGAGCATCTCTTTCTCAAATATTTTCCTTTCTCCCAAATTTATTTCTTTCTCATTATTGGCAAGGAGCTCCATGATTTTTTTATTTGATCCAATGTATGAGGGAGTTCATGAATCCATTTTGTATGCTTCTTGAGTGCAAAGGGTTTCCTTTCCTTCATTTTCTCTCTTCATATTTGTCATTTGTTGATTCTTGTCCCACCTTGGTACTTTCTCCACTTCTCAAATGTCATATAGTAAATAATAGGATGAGAGGGGAGCATGAAGAGGAAGGATACCATCATTACTATGCCATTATTCTGGAACAATTATGTTAGTGTTACTTTATGTTAGTGTAACTTTATTTTTAAATTTAACCTCCTATTACATTCTTTAAAAGATATATAGAAAGTAAAATTTCCATATATTTCACTTAATTATTGTTTTCCACATTCCCCACTCCCCGGGGTTACTTTGCACCTCTCAGTGCAAATGCTAGTTTTTTACTCTTTCATGAATTAATGTGTTAAAAATATATGTTTTGAATATACATGTATGCATAACTCTTTTTCATAATGGTTATGGAGCAATTTTTGTGGTGGGAGCCTAAAAACAAACACTTAGTAGGTTTTGCAAAGATTTACTCAACAACTATAGTGAAGTGTAAATCACATTAAGAATTTTGTTTTTACTTAGTAAAGAGCCCATCTCCATAAAATGTATTTAATGTTTTGAAGTTATACTCTAAAATTTAGTAGATTTTCATTATATCTTTATGAAAATTTCACATCTGACTTTTACCACAATCACTATGTTTTACTATATTATCGTGTGGGTAAATTTGTTTAAAGTGTTAGCTCCATGTCAATTGCACAAGGCAACTATGTTGTAACCTCCACCACTGTGTGTTTAGAGGAAGAATCCTTTGCCTTAACTTTCACACAAAGGCATGCTTTGTGGGATTTGGTAAGGTCACTGAAGTAGATGAAAGCATCAAAAATATTGCAGACATTGGTGGACAAAGTGATGGATTGGCTTGCGTACACAAAATACCAACATGAATGCATCTGCATGCTTGCCCCTCATCGCATATTTCAATTATCGAAGGATCAATCATCTGCACAATATTTCCTTGTTTATATAAGCCCCAGGCTTTCATAATCACAACGAATCGTCATGTTGCTATTCAATATATACATCATGGAGAGATCTATAATCTCGACCTCAATTTATTTTTTATAGTGAACGCGTACATAAATTCATATCAATATAGATCAACAGTGAAATCCCTAAACTCATGCTTCAATAAACAATTTATATATCAAACTATATAGTGTAGCTTCTATAACGTGTTGGAAATACAATAATTAGAACATTATTAACCATTATTAACAGTATTGTAATTATACAATAATTACAATACCGTGGACATTTGTGGTCGAAGTGAAGGGTAGGCTTGCGTACACAAAAGAGCAACATGAATGCATCTGCACGCTTTCTCCTCGTCGCATCTTTCAATTATCGAAGGATCAATCATCTGCACAATATTTCCTTGTTTATATAAGATCCAGGCCTGCATAATCACAAAGAATCGTCATTTTGATCATATTTAATATATACATGATGGAGAGATCCATAATCTCGGCCTCAATTTAATTTTATAGTAAACGAGTACAAAAATTCATATCAATATAGATCAATAGTGAAATCCTAAAATCATGCTTCGATAAACAGTTTATATATCGAATTATATAGCATGCTGCATAGTTTTTTTTTAATCTTAGTAGGTCCTTTCTATTTTCTATTTATATAAAAAGACAGGTATAGTAAATACAAAAAATAGGCCTCAATCTGCCCATAGGAAACCAGGTCTGTGGCCATCTAAGTGCATTGAACGCAATCCAAAACATGTACTTCCTTAGTTTACTACGAATAGTCTTTAGGTATTTGATATCAAAGTTTCATGTTACTAACATTTACATAATGCAAAAGAAATTTATCCACTATCAAAAACTAAAAGAACTGAGTCTGGCTAATCCTCAACTAACTGGCTAGTCATCATCTGACTCCACTGGGGCCGGATCTTTGATGCTTGAACCTGGCATATCAACCTGATGCATGGCCTGAATGTCCTTCTCGTTTCTGCCAAGTCGAGCATACTGGTGGTTTTGGTGCAAGTTCATTTCTTGGATGCTTCTATTAATCTCTACCAGAGTGGTAACTGCCCTGGGATCTCCTCCTACTTCCTGGACTGACATAATTACCTTAACCAGAAGGCATTTTATCAGCCAGTAGGTTCTGATTGAGTGGTGAAATAAAGAAATTATTTCTCGGGTATGACCCGGGTCTATAATAACTTGTTGTAGTTCTTTCGCTGCAATGTCATCCTCTTCTTCAATTTTGGTTCTAGCTTCCATCTCCCAGCCACGAATGAGTGATTTTATTAAACATGGATTTTCCTCTCAATAAAACTGGAATAAGGGCTCCATGAGTTCTCTGCTGGATTCCCTGCCTCTCTTGGCTGACGGACTTGAAATTTTGGCCTTGCCTTTTCTAGTATCTACCTTTTTTCCTTTGTTTTTCTTCACCATAGTTGGATTTCAGTCGGACTGTAATATGATACAGAATTGAGTAACTACAATCCCTGGAGCATAAACATGATAAAAATTACCCAACCAGTTAATGAACATAGTATTAGACATAAAATGGTTGGAGACAATAGCAGTGGGATAATGGTGGTCGTGAACCCCTTAACAATTTGCGAGTTGAGAAATATTCCTAAGACTGAAATCATTCTACCTAACCACCATGAAATTCTTAACTATATTACTACCTACCCCAGTCACTAGCAAAGGAAGAGTAGCAGGCGAATTCAACTAGAAAATAGAGAGAGACAAACAGTTGTCGACTTTGAGATTGAAACTATTATTGCATGCACTCTGCAAAGCAAAGCGACTATCTTCCCCATTCTCAAGCGGAGGATGATAAGAAAGCAAGTTCAACCAGAAACCTGAGAAAGAAAAATGATGAATTATCCCTCCCCTTCCTCGACCAATGTTAACATCATGCAACTCCATGCATGCATTTTCCCAATCCTTGGCAGACAATTCCGACCCAAACTGAGGGTGGATGACTACTTTCTCACAGCATCTAACTCCTGAAACATAAGCAAATAGGGGTATTGCATTCAAAAAATTATCTATCCAAGAAGTATTATAACCTTGTCGGTGATGACCCAAGCGAATTCGACAATTGACAATATAATTACAGGTTTTTAGACAGACATAGAAAAGATAGTCCAGAAAAATGAATATTTTCCTCTGCATGGTGTGAAACTCAGACACCCTCTTCATCATAACAACAAAAGGTGAATTGGATACATACCAATAAACCAATGTAGGCCACCAACAATGTCTGCAGGTTCTGTCGAGTTGCATGTGCCAGGAACCAGCTTCGTTGCAGAGAAGGAATGTAACAATGCTTTGCAGCCAGAGCGCCTTTACCTGCCTCAAGAAGTCCCGTGGGCACTTTCCCCAACCTTCCTCTGACATCCCAGCTGTCCTCCCCAATTGTTTCACTTGCAGATTAATGATCGTAATTATGATCATACTTGCTAAACTCCCTCTTTGGTGCCTCGTCGGCCGTGTTCTGCCTTTCGACGCATGCAGGAGCCATGTTCCGGTCCTTCCTCACCACGTAGCCTTCCGCCTTGTCCACCTTGTACTCTTCGCATAACATTCCCAGCCAATTGGAACCCTGATCGAGGGTGGTGGTTGTAATCATGACCAATTTGCTCCCCATCTTGTTGCACGATGAGCCAGAGCTCCCCCATATCTGGTTCCAAATTATTTCTCCATGGTTGATCTAGGAATTGATCTCCATTGTTGCAGGCCCAGTTTTCTAGACAATATCCTACTTCATTGCCCAATTGTTTCGGGGAATTAACACCCCAGAGGTTGGTTGGGATACAACCTCCACAGAGCAGGGGCGTACTACTTAACAGAGACTCACACAACCATGCACGTTCAAAAAAACTAAATAGAGCAGAATGAGAGATTTACCCGTTGGTCCTACATTTGAAGTAGATCCACGTGGAGTCCAAACTCCCTGCAACCGTCCTTCCTCCTTAACCTGAAATACAAGAAGAAACCAGCACAAAGGACAAGTTGTACAGCATATATCTACTCTAAATGTCAGTGAGATTCATATAAAACATTAACAAATCATAACGAACAAGCCAGATAACAAATATTCTCATACATAAAAGCATACACTAAGACGTTTATTTCTGGGAACAAGATGATACTTCCGTATTATAAATAGTACGTACAAAAGTAATCAAGTGGAGAGATCACCTCGATCCTTCCAAGGCTCGTGTACCGTCGTCCGGATTCGTCGCGCCCTTGCCTCGCTAAGACTCTTTCAAGACTTGTGCACACGAGATGGCATATAAATGGATGAACATCTCCAGGAAACAAGGGTTTCCTGTATAAATCTGGGAAAGTGCAGGAGGCACGGGGAATCAGACTTGAATTGGGATTCCAACAGAGTATAATATCTATAAAATTTCTCTCTCCCTTAGGCCATCCACATGAGGCCATAGTCCCTCCAAGTAGTTTTAAGGGCTGGAAATAAGCACATGGGTCGTGTTGAACTACTCCGAGTAAACTTTATATCAACTCAGTCACAAATTAGGGATTTTTTTATATATTTTTTAATTATTTTAATGGCATATGCGGAAAAGTACATGTGGACTCGCGTATACACGCGGAAAAGTCTGGGCATAACCGCGTATGGGATTCTTAACACTGCTTTTTAATGAATTTTGTTCAAGTCTGTGGGAATGGGTGCCCAAGGCCATAGAGACACTCATGAATCACATGAGGGTGAAAAATGATGCTATAACAGATGCCCCCTAATATATGAGGTCAGAAGGGGTACATGATGGCCGAAATGTATTATGCACATAGAAAGAACTTTCCAAGGACAAGAGAGGACTTCACCAGATTTGTACCGCCAAAACCAATGAAAGCAACCAGAGAGTCAACCTTGCTGCCGAGGCGGTGGCATACCCATGCCTTACCAAAAATACATCATATAGAGAGTAGTGAAATAGATCCAACATGTATACAAGTATAACTGAACTGAAAGTACGCAATGAATCATCTGAGCATGGTCCGGAAATATAAGTCCGAATCAATGTCCAAGTATCACATATAGAAAGCTGATCAAAAGATGGTGCAACTGGATGTCCGATCAAATAAGTAATGAATCTCCAAGTACCGGATCATAAGTGGTGGATCAAACGGTACAATCACGCAACTCGGGGACCAACATATAAAATGCTGCTGTGCTGAACTGCAACATATAAGGGTGGACGGAAACACTGGCAGAAACTGAAAGGACGGTCAACAGTGAACCGAGAAATGCTGATGCAACC
>CM076581.1:407123163-407277417 GCA_034641835.2 Pinus albicaulis
ATTCAAATTTACACGATCATTCTTTTGGTTGTATTGTCTTCATAAGAAAACCTGCATTAAACATTGTTGGAATTTCTTCAAAACTGGCCATGGAAAAGGAGAACATGACAGTGCGGGAGCATGCATAAAACGAGTATTTCGAAGATATCAAATGAACCACTCTGCACGCCGATTTGTGAACGCTGAAGAAGTTGTTCAATGGTGCATCGCTGCTCTAAGCCATGAGAAAAACCCATCAAGAGAAGTGCGAAGGTACATTCAATTTAATTTATATTAGAAATCTAATTTTAAACATTGTACATTTATCATGCAATGATTATTTTTAATTGTATTTTGATATCATATTTACAAATTCTTTTTCCAATTTTCCATATAAAGGTTTTTTTGGCATATTGGAATCGAAGACGTAGATAGATCAATTGGAAATGACGTTGAAACAATAAAAGGGACTCGAAAATTGCATTCAAAGATGTTTTTGCCGTAATTGCACCTATTGACAACGATGAAAATGTGAAGTATTATTTGATGCGTTGCACTGAACAAAAAATGAAATTATTACAAGACTATAATGATCACGGATTTCAGTATGACAAAGGGTCTATTATACTGAAAGGTTATTTTTTCAAACAAACTCGTTAAAGTGGAGACTTTGTTTACTTCGAAGACTATGAACCCGATTCCATAAGTTGTCAATATAGTCACTTGGTGTGTGCAGCACGCATAAAGTTGATAGAAGTTCAATCAAAGAAAAAATCAAAAATTAAGAAATGGAAAATGTCAAAATCCGATAATGAACGGATTATTGAGGATGGAATTCCATTAGAATTTTTTTGAGTGAAGTGTCCAACAATTTTTTATCTTTGGATTAAATATGTTTTAGACCTTTCAGTACTCAACTAAAAATTGAGTTGCTTATGTTATTTGTGGTTTGCAGATGTTACAAATTGTTTGGGTA
Source organism: Pinus albicaulis (assembly GCA_034641835.2). Taxonomy (NCBI): domain Eukaryota; kingdom Viridiplantae; phylum Streptophyta; class Pinopsida; order Pinales; family Pinaceae; genus Pinus; species Pinus albicaulis. The sequence continues at coordinate 407,124,119 of CM076581.1, forward strand.
CAAGCACGTGCTCTAGTATCAACTGAAAGTAGTTTTTCTATACATGTGCATTGATTAAAAATGTTAAATATGTATTGGATATATATATATATATATATATATATATATATATATATATTCATTCTAGAATGAAATTAATTGTTCTTGTATATTAATTGTTCTTTTATATGTTCTCCGACCATATGGTACAAATTATTTCACTTTATTTTGTAAAGTCAGATTCGGTCCCCATATGGCCTAGCCTCCAAGGGATGAGATAACAAGTGGTTGTCCCCACTTGCCCGAATCTCAGCTTTTAAGTACAATTTTACTGTTTATGTCAGGTATCTTACATGATGTCCTAGCCAAAGATAGATTCTCTTTGTTTCAAGTTTCCAGTAAAAGTTGTCACCGAATGACCTGCTCGAACTCTTGTAGTAAACACCATACCTCATCTCTCTTGCTCTCCAATATTATTAGGTTTAATTATTATAAGACAAAAATCGTTCTACATTGTCAATAATTTTTTGCGCTTACACTAAAATCAATGAACACTATTAATCCAGTGTCTTTACAAGTAATTTACCATCATACATGCAATTATATCAAATTAGAAATCAACATATACAATGAAATCAATGAGGATTGTCTTGTTACAAGTAACATAATTTCAATTTACCATATGTGCAAATGTAGGTTGAAACCATCCAAAACTTTAAGTTGTAAATTGAAACCATCCAAAACTTCAAGTTTTAAAACCCTTTTGATTATATATTGTGCATCATTAAAACATTTAACATTTAAAGTTCATTAAATATCACATGCAAAAGTCAAGAACATGGAAGATAAGATCAAGAGGGACTTTCTTGATCCGAAACCTATTAGTTTGAAGAAAGAAAATGCAAGTGTTGGCACACAAGGAAAAGAAGACGACCACACTAAGAGGATTGGTGCACTTCGTTTGGAAGGAGTCAATATATGTCGTATTGGAGCAATTAGACAGAATTCGAAAAGGAAAGAGCTTGAACCAATTCAAGCAGACCCAAGATCGAATTGTTCTATGGAGCTTCATGAGAAGAGATAAGTGAAAAGCACTGTTAAGCCATGCCAATTATAATTCACCAACTCTGCACAAACATTTAACAAATTAAATATCACATGCCAAAGTCGTTTCAAGTTTCCGGTAAAAGTTGTCACCGAATGACCTACTAGGATATTATAAATACTAACTTTGTAAGATCATTTGGCATTCGGAAAAATTCGAAAGTCTTATACCGTCAATCAATTTAAAGTATCATTCACCCTAGGGAGTGTAAAATATTCAATGTAGGTTCGTGACGATGCTCACTCCTAGCTTGAAGCAGCGCCAATGACCAATTCTTTAATGAATTCCAATGCACTAGACCAAAGTTGGTTCAACCTACTTGGTTTTTCACGCAAGAAATTCCAAGGATGGACTTTCTAGACAAACTGCTGAAATTGAAAAGCTTGACATGGAGATACGACAAGGTGAACAAAGACTTCAGGAACTCTTTATGGAAAGGGCTCACATGAAGAAAATAAGCACCACGTTGCAGGCTAAAGTCAAGAACATGGAAGATAAGATCAAGAGGGACTTTCTTGATCCGAAACCTATTGGTTTGAAGAAAGAAAATGCATGTGTTGGCTCACATGGAAAAGAAGACGACCACACTAAGAGGATTGGTGCACTTCGTTTGGAAGGAGTCAATATATGTCGTATTGGAGCAATTAGACAGAATTCGAAAAGGAAAGAGCTTGAACCAATTCAAGCAGACCCAAGATCGAATTGTTCTATGGAGCTTCATGAGAAGAGATATGTGAAAAGCACTGTTAAGCCAAGGGCTAGTTCGAAAGACATATTGGAAGAGGAAATGTTGAAGAAGATTGCGAAAGTAAGGCACAAGACAAGGAGGAATGATTATGAAAGTTCCTTGGACTTGAGATTCATGTCTACAACCGTACATGGGAAAAATTTCTCTGCTTTGATAGACACGGGGGCTACCCATAGCTTCCTAAGTCGAAATGCAGCTTCATCTCTTAGAAAGAGGAAGGCTAGCATCGAGAAAGAGTTGAGTGCTTTCAAGGCAGTCAACTCGAGGATGAAAGCAATGACTGGTGTCATGAAAGGCACACATGTGAGAGTAGGGTCATGGTTTGGAAAGATAGACTTAAGAGTCATTGACATGGATGATCATTCTATTATGGACCATACCAATGATGGACCGAGACATTCTCTTAATTCTTGTGATCAATCTTAAACTATTTTATGAAAGATAGATAAACCATTTAAATATTTAGCTCAAACTTTTGTAGTAAACACCATACCTCAAGTCTCTCTTGCTCTCCAATATTATTAGGTTTAATTATTATAACACAAAAATCATTCTACATTGTCAATAATTTTTTGCGCTTACACCGAAATCAATGAACACTATTAATCCAATGACTTTACAAGTAATGTACCATCATACATGCAATTATATCAAATCAGAAATCAACATATTCTGTAATGAAATCAATGGGGATTGTCTTGTTACAAGTAACATTTCAATTTACCACATGTGCAAATGTAGGTTCACATTCTATCATTCATGTAGTTTTAAAAACTTCAGATACCATGCCAATTATAATTCAACTATCCAACAAAAAAATTTAACATTAAATATCACATGCCATGCCAATTATAATTCAACTATCCAACAAAAACATTTAACATTAAATATCACATGTCAAATGTAATTCAGATGACAACATTACTTCACATTCACATGCCAAAAGTACTAAACCCATCCAAAGAACACTGAAATCAATGAACACTATTAATCCAATGACTTTACAAGTAATGTACCATCATACATGCAATTATATCAAATCAGAAATCAACATATACTGTAATGAAATCAATGGGAATTGTCTTGTTACAAGGAACATTTCAATTGACCACATGTGCAAATGTAGGTTCACATTCTATCATTCATGTAGTTTTAAAAACTTCAGATGGCATGCCAGTTATAATTCAACTAGATCCAACAAAAACATTTAACATTAAATATCACACATCAAATGTAATTCAGATGACAACATTACTTCACATTGACATGCCAAAAGTACTAAAACCATCCAAAGAACACTGAAATCAATGAACACTATTAATCCAATGACTTTACAAGTAATGTACCATCATATGTATGCAATTATATCAAATCAGAAATCAACATATACTGTAATGAAATCAATGGGGATTGTCTTGTTACAAGTAACATTTCAATTTACCACATGTGAAAATGTAGGTTCACATTATATCATTCATGTAGTTTTAAAAACTTCAGATGCCATGCCAATTATAATTCAACTATCTAACAAAAACATTTAACATTAAATATCACATGCCATGCCAATTATAATTCAACTATCCAACAAAAACATTTAACATATGTCCAAAAATATGTCCAAAAAACATATTGTAATAAAATATGTCCAAATATTGCAAATCTCACTCAAGTATCAAACTGTATCAAGTTTAACAAATTTTAAAACCATCTAAATTTTGAAATCATATCAAATCTACTGTATATCTTGTCCATCAAATGGAGGATCTAGCCTCTGGGTCTCGGTTAGCTCCCTATCCTGTAAATAGGAAACCGACATACACAATGCACATGTACTTGAACATTAAAATTTGAAGTTTTAAAAATGAATGAGAATATATATATCTAGAACTTCACGTAAAAAACAAAATATAACAAAAAAATCATGCAATACCTCGTAAGGTTGCCTCTCCATTTGATGAATAGGATCTGCCATAGAAACATCTCCAGTGGTAACCTGTACAATATACATGTACAGTTAAATATAAATATATATATATACATAAATAATTTATATAAATTAAAAACTTTCAAATGAAAATGCACATGTACATATATAAACTTATTTGAACAATAATATTAAAAAAAAGAACTAAAGACAACTTCTTCAAATGCTGTGGATGTTCCTATCTCCGTCGCTAAAGTCCTCGGATTAAAAAAATCTTCTATACGAACCTAAATTCAAAACATTTTAAATAACTCAAAATATAGATCTCTCTCTATATATCTCAATTTTTAATGGAACTTTTTGAGGTAACACAAATTTTGAACTTGTGAAAAATTTTCCATACTTGTACATCTCCCAATGAAGTAGAAGGTATATCTCCTAAAGAAGAAGAACGTACCGGCATCCCAAAAACATCAGACGGAATCGGTACCTGTTAAAACATTTTATCGAATTATATATATACATACATGTACATGTGTGGCAACAATTATTTATTTTAGAGTCACTTAAAAAAAACTAACATACATGTGCCAACATATCATGATGGTCAGACCCAGCTGCATCGTTTGAGCCAGAGGTCCCGAACGTAATATTAACATTTTCATCATGCATCATGCCTGAGAACTGCAAATGGTGTTTTAACATATAATCATACATTTTTGTTAGATTAATGTACACATACAAATAAATGTATACATGTGTAAATACACATGTATTTATTACAAATTGTACACATGTATATGTAAATATAATTTCAAACCCTAAGGTCACTAACACATATCGTTCTGGTGCCCTCTTCCTCACGAAAAATTAGGTCTTGCAGACCATTACGACAATTTATTGCGTATGTTCGGAGATCTTCAACATTCATGTTGTAAATCTCCTCATCTGTATGATAAACAAAATTGGCACGTGCATTTTCATGTGCTCTTTGTCAATTTAAGCCAATATCGACTCCACTCAATCCGCTATGAACATTTTCGATCATAACATCTCTTGCTTCACGACTTATTTGAGAAGTTGCATCCATCTCTTATCGCAGGGTTTTGACTCGAGACGGTCGACTCACCAATGGCGGCTCAGGGCGAGGCAACTCCACATCTCGCTTAGCGCCCTTATGTTGATATAATCGACCTCTCCCCGGGCCAAAAAATTTTGAAGGAAGGTCATTGTAGTCTGGTTTCATACCCAAAACAAATTCCGCATAAAACATTTGTGCAAAATAAAGAGGAACCTTATCGTTCCATGGAAGCCTTCCAAAGGCCGCAAGATGTCGACTATACAAATATTGTGCTTTGTCTGGGTGCTTGAAATACTGCACCTTCAACATCTTTCTTTTTGGCCCTTCCTTATAATTAAACATTGACTTAGCCTCCGCTCTTGAAACTCTTTTTTTTATGTCCTGCCATTTATCGGGACCTATCACTGTTTCTCTTCTCTTTCTCATCACTTCTACAAATGAATCAGTGGTTGGCCCCAAATCTTTGTACACTTTTAACATTTCACTCAATGAATGTGTAACTATTTCTAGGCTTTGTCTACTCTCAGCAGGTAGAGACAAATCCTGGAGATCTCTTTGCAATTTTGCATAAAGGCTTTGACACCTTTGTAAGGTGCATTCCGCCATGTTCGTTTCCCATGGTATATCAGTAATCTCAGCCGGATAAGTTGTGCTAGGTTGACAACCTTCTTCTTCAATGTAGCGCGTTGCCCTGCGTCTTTTTTGACCACTGGCTCGAACATTTTCAGCCTCTGCATCAATATATATAAAATTTCATATATTAGAAAAAACACGTGTAAAAAAAAGTTGTAAAAATTTAATGAAAAAATATTGAAATTGATGGCAACCTTGATGTTGTTGGTTAACATCATCTCCAACATGACCCTGCTGAGAACCAACCCCAGAATGATGATGCTGAGAACCAGACCCATAGTGACCCTATTGAGAACCAACAGCCGTTGATTGCTGGCCTTCGGGGGAATAAATATCACCCCCTTCCCGCAACCTGCTACCTCGACCGGTTGAACCTTGGCCACGCTCCATTGATGGAGTAGAAAGCCTTCTCCTCTTGCCTCCTAAAAATTAAAATATGAAACTTATTAACAACTAATTTCACTCACAAAGTTAATAAAAAAATCAACTCCATACGTACACACATGTATGGAGATTTAAGATTATATTTAAATACCGTGAACATCCTCCAATCCCTGAGCCTCCATATGGGATTCGGTCAATCTTCGTCTTTCATCCTCCATGATATATATCTATTGGTCGACATTCACAAAATAGATTTCAAAAAATCAATACCTCGAAGTAAAATCCAGTTTGGGGCTGTTAAATCCAGTATGTTCTATATTTCTTACATTTCTGCCCTCTTATTTTTCTTTCCAACCAAGGTTTATAAAATAACATGAGAAGCAACATGAGACTTAGAACAATCATTTTCATTATCTATATGGAAGGCAAGAATGATTATATCCCCTTGAGCTTAAGCTTATGTAGTTTGTCAATTTTTATCATATATTTTTTGGTATGTGTAAATGTTTTTTTTATCTATAGTACAAGTCATGAGTTCCCCAATTTTACCTTATGTAAAGCATGATTCTAGGATTACTAAAATTTGTACTTGGTTTTTTAAGAATATATCAAATAAAGTTTTTGAGAAGCAAATATGGCTTGTTCCTTAGAATTTGGCACTTTGAATTTCCTTCCCCATATTTCTGGTTAATGATTATAACCTTAAAATGGCTAATATTGGTTTGTCATCATCATCTAAAAATGACTTGGCAGATGAAAATTTACCATGTCAATCATCATCACTTCACACCATCTCATACATGACCCCTTCTACATATTATATGCATGAATTTTTGAAATGTCATCCTCTCTACCTATCCCATGAATGGATTGTGACAACAGGTGAATAAAATACAATTTATAAGCAAAAGATAGTTTCTAGCTTGTCCTCCTCCATCCGCCCCATAGCTATGATTTCTCAATTTTCCACTTCCAACTTTCTATTCTCGAAATTCATTAGCAGCTAATTTTATCGATAGCCACACCACTATACATATAATTATCATATACACTACTACATTAATGAACTCTACGTTGTTTTTTATTGTGAATTCCAATAACAAACAATGTTAATTGAGTTTAGTAGTGTATATAACAATTTCTTTGACTTCCAGGTGTGTTGTGACTATTAGTAGAATTAACTACCAAAATGAATTTCCAAAATAAAATGTTGGAAGAGAAAAAATAGGCAATCACTAGATATGGAGTGCGTGGAGGAGGACAAACTTATAGTGATCCCTTCCTTATCAAATTTCCTTTATTCACCTAATGTCACAATCAATCATGGTCTAGATAGAAGGGATGACCTACCATAAATTCAATCATATAATGTGTAGAAGGGTCATATGTAGATGGTGTGAAACGATGATTACAAACATGATAATTTTTCATCTACTAGGTCATTTTGAGATGATGATTACAAACCAATGCTATCCCATTAAAGGTTATAATCATTGGTGCCTAATGTGGGGTGGACAATTTAAATCAAGTTCGTATCAAAGTACAATTTAGCTCATTTTAGTCAAGGTTAGTTAGAAAAATTAGCTATTGGTTTCTACCTTCAATTTCCTCTGAAAATGAATGTGTACGTGCTTTTGAGAGACATTAGAGACATTAGAGTACCTTCAATTTCCTCTGAAAATGAATGTGTACGTGCTTTTGAGAGACATTAGAGACATTAGAGGAACAAGGTCCAATTTTTTGATGAAAATGTGCTATGAAAGTAAAGGGTTTTAAAGGCAAGCATGTACAAGGCATAGTTGAGCCAAATGTTCTTCAAGAAGGGCCTAATTATTTGGGTCTTGGTTATGGAAAACATGGAAAATGCTCCAAAGCCAAGGAGGCTTGTGAGGTTTGTGTTCATGATGAATGTAACATGTACATAGTTTACCTTAAAGTTGTTGTGTTTTACGGATATTAAAATGAATAACTTCTATTTAGATCCATTCCAGAGATTGACTGCAGGGGCATTTACTAGATATGTCACCTTTCATAAAAGATGAGATCGAGAGGCTACCTGGCCCTTTACAGACTCTGCTATAGAACTTGTAGAAGTAAACACTAGAGGCATTAACAATATCAAAGAACGTTTTCATGCTCAGACATGGGAATGTGTCTCTTTCCCTACGCAAAAGAATAGCTCTTGAGGTAGTTAATCTTCATAGACAGGTCATCAAGCAAGTCAATGTGATCATCCCTCCTTCCCTCCCTTCTAAAATAATTATGTTTTTCGGGTCAGAAAGCCAAAATATGGAGACAATTATCACCAAATCCAACGTACAATTATGCATGATGGAGAATATCTAACGCTTTCCCTTGTTAAATATATTAACAAGGGAAAGCGCTAGAGATTCTCCATCATGCATAATCATATGTTGATGCTTATAGAGTGAAAAAACTGAAAGAATCAACTTGTAGGGTCATTTTAATGGGGGGTGGAGAATTCAGGTCTTTGCAAATTCAAAGTATGGTGCATGTTGCATGAAGCAAGATGTTGAAAGTAGAGTTATGTTAGACACACTTAAATGCAACAAATATGGAAATTCGTACATGAGCTCTATTATTTGACTTAAGAGTCAGTTGTTTGAAAAGGCATGTTTTGTCAACTTGTGTTTGGTTGATGGTTTTGTACACCAATATGTAAGAGTACATGGACATATTCACATGATGTGAATTTGTTTTTTTCTTTGAAGGAGAAAAATGATGTGTTTTCAGTTTGATGGTTTTGTTTGTGACAAGACATCACAAGATTTTGCGAAGGTCCACTCTTTAGCGAGAGCCTCATGATTACAACCTATCCGTGAGAATCAAATGGGAGTGCATCCTTATTTTGAAAACAAGTAGGATTCTAAGCTACCTAGGACTCAAACCAGCATTTTTAAATTTGAAATATAATGGTGTTGTTTCAATGTCTGAATCCACAACCCTAACACATGAAATCAATAATCTAATTACACGTGAAATAAACAGTTATTTTCTCCAGAATTAAAAATATAACTTAAAACTAAATTCAACATAGTTGAAAGAAAAAGAAGTGCCATTGAAATGGTTTGCTGACAAATGGTTAGATTTCTCATCCAATTAAGGCCTAGCATGTATTTTTATGTTTCATTAATTTCTTTGCAAATTCAAAGTATGGTGCATGTTGCATCAAGCAAGATGTTGAAAGTACATGAGCTGTATTATTTGACTTAAGAGTCAGTTGTTTGAAGAGGCATGTTTTGTCAACTTGTGTTTGGTTGATGGTTTTGTACACCAATATGTAAGAGTACATGGACATATTCACATGATGTGAATTTTTTTTTCTTTGAAGGAGAAAAATGATGTGTTTTCAATTTGATGGTTTTGTTTGTGACAAGACGTCACAAGATTTTGCGAAGGTCCACTCATTAGCGAGAGCCTCATGATTACAACCTATCCGTGAGAATCAAATGGGAGTGCATCCTTATTTTGAAAACAAGTAGGATTCTAAGCTACCTAGGACTCAAACCATCATTTCTAAATTTGAAATATAATGGTGTTGTTTCAATGCCTGAATCCACAACCCTAACACATGAAATCAATAATCTAATTACACATGAAATGAATAGTTATTTTCTCCAAAATTAAAAATATAACTTAAAACTAAATTCAACATAGTTGAAAGAAAAAGAAGCGCCATTGAAATGGTTTGCTGACAAATGGTTAGATTTCTTATCCAATTAAGGCCTAGCATGTATTTTGATGTTTCATTAATTTCTTTGCAAATTCAAAGTATGGTGCATGTTGCATGAAGAAAGATGTTGAAAGTACATGAGCTCTATTATTTGACTTCAGAGTCAGTTGTTTGAAGAGGCATGTTTTGTCAACTTGTGTTTGGTTGATGGTTTTGTACACCAATATGTAAGAGTACATGGACATATTCACATGATGTGAATTTTTTTTTTCTTTGAAGGAGAAAAATGATGTGTTTTTAGTTTGATGGTTTTTCTTGTGACAAGACGTCACAAGATTTTGCGTAGGTCCACTCTTTAGCGAGAGCCTCATGATTACAACCTATTCGTGAGAATCAAATGGGAGTGCATCCTCATTTTGAAAACAAGTCGGATTCTAAGCTACCTAGGACTCAAACCATCATTTTTAAATTTGAAATATAATGGTGTTGTTTCAATGCCTGAATCCACAACCCTAACACATGAAATCACTAATCTAATTACACATGAAATAAATAGTTATTTTCTCCAAAATAAAAAATATAACTAAAAACTAAATTCAACATAGTTGAAAGAAAAAGAAGCGCCATTGAAATGGTTTGCTGACAAATGGTTAGATTTCTTATCCAATTAAGGCCTAGCATGTATTTTGATGTTTCATTAATTTCTTTGCAAATTCAAAATATGGTGCATGTTGCATGAAGCAAGATGTTGAAAGTACATGAGCTCTATTATTTGACTTGAGAGTCAGTTGTTTGAAGAGGCATGTTTTGTCAACTTGTGTTTGGTTGATGGTTTTGTACACCAATATGTAAGAGTACATGGACATATTCACATGATGTGAATTTTTTTTTTCTTTCAAGGATAAAAATGATGTGTTTTCAGTTTGATGGCTTTGCTTGTGACAAGACGTCACAATATTTTGCGTAGGTCCACTCTTTAGCGAGAGCCTCATGATTACAACCTATTCGTGAGAATCAAATGGGAGTGCATCCTTATTTTGAAAACAAATAGGATTCTAAGCTACCTAGGACTCAAACCATCATTTTTAAATTTGAAATATAATGGTGTTGTTTCAATGCCTGAATCCACAACCCTAACACATGAAATAAATAGTTATTTTCTCCAAAATTAAAAATATAACTAAAAACTAAATTCAACATAGTTGAAAGAAAAAGAAGCGCCATTGAAATGGTTTGCTGACAAATGGTTAGATTTCTTATCCAATTAAGGCCTAGCATGTATTTTGATGTTTCATGAATTTCTTTGCAAATTCAAAGTATGGTGCATGTTGCACGAAGCAAGATGTTGAAAGTACATGAGCTCTATTATTTGACTTAAGAATCAGTTGTTTGAAGAGGCATGTTTTGTCAACTTGTGCTTGGTTGATGGTTTTGTACACCAATATGTAAGAGTACATGGACATATTCACATGATGTGAATTTTTTTTTTCTTTGAAGGATTAAAATGATGTGTTTTCAGTTTGATGGTTTTGCTTGTGACAAGACGTCACAAGATTTTGCGTAGGTCCACTCTTTAGCAAGAGCCTCATTATTACAACCTATCCGTGAGAATCAAATGGGAGTGCATCCTTATTTTGAAAACAAGTAGGATTCTAAGCTACCTACGACTCAAACCATCATTTTTAAATTTGAAATATAATGGTGTTGTTTCAATGCCTGAATCCACAACCCTAACACATGAAATCACTAATCTAATTACACATGAAATAAATAGTTATTTTCTCCCAAATTAAAAATATAACTAAAAACTAAATTCAACATAGTTGAAAGAAAAAGAAGTGCCATTGAAATGGTTTGCTGACAAATGGTTAGATTTCTTATCCAATTAAGGCCTAGCATGTATTTTGATGTTTCATTAATTTCTTTGCAAATTCAAAGTATGGTGCATGTTGCATGAAGCAAGATGTTGAAAGTACATGAGCTCTATTATTTGAATTGAGAGTCATTTGTTTGAAGAGGCATGTTTTGTCAACTTGTGTTTGGTTGATGGTTTTGTACACCAATATGTAAGAGTACATGGACATATTCACATGATGTGAATTTTTTTCTTCTTTGAAGGAGAAAAATGATGTGTTTTCAGTTTGATGGTTTTGTTTGTGACAAGACGTCACAAGATTTTGCGAAGGTCCACTCTTTAGCGAGAGCCTCATGATTACAACCTATCCGTGAGAATCAAATGGGAGTGCATCCTTATTTTGAAGGAGAAATTTCAATAGGCTTTAGGAAATTTAATTTCAAGTCATTTAATTTCACTATAAATAATTCAGAGGTACATGAAATGAATAGTATTTAGGAAGAACAATAGTCCCTCATGGAATATGAAGAAAGTAGCCACTTCATTTTGTATATATGCATGCTTTGAGTTACTCCTCAAAAAATTTCAAAACATGTTTATTTATTACTCTACCCATCCAGGATTTTCATAGGATCCATAGCACATACATTTCTATATGCCCTAGTTGTTGTAAGGCCTAATTATTTCATCACTTTCAAAGGAATTACATCAGTTGTTTTTCCTAAATCTAGCATATAGTTGTGTAATAATATTTTATTTATTAGTAGGAATATATGAAAATGTTTATGAATTACATTTTTATTCCCTACATTCATCTTTTATAACTCTATAGGATAATCCTCAAAAGTAGGGTCATCTACTTCATCAAATTTTAAGAACTTCTTAACCTTATATCTTTATTTTATATTTGCATAACTTCCACAAATGGGATAGAAACAAGATATTTTCCAAGTGTTGAAGTAAACCAACATTAATTTCATTGTACACTCTTTATATACGTATGGTTGAATGTTGTACATCTGGTACATAGATCAATTTGTTGTTTTCATTGTTTACTCTTAAAAATTATTTGAAGTGGGAGCAAAGAGTTGGTTTCTTCCTAGGTTGGCTTACATTTCCTTTAATATGTGATCCATCCCTTTCTCTAATTTATATTTTTATCTCTTCTATTAATTATGTTATTCTTTCTATGTATTGTTAGTACAAGGGGGTGAAATAATTTCTTATCATTTTCTAAGTGGTGAGGTCGATTGAATCTCCAATAGTTGTGTTGGTGTGGTGGGAACCATGCTAGGAGTTGGGCATTCCATTGATATGGTCAAGGTACTTAGTGTATGAGGAGCATCCAAAATTAGGCGGATTTGGATCTTGATGAGGGGGATATGTCACTTGATGCATGCAGTGATGATGGTATTTGATGAGTAAAGGACACATATAGATGAGATGAGTGTCTTTAACATAGAGCACTCAAGGGCATGCCATATAATAATTAACCGAGTTCGTGACATAATAAATGGTGGAAGAGGAATCATCAACATATGAGGTTGGTGTAAGTGGTGGTGCTACTATTGAGGCATGATGTATGGTGACCAACACATCTTGATATCGTCGAAGATTGAGACAATGTTGTGTATAATGTTTGTGTTTCACATAAATAGACAAGAGGTCGTTGGTTCTTAAACCCTTATTACGTGATGAGGTGGCAACATCACATGATGGAGTGGGGAGAAATGGGGGTGCTTAAGGGGTATGAAGGAGACCCTTCAACTCATGAAGCATGGGGCATGAATTGGTGGGATGACCTAATGTGTCTCAAAGGGCACACGGGGGACTAACCTTAGGGGTATTTTTGGTTGAAGGTTCTTTCTAAAACAAAAATTATAAATAACTATGGAAACTTGCATTAACATGTGTGTGTGTGTGTGTGTGATCCTAAAAATACTTAGTCCAACAAGAATAAATATACTTGGAAAATATAACCAAATATATAATCAAAATTATTTTTTGAAATACAACCAACCATATAATTGAAATTACAGGTATGAGCATTTTTATTATAAAAATAAAAATAAAAGTAAACTATGAAAATGATATTGTATAACAAAAATTATCCTACAAAAATTATTGTAGAAAATTTTTCAAAATTAAATAGAAATCTTTTAAATTCCTCTGCATTCTTTTCTATCAATCTTTCCAGTTAATAATTGAATAGTCTACTAGTTGACTATGTTACTAACCGTGCAATGAATATTGTCTTTTGCTAATGTTCATTGTGAAAATGGGATCCTCACATTTAATGTGATAGGGATATTTTTCTATCTCTCAAAGCTATTGATTACTACGTCAAAGCATCCTAATGGGTGTAATGACTATGTGAGATATAAATACTTGCATTAAATGTCAATCCATGTTCTTATACTTCGAAGTAATTACCTTTGCTACAATATATGCTAAGCGTACTAACTCTCAATCAAAACATGAAATTAACCTATGGAAATTACGTGCAAATACTACGAAAACCAATTAATGAAAATATCTAAATGAGGCACCGTCACACCTCCAAATTTTTTATTTTTATTTTTTGTCCTTATAGATATATTCTTTGTTATTGGTACTAACCTCTAAAGTTTTTCTCCTTTTTCCTCTAGACCTGAATATTTCAAGAAACACAACTTTTAAAATGTGCTAGGCTAATGATATATTTTATCTTAATGTTTGCAGCATTTTGCTATTATATGAGAACCCACTCACTATAGCCAAACTCAATGTTATAGTATACGATCGATAAAATATGAATTCGCTACATAAGAAATGTTAACATTATATATATATCCACACGTACATTATAACTACGGCCCTAAATTCTATAGGAAAACGATTTATAAAAAATGAAATGCGCAAGAGGATGAAACAGCTAACATTAGGTATCCACATAAGAATACCTATTTACATAATTATATCCTCATCTAAATAGTTAGGTATGGTTCAACCTTGTGCGCTGGTATAAAATCGTGATGCGTAGGTTTGACCTTGCCGGCCCCACCACATATCTACTCGGGTCACCTATGGTGGTGGGTATTGTACGGCCAGTTTAAAAATAACCAAGCACGATCAGTAATATATGTGTTTAGCGCAACATATGATCTATGCGTTTCGGCTTGCGCGTGCGTTTATAGTGGTTTTATAAACGGGTTCTTAGCATGACAAAGGAGGTTTCCGACGTGGACTGCATAGTCGTCATTCCCATGGTGTTACACCCGGTTTTCCCAGGGTGATTTATCGTTCACTCACATCCGGCTATGTGACTGACCGACGGCACTCAGTCCTCTAGGGTATGGGTTTCCAACCCTGGTCTTTATGTAGGGTTAATTTCACATGGTTTTTCTCTGTTTCCCGGTTTTATGGCTTGCGAAGTTTCCATTGGTTTTTGTTTTCTAATCTTCTCTTTGCGGGCCGGGATTATATGCGAGAACATATGTTGCAGCAGCGGCTTGGAGAAGGAGGTTGATTACCCGACATGTCTGCCTTTGCCTGGGATGGTCCGATCGAAATTTGTGACGCTCTTCCTCGGTCTTAGCTACGTTCGAGGGACTTCACGATGGCGTGTTCTTCTCTCATGTCGGTAAACCGCATTTTCAACACGGACACTCGCCCGTATGCGGGAAAGTCGCCACGCTTTCCGAACTAGTCGTGGTAACGTGCCACCGGGGTACCTTTCGCGAGTGGTGAATCGATCGCTTCGCCTGAAAATTTGGTTTGCCATTTAAAGCTTTCGAATGGGAGTTGAGTAACATGAGCACCTATTCGGAGAGCGCACACTGGCATCGGCGAATGCGAGTCCTTACAACCCCTCGGGACCCCGCAAGGCTCTTGGTTTTGCGATTACCGAGATCTAAATCTTTGCGAGTACCCAGAGTTGATTCTAACCCTAGGCTCTTGGACTTTCTATTTGAAGCCTCGCGGATTTTCTCTTTCAAGCTTTCTATGCAAGTTATAAGCCGCGGAATATGTGCAGTAAACAGCGGCTTGGGTTCAAAGCTCGAATTTCAAAAGAAAGTGTTATCTAACGCGTGTCATGTGTTTTCATGCTCCCCGAAGCGCTACCCGAGTTTTGTTTTCTCGGCCCATGATTTCGTTTGTATATTTTCCCTCGGCGAGTACTCGTTCGTTCCAAGTTTACTCTTCTTTCATGACTTTATTATTATCTAACTCGTACAACCTTTTCTCGAAATTTCTCACATATGGTTTTCAACATCGTGTATGGAGGATCCTCGCGCTCTCTGTCTCTGCGTAACTACGCATCACGCGACCTTCGCACGGGTCCGAGTTCCCGATTCTCTCGCCTTTGTCAACTCGCTCCCACGCAGGGCGGCAAGGAGGCGCCATTCAAACTCCAAGGTTGTGTTTACGTGTTCGTCGTAGCTTGCGGAGGGACTCGGAGCGCACCTGCTGGTGCTATTGCCAGAGGTTCCGAGTGAAGGCTTGTCTACCACCCTCAAACAAAGCAATGATTAAGGATTTTCCGTTTCATTCATTCTTACTCATGTTAACTGGAAAATCTCGACATATCATGGCAGTGTTTCACGTGGGAGGGTTTTTCGTTTAACTTGTTCTACGGTGATTGAAAATATGTTGTCGTTCTAGTTTTGGCAGTATGGTGGCCGTAACTCGACCGCTTCCTCTACCTTCCCATTTCACACGCCATGCCATCGTGGTTAAGTATATGTTCTTGTCTTTTGATACTCAGACAGCACCGACGCAAATGTTACGCGAGATCCCTACCCGATACCTTATATGATGGTTTTAGCTTTTGCAAACTTACTACTCCAATTAGTCGAACACTGCGGTTGCTCATGTCGTTCGTGGAACTCTACCGATATATATATAAATTTTCGGAAACCTCTCGTGTAGCACGGGCCGCGGACCATAAATAATGTACCCCTCTCGACTTCACGCGGTGACAATCTCATACTGATTTCTCCAGAATGGTACTTTAAAAATTCGGTGTTTGAGTCCCTGCACTTTTAGCGGTGGTCAGCGCAGAGGTACCTTGTGACGAAGTTCTTAATCATTGGCCGTCGTTGGATGTACGGTGCATGCCAGTTCCGTCTCTGGCCTACCACCTGGTGATCAGGCCTAAGTCAACCCGACATATGTGTGCCACATGTTGTGTTCCTGCTAGTGGCTAATGGACGCTACACAATGATGCGCGATTTGTTATATGAACGGACGTACATAAAGTATAATAGGGTGCGCATAAGTCAAATGCGAACCACGTCGCACGTCTCTACCATGATAGACATGTATATATATAAGATGCCGACATGATCACTCGCCCTCGCTTTGTTTCGAAATATATTATGTGTTGCAGTTGAAATATGTTAATGCGAGCCTCAAACATTTCAATACTCTTTTGAGAAATCGGGTTAGGTTATATGTGATTATAAAAAGTAATATAATCTCAGGCAAGGTATTTGTCTGAGAATGGCATCGTTATATTTTCCTACCCTAGCTCATAGATATGGATAGTGCTCACCTATACATCTCGAGTTTCTTTTCGTTAATTTAATACAACAATATTTACATTCTCTTCTCTATGTTTATGTATAGTTTTAAATGAGATGGTATGAGGTAGAAGTAGCTTACCATTTAAGTCTATAGTATTTTCTTCTATTGACATAAATATCTATAGACTTGAACCAATCATGGTTTAAAATTTATATACCATTCTATTTGACCTATTTTGTCTTTCCATCATGCAAAATAGAAAAGTAGGGCACCTCATGGTGTTCATCCTCAGGTTAAAAGTAGGACTGATAGAAAATCAAACAAATTATCTTTCAAACCTACATATGAAAGTTATACTTTTCACCCTTACACTGTGAGCATACTGTGCACCTTTAATACATACATGTGATACAAATTAAATAATTCATTATCGAAGTGAGTACTTAAGTACCTTGCATTTTAAACTCAGTCTTTTGGTTTAAAGATTCCTAGTAGGTTTCTACTCTATGGATTTATAGTCTAGGAACTGAAACGGAGATACGGAAGGTGACTCCTAAAGATAGAATGCGGTAAATGTAGTACTAAAGTTAACCATTCTATTCCATTTGATTTTTTATGTAGCCAATTCCATACCGACTAAGTGTAAGAGCATCAATTGTAAAAACATACCGAGCCATGCGTGGACAACCTCCGCGTGAGAGTTTTTGTTTCCCTCCTAGAACTCACGGCGAGCAGACCACCTCCCACCACGCACCAATCCTCTTGATGCGGTTTAGGAGCAGCTTATTTAAGCTATTTTCCCCTCAAGCTTGTTTTCTAGTGCTCGCATCCCGTAATAGCGAGGATACTTTTCTTCTGCTTTGCCTAGGCTTCACATTTTTGGGATTCTTTTAAAGGTCATTTTATGCTTTTCCTCAGCTTTTTCCAGCCTTTTTCCCACCTCTTCTCCAGCCTACTTTCCCTCATCATTGGAAAAGTTAGATTCTTCTCCAAATCTAAATTATAATTAATTCCCTTCCAAGGATTCTCTTCGAAGGATTTTAGGGGAATACTTGCCTTATCCATCCTCATAGATTTATCAAGTGGTCTCCAGAATTCTCATTCTCGTCTATATGCACATTAGAAAGGTTTATTTATTTCTTCAACTAGAATATTGAATTACATCCACAATGTATCTCATTCCTTTGTCCACTCTTAGGGATTAAAATTTCAAATGTTCGACTTTACAAAAATTTCAACACATAAATTGGGGTGTTACTGAGCACTGAAACACATTATTTATCAAAGACTACATATATCAAAGCATCGACGTAGAACCTGAAACAAATTATTCTAATCTCTATACCATGGAAAGCTTTTTGAAATTTGATTCTATCAAACAGCAAAGGTAAATCCTATTCTTATTGGACTTGGAAAACGAATTTGATCTATCGATCTCGAAAGGTCAATCTAAGCTTCCTGAATTTGAAAGAAATTCTAATCTGGTGAAATTAAACATGACTTGAAATTAAAGTTCCTAAAGCCTATTGAAATTTAATTTTTTTCTTTGAAGGAGAAAAATGATGTGTTTTCGAGTCTGATGGCATAATATACCAAGACATGTGTGAAGGAGAAAAATGATGTGTTTTCGAGCTTTGATGGCATAATATACCAAGATGTGTTTTCGGTTTTCTGATGGCATAGCCGGCCGAGCTTCCTCCTAAAACCATAATATACCAACACGAAAGTCTCACAACTAAGAAGATGAGTGAAAAGGTTAATTCAATAGCGATGTGGAAACAATAAATGAGAATAAAAACATAATATTACAAGATCAAGAGAAAAAAACCATTGTTTTCGAGTATATTAAAAGGGGAAAATAGTATATATACCGAGTTACATATGTACACCCACGGAGGAGAGCCCAGTGTTTGTCCAAACGGGATAAAATGAAAGACTTCAGCCTCCAGCACAATTGTGGTAAAAAACACCATACGCCAAACGCGGTCATGAGACCGGCCAGAAATATACGGTATGGACCCTCATATGGGATACAGGAGGAAATACGCAAGTCAAAAGAAGAACTACATGAGATGGATGCATATAACTCCAGGGTAGGGATGATACGAGAAAAAGACATCGACACCCTCATGACTCGCCCACCCAAAAAGCACAAAATAGGAGTTAAAAGAGACGACTTTGAGAGGAAATAGCAGTTATGGTTGAATCCGATCTCTGATCGGTAAAACATTGTGTTGAAATTCAATTTTAAAGTCGAAGGCAAGTTTTTTGTTGGGCTCGTCCAATTGAATCTCGAAAGTTACTGTGTTGAAAAATTCAGTTTAAGCCGAAGGGGAAGTTTTGCTGGGCTCGTGCTAATTCGGTGATGAAAGAGCGTGCATATAGCCATTTTAGCAGAAAGCGTGCATAAGCCATTTTAGCCCAAATCTGAAGTAGCGAAGCATTCATTTACATCAAAATCTATTGTAATTTTTGCTCGAGGAATAAGAAAATTTTTATAAAGAAAACTACAAGTGAAAGTTTTAACAAGCCACAACATCCCCAAACACATGGTCGAAAACAAGCCAAATTTTCGATGGCCTCGTTTAGTGGACATATTGCCGCTCCTATTTCCGGGTTGGATATAGAGCGAATCTCAGGAGAAAAAAATTGCGAAACTTTCATTAAGAGAGATTACATGTTACATATAAGCTGCATAAAAGTAAAGAATTGTATCAATCCATCTTATAAAAACGAGTCACAAAAAATACATGCCATCCAAAGGCGGAGCAGTGAAATCGCTCCCGTAAAGTATACATATTTTCGAGGATAACTTTTAAAAGCTACTTCGCATATTAGCTCCGGCTGTAGCTTACTAACAAAAACGACAAAATTATAAATGATAATTAAAAATACATGTCGATAGAGTAAGACATCCCGGATATTAATGCAAAATATGTTGTTTTCTCTGCCAAAAGCTGAAAATTTCAGTGCATTTTCATTTTTTATAAATGTCGAGCTAATCTTTGAAGCCTAACGATGCCGGACGTAACAGACCACCCAAAGCGACGCCGTCACGATGGCGGACGTAACAAAATTACCCGGCGATTTTCACGGTGAGCGCCCGTAACAACGACCAGAGCAACAACTCGACCGACGCGGCACCGGAAACACGAGCAAAAATCGCGTCACCAGCAGTGAAAGCCAGTGACTCCATCTACCTTCGCGAAGAAGTTTCATTTATTTATAAAAAATAGTTCTGGACGAATCCTCCATAGTTCGGCGAACTTTTAAATACGATCTCGGCCAAACTAACCTATCGGGCCGGTTTTCCAAACCTCGGCAAAAATTTTGTTTCGTCGCAGGCGTCAACTTGTTCCGTCAATCTAAACGGACTCAAAAGTTCGGCCGATCTTTGTAGAGAAGTTCGGCTGCGAACTCTTTATAAAAATGTTCGGCCGAACTATTGTCGAAAAAAATTTTCTCGCCCGATTCTCACAAAAGTGTGGCGAGGCTTCACGTTTTCCGCCCTTCTCCAATTTCCTTATTTGACCCAATTTCCAATTCTATTCAATTGTAAAAAAGCTTCACAAAACTATAAAGCTAACCAACCAATACTTGTGGTTTGACATTCTAGTTATTAAAAAACTCTAAAAAATTAATTTATAAATAAAAATGGAATTATTTGAATGTAATGAATTATCCAATATCCTTATTTCCTTTTCATATTTGACCTGATTTCCAATTCAATTAAGTATGGTGCAACTGTTGAATTTGCTTTATAGATGAAGATATCTAATTATTTCATAGATTCATTTATAAAATTTGAAAAACAATATTTATTATTTTACTAATTTATAAATATTTCAAATATTTCTATTTGAAAAAAAATTTGAAAACAAACTAATATTCAAGTTAGATATTATCTATATAATCAAGATCCCTTAAAATATACTTGCAAAAAACATCAAAGAAAAAATTTAATATGCCCAGTACATTTGATTTGATATTTGATATTAAGATGAATATAATAGATGGAATCAAAATTTCAAAACATACCTGAAAAAAATCATCAAAGAAAAATTCAATTTATCTAGAAATTTGATTTGATAAATCCAACAAAAAAATATCTAAATTACAACCATAGAAATGAAAGACAAAGAGATTACACCAGCTGATATGAATTAATAAGAAACTATGGCATCCGTGATAGCGAGAGACGAAGGAAAATGGAATAATAAAACTAGGAACAATAAAACTAAGTAGGAGTAGATTGGTTTTTTGTTTTAACATAATAGAGAAAATATAGTAAATATAGTTGTAATCCAAAAAAAGAAAGTGATATTACAAACAAGTATTAATTCGAAAATTATAGAACCACCAGAAAATGAAAACGAAAACTATTTATAATTCTTTTGAAATGGGTTTACTTGAAAACTTTTAATTCAAGAAACACAAAACGAAGACGCAGAACTTACTTTTTGGCGTCGAGACCAGAATTAGGTTTCTTTGAGGGTTTTTGTTTACAGCCAATGCTCCTGGGTTTCAGGGTTTCCTGTAAAACCTTGCAAGTTGATTTTAGTAGTATCTGACACAGACACTCTGATTAAAAGTTGATTAAAAGAAGGTGCAAGCATTTAAAAGAAGGGCTGCAAACCTTATCAATCAAATCTTTTAATACAGAGATCATGAATACGTGCACGCTTAGAAGAACCCAAAAAAACATAGTGATATTAGCAAACAAGTATTAATTCGAAAAATTATAGAACCACCAGAAAAATGAAAATGAAAAAACAATTCTATTTATAATTCTTTGAAATGGGTTTACTTGAAACTTTTAATTCAAGAAACACAAAACGAAGACGCAGAAACTTACCTTTCGGCGTTGAGACCAGAATTAGGTTTCTTGGGTTTTGTTTACAACCAATGATCCTGGGTTTCCCAGGGTTTCTGTGTGACCTTGCAGGGTTGATTTTAGTAGTTACCTGACACAGACACCGATCTGATTAAAAGAAGGCGCAAACATTAAAAGAAAGCAATTAAAAGAAGGCGCAAACCTTATCAATCAAATCTTTTAATAATATCATTAAATTAATCTCATAAAACTATACATCAATGGATACTGCACGCTTAGAATAAATCCAAAAATGGCATCTCAGTGTGGAAAACAAAAGAAAGCAGAGATCATGGATACTGCACGCTTAGAAGAAATCAGAAATGGCATCCCACTAGAAAAATCAAATCGAATCAGAGAAATCGAGAGAGAACCTCATAAATAGATTCGCATGGGTGGAAGAAGCAGACGATACAGTCAATACTCATGAAGCTTTGCCTCCGATTTTGTATGCACGATGCCTGCAAGTACATCACGACTCTGCATTCTAGAGGAGTAATGAAAACATGGGGCCTTCTATTCGTCCAGATTCTTTCCGGTGGTCTCGAAAAATCATTCGAAGACGGGGGCCTTTCTGAGCAGTTGCAGCCACTAAATCCAAATTTGTAGAGCACCTTTTTGATTTATGAAAAGAAAATCTGAAATGAAATCTCACCATCAACGCAAGAAGTGGTGGGAAGAATATTGGATGTCGAAAGGTAGGAGGAATATTAAAATGGAGAAGGTTCAGAAAGGGTTATTGGTCCAATAGTGTCTCGCGGGCAACAAGATTGATCAAGAACAATGTTAACAAAAACAACCTGTTGATTCAAGAACAACCTGTTAACAAAAAATTACGAAAGAAACCTACATGTTAGCTGAACAATCAAAATAAAAAATCTAGGAAGACCTGCAAACCTAGATGTAATTTACTAAAAATGAAATGTAAAACCATTAATATTTGTCCTTCTGAAAATTAATTATTCCTGAACTCTTCTCTTCATCCACAAATATCCATGAACGAATCGAATGTATGAACGTATGGAACTAGTTGTGGAACGCTCTTAATTGAGAAGCTCTTAGTTCTGTGCACGCATCCCCGTCGGGTGGGAGCGGCGATGTGGCTACTGCCCTCCTCCTCCCCACACCGAAGGGCATCGTCTTAATTCCATTCACTCCCGGTACCGTCCTTATCCTCCTTCAACTTGAACTTGTGAACATCATAATCAAAATCCTCATTATATAGCCTTTTTTTAATCAACGGCTATGAACTGTGAACATCTGCATCAAAATATCTTTTTCAATCAACCGCGTTAATTTGTGAGTGGCTATGCCACGTCTCCTGCCTAGCCTGTTTGGATGGTTCACAAACATCATTTATACTGTTTGGATTATTTTCAATATTAGCAAGAATATAACATGCTATTTTCTTTAATATTCAAACATCACAAAATTTCTTAATAAGTATAATAATTTCAATCAAGAAAATAGATAAAAATATTGAATGGATTTTTTTAATATTTAAATATTACAAAATTCCTTAATAAATATAATAATGTAGATGAACTTGTGAACATCATAATCAAAAATATCTTTTTCAATCAACTGCAATATTTGTAGAGTGGCATGCCACGTCCTTCCCCCATTCTAACGTTTGAGAGGGATCACATCCCACATCATTTATACCTGTTTGGATTATTTTCAATATTAAAAGGAACATAACATGCTATTTTTTAATATTCAAATATCACAAAATTTTCTTAATAAGTATAATAATTTCAACAAGAAAATAGATAAAAATATTGAAATGGATTTTTTTAATATTTAAATATTACAAAATTCTTTAATAAATATAATAATGTAGATGAGTGTTTTTTGGATTAATCACATAAAGACATTCATTTACATTATGGATCACAAAAGTCTTACATTTAACAAAAATATAATAATTTTAGACATATAAACCACCCCCGCTCTCCAAATCACTCTCTGTGCAATCCGTTCGCCGTTCCCTGCACAATGTTGATCTTGTCCTTCTTGCATCATCCCCATCTGTATTGAGCTCGTCCTTCCATATTTCCCTCTCCATATTCCCGTTAATGACTCCGTTCTATGCAACTCCAACTATACAACTCCTCTTGATATTTACGAGCTATAAAAGAAAAGTTGTTTCAAACTATATTTTATAAAGATATAAAAGCCTGCTTTTATAAAACATTCAAACTCGGACACAACCTAGATCAAGCCTAGCGCACTATAATGGGTAAAACCTACCTTAAATTCAGCTTTAATTTAGTTACAAAAGTTTATTTCATGGGTGATTATAGCGATAGGGATGGAGAATGCCGATTTAGAAAATTAATCAAATAATATATATGTAATTTATTGTTTATATAAAAAAATTAATAATATTAAATTGAGAAATTTTTAGTTAAAATATTGAATTGTGTTATTCAAATTTAATTTTTTAATAAATATATGATTTTTATACAAATTAGATAAAAAATAGTAATTTTGAAAACTTTTCAAAAATAACACTAAAGACAACTCTATATTTTAAATGTAAATTTCAAGTGAATTTAATTGATTTATTTTTTATTAACCTCAAAGTCAAAAAGTTGCACTCATTAAGCAATCGCTAGTAAAGTGGCCCTAATTCCATAAAGTTATGGTTTCTCATGTCCATCGTGAATTATAAAATGTCACTAAAAATATGGATAATATCACCACTTAAAAATCCATGGTGCCAACAATTCTAAATACTTTATCATGTCCAAATTAATTATTAATCTGCGTTTTTGCAGTACACGACATCGCTGATTAAAAGGTGGTGATTAAAAGAAGGTAGCAAGCATTAAAAGAAAGCACTAAAAACAGGCACAAACCTTATCAATCAAATCTTTTAATGATATGTTTAATTAAATCTCATAAACTATATATCAGCCAGCAGAGAGGTCATAGAAATACGCCTAAAGAGACTAGTGATATTACAAACAAGTATTAATTCGAAAATTATAGAAACCACTAGAAAAATGAAAATGAAAAAACAATTCTATTTATAATTCTTTGAAATAGGTTTACTTGAAACTTTTAATCTAAGAAACGCGAAAACGAAGACGCAGAAACTTACCTCTATGTTGAGACTAGATACTTGGGGGTTTTGTTTACAGCCAATGATCCTAGGTTTTCAGTTTCGTGTGACCTTGGCAAAGTTGATTTTAGTAGTTACCTGACACGGACAATCTCGTTGATTAAAAGAAGGCAAATATTAAAAGAAAGTAAATTAAAAGAAGCGCAAACCTTATCAATCAAATCTTTAATAATATCATTAAATTAATCTCATAAAACTATACATCAATGGAAAAAAAGAACAGAGAGATCAAGTTTGTATAGGAAAACAAAAAGAACAGAGATCATGGATACTGCACGCTTAGAAGAAATCCAAAAATGGCATCCCACTAGAAAACAAATCGAATCAGAGAAATCAGAGAGAACCTCTTAAATAGATCCGCACTGTGGAAGCAGCAGACGACACAGATCAATACTCATGAAGCTTTGCCTCGATTTGTAGGTAATGCATGCTTCGCCCTGCAAACATCACGACCTTCATGATATAGCATGGGGCTTTCATTCGTCCAGATTCTTTCCGGTGGTCTCGAAAAATCTTGAAGACGGGGGCCTTTCTGGGAGCGTTGCAGCCAACTAAATCCAAATTTGTAGAGCACCTTTTTGATTTATGAAAAGAAAATCTGAAAGTGAAATCTCACCATCAACGCAAGAAGTGGTGGGAAGAATATTGGAAAAAATGTCGAAGGTGGGAGGAATATTAAATGGTGAAGGTTCAGAAAGGGTTATTGGTCCAATAGTGTCTCGCAGTGGGCAACAAGATTGCAGATTCATAGAACAACCTGTTCGAACAACACAAAAAATTACGAAAGAAACCTACATGTTAGCTGAACAATCAAAATAAAAAATCTAGGAAGACCTGCAAACCTATGATGTAATTTACTAAAAATGAATGTAAACTATTACTACTATTTGTCCTTCTGAAAATTAATTATTCCTGAACTCCTTCTTCATCCACAAATATCCATGAACGAATCGAATGTATGAACGCTCTTAATTGATGAAGCTCTGGGAGTTCTGGGGCACGCATCCTGTCGGCTGGGAGCGGCGATGTGGCTAGTGCCTCCTCCTCCCCGCACCGAAGGGCATCGTCTTAATTCCATTCACTCCGGTACCGTCCTTATCCTCCCTTTCAACTTGAACTTGTGGAACATCATAATCAAAATCCTCATTATATAGCTCTTTTTTTTAATCAACGGCTTGAACTCGTGAACATCATAATCAAAAATATCTTTTTCAATCAACGTCTAATTTGTGAGTGGCCATGCCACGTCCTCCCGACCTAGCGCTTGGAGGGGATCACACCACATCATTTATACTGTGATTATTTTCAATATTAAAAGGAATATAACATGCTATTTTTTTAATATTCAAATATCACAAAATTTCTTAATAAGTATAATAATTTCAACATAGAAAATAGATAAAAATATTGAATGGATTTTTTTTAATATTTAAATATTACAAAAATTCTTTAATAAATACAATAATGTAGATGAACTTGTGAACATCATAATCAAAATATCTGTGATTAATCACACTGAGAGAGTTACATGTCACTCCTCTACAGCTTGAAGGATCACATCATACGTCATTTATGATGAAATGGAAACATAATACAATAAATAAAAGAAACATACACATAGACCACTGTTCGTCCAAATCATTTCACAAGATCAAATAGATAATAATGTTCCATCGATTTCATATTAAATGTTGATATGAAAATTCTTCTATGACATAATAATGTAGATGATGCTTTTTTGGATTAATCACATAAATACATTCATTTACATTATGAATCACAAAAGTCTTACATTTAACAAAACATGACAATTTACATACATATAAACCCTGCTTCTCCAAATCATTCCTGTGCAATCTGTTCGTCGCTCACCTGCACAATGTTTGATCTTGTCCTTCTTGCATCATCCCCACTGTATTGAGCTCATCCTTCCATATTTCCTTTTCATATTCCGTTAATGACTCGTTCTCCCTCCGTATGGCATCTCTGTCAAGCTCCAACTATACAACTCTCTTGATATTTACGAGCTATAAAAGCAAAGAAAAAACTGATTCAAACTATATTTTATAAAGACATAAAAAGCTGCTTTTATAAAACATTCAAACTGGACACAACCTAGATCGAGCCTAGCCCACAAGAATGGGTAAAACCCTACCTTTAAATTCACCTAATTTAGTTACATAAATTTCATGGGTAGCGATAGATGGAGAATGACGATTTAGAAAATTAATCAAATAATATATATGTAATTTATTGTTTATATAAAAAAATAATAATATTAAATTGAGAAATTTTAGTTAAAATATTGAATTGTGTTATTCAAATTTAATTTTTTAATAAATATATGATTTTTATACAAATTAGATAAAAAATAGTAATTTTGAAAACTTTTTCAAAAAATAACACTAAATACAACTCTATATTTTTAAATGTAAATTTCAAGTGAATTTAATTGATTTATTTTTATTAACCTCAAAGTCAAAAAGTTGCACTTTCATTAAGCCAATGCTAGTAAAGTGGCCCTAATTCCATAAAGTTATGGTTTCTCATGTCCATCGGAATTATAAAATGTCACTAAAAATATGGATAATATCACCACTTAAAAATCCATGAGTGCCAACAATTCTAAATACTTTATTGTCCAAATTAATTATTAATCTTGTGTAGTTTGCTCATAGCACACCTTCTCCTTCCGTAATGACATTAACTCCGAAATTACTACATCCACCAAAGATTTGGAAATTCACCACATCCACCAAAGATGCATCGTAAATAAAATATAGTTTTTACGTAGAAACATTGAGGTTAATCATTGTGCATGCCTCCAATTTGTTGGAAATTTCTTTGTCACTAGAAATTTGTTTATCCAAATCTTGGACCGTTCCATTGATACTATGAAAATAGGGATGATTGTATTGACATTATTGGGCCCTCGAGCAAGTAATTTGGAAAAAAATCAAAATAATTTTATGCCTAATTAGGTGGTGCCACATAATCCAGTGTAGGGCCGCACATCGGCTAAACATCGGGTAACTTGATGGAGTTAAATCCTTTCTTTGATGTGCTTTATCCACCATTGATCACTTTGGGGTGTTTTAGACTATGTCACGTGGTTTGAACTTTGTATTATGTGAAATGCTTTGGCACATGGCTAGTTGATTAAATCAATGATAGAAAATGTTGATATGGGAGGAGGTTAATTATGCAAAGAAACATCATGGGTGGCGCAGATATGATATCTTTATGTTGACGTGATGTTGCATTATTTGATATCGAGGTTTATAAGGATATGTGCTGAATAAGCTTAAGAAAATCCAATATCTAATTTTTAAAACTAGGTGGAACGTTATATTATACTTATCGTTTAAAACTTTGAAGACCTCCTATGGAACTTTGATTATGACATTAATTTATTTTGTCAAAGTGAAGTGAATATTTTCCCTAATTTTTGTTCTATGTATTTTATTTCAAAATGAAAGGAGAGTGATGACATGGTTGTGGAAATGGTAGAAAATTTTGTAGCACTCGATGTTAATATTGGATAGCCTCTGAAAACTCAAGTTAACATATTATGGACAAGAGGATTGATTCAACCAATTTTCGTCGAATTCACAAAATAAAAATTATGGTAGTTCAAGGCAATTTTCATCATTAGCGTAGTTATGGGAAGTTGTAAGAACCCTCATTGCTCACCCTCCCCCCATTCCCATTAGATGATTTCATGGGTTCCCAATTCATGAGATGTATGGATCTTGGACATGCTAAAGCGGCTAGATAATATTCAAGTTATGTATAAAACTTCTTTGAACCCTAATTGTATTACAATGTTCGATTCATTAAGGATTTTACCAAAAAGGAATGTGATGGTATTTGGAGAAAGGATGCATGAATTAATTAAATCACAGAGAAATAGTGACAAGATACTTAAAAAAGGGAAGTTTCTCAAAGAATATGTGATTAGTCACCAATTAAGTCCCAAACTATCTCTTTGTGGTTTGAGTGTTTTGTATGATTTTTTTCCATCAATCAATGTTACACATTCTCCTTTAGACTTAGATCCCATTATTCAAAGAGTCTTCAAAGGCTTTTATTTCAATTGGGCTAAGAACTTAATTGAAAACATATGAAAGGTGTTCAAAGTTTTAGAGCTTTCAAAATTTACAAATATAATCCTCCTTTCTTTACATGTATGCATACTTTATGGATGTCATCTATTTTTTTTATGAGTTTTCGTGCTATGGGTTGGAAATTGACCTCTTCACCCTATTCGCTATTCATATTTAACATTCAAAAATCTAAGAACATAGCTATGGTAACCATTTATACTCAATTCTTCATTTTATCATTGTTCTTATTCATAAGTATTTAGTTCCAAACAACACTCCCGAAATCTGTAAATGCTAGGTTTTCCAATATTCGCTTAGTGACTAGTACTTTGAGGAAAACTTTTTTTCTACCTAGTAATTTGTGGTTTTTAAAGGGCCACTACATGCTTTGCTCCCTTTTTTGCTCCTAATAGGTTAACTTCTAAAGAAATAACTTCTCTATTATTGAGTGCACCACTCCAAATCTTAATTTCTGATATTGTAGTACGATGTGTTCATCATTGCTTGTACCAATTCCAAATGTCAATGCACTCAATTGCAATTGTTGTTTCACCATTGTTGCACCACTTTCTTTGTGATTCTACTTCACCTCAACAATAGTTATTTCACTCTTTTGTTGATCTTTTCTATGAATTGGAAATTTCATATGTGTCCATCTTACATGTATCGTTGTACCAAAAAACGTCCTTCCTATAACAAACTCACTCAAAATTCCATGTAATAAAGTTAAAAATAATAACCATTGTTCGTGAGAGACATATTCCAAGATGAATGTTGGGAAAAACATCCTAGTGCGGGTGTTCGCATGGTTTATTACGTCCATGGCAAAGGCTATGGCTAAATCATTAAAGAAGAAAAAGTATATTTTGACACATTTATTTATGAGAAATAGTGGAAATTAGGAGAAAGGGGAGGTAAAATGTCACAGGTTGCATGTGAGGAGGAAAATGAAGAAATATAGAAGCCCTCTTCTATAAAAAGGCTTCTCGAGAATCTGTTGGTACCTTTTTTACAAGCAGCATTTTGGAGCTCTCCATTGATCTCTCTCTCCCATACTATTGGATACTTAGATTTTTCTTGGGATCTCTCTTGAGAGTGTGGATACTTGGTGATTGAAGCAAGAAGGCAAAGAAAGGAGCAGGAAAATGCATGGACATCAGGATCAACGAATAGATAGAGATTTGATTGTAGGTATCAAGTTGTATGCATGGTTTCCTCACTAGTTTTAGCATGCATGGTGTATGCATGTGATTTCCTCTAGCCTTTTGGATTTCCTGATAGCCATGGTGTCGTGGGATTTATTTCTACTGATTATTTTCTTGTTGGTTCTCATGATTCATTTAGCTATGGGTTGAGTTATTAGTTCATGGAAAGCCTTGGTTGGAAAAACTTCTCCGAAGCTCGACGAACAACTATGGGTTGAGTTACTTGTCGTGGAAGCCTTGGTTGGAAAAACACTTTGGAATCCTAGGTGGGTTGAGTTACTAATGTTGAAGCCCTCGTTGGACAAAATGCTCTAGAAGCCCTATAAGGTTTGATAGGAGTTACTAGTCCCTCGAAGCTCCAATTTGAAAAAACACTCTGGAGTACTTGAACAACTTGGATAGAGACCAATCAACAATGGTTGTGATTTTAAACCATGAGGTGGAGTCATTGGTTGAGGGTTGAGGTGGTTTGGCCTTTGGAGGCCCTGAATTGATTCTGATTGATGTGTTTGGTGATATCCCACATTCATGCTTGGAATATGGCACAGGGGTTATTGGGCTCAAGTGAGACTTGGCTAAACTAATATATGGCTTGGTTGAACGTGAATTCTCAACTCGATTTTTTTTATACATGCATTAATGAAGAAACTCATTCCTTTGGTATTTGCTATGCAAA
This sequence comes from Pinus albicaulis, assembly GCA_034641835.2. Lineage (NCBI taxonomy): Eukaryota > Viridiplantae > Streptophyta > Pinopsida > Pinales > Pinaceae > Pinus > Pinus albicaulis. The sequence continues at coordinate 407,155,020 of CM076581.1, forward strand.
TGTATTGGTTATTATGTGGATTCTATTTGCTATCGTATGCATGGTATTTTTGTTTTTATTATGTTGGCTATAAGAACATGTTTTATTAATGATGATGTATGTCTCTATCTATGTTTTTACTTGTAAATGAATGCACAATGTATCTATGGTCAAACATATTGTACTACAGCTAATGATGTAAGGGGGAAAAATGCCTTTTAGTGATTCTTAGATAAGTATGAGACCCCTATGTCTAAACTTGTTGTTTACAATTTGCAGATGCAATGTTCATGTACATGCTTGATGAAATCTCCTGTCATGGCTAGGAGATGTCCTGGATGAGTTCTTGATGATCTTTATTGCTTTTGTAACTTTTTTTTTAATGTTATTTATTATCTCCTCAAAGTTTCATGAAGTTCAGGGGTGGCATTTGGGCTCTATGGCTAAAAAGGTGGCATAAATCTTGTAGTTGAACACATAACCCAGTCTAATTGGGGGCTCTCGCCGCATGTTTTTTTGTGTTGTTCTTACGACTATAGGCTCCCAACTATTATTGTGCCTTGGCATACCTACGACTATGGCCCAAAAGGGCTGAAAATTCAGTCGCTCCCTTGGGGTTAGGGGTCCGGGAGGCCGATTACCTCTTAGGATGTTGTCGATGTTTTCGTAAGGTGTCTTTGCCTTCTTTCCCTCGGTTCCACTCACTCTTAAGGTCAGATATGAGGTGAAAACTCATATTAGTAGCCTCTCCTCACATGTTTACCTTTGCTGGTTGGTTACTTGGGTTGATGTGGGATGAGGGTGTTATGGAGTGTGTATTAGAGCATGGTTCAACTCCCCGTAATGGATGGGTAGTGTGTTGATCATGCATTATGTTGATTTCATGTGTTTTTTTCATACTTATGGTGTATTTGTTTATTGCACCCATGTTTTGTATGGCCATGGTGGTAGTGGTGTCCCCATGGAAGTGTTTATGGTGTCGTTGTCAACATGTGGTAATGTGTGTATGACCGATTATCTATTTTTCATGTTTGTGTATTGTCCATGCACATTATCTCACATATTGTTACATGTTGTATATGCACTGTCTTTTTGTATGCTAGGTCACATATTGTCATGCTTGTGTAGTGTCCTTCTATGCTTTCTTGTGTGATGATTATATGTTGAAAATGATTTGGTCATTCACGCTTGTTTATATTTCTGCTCATGCTTGTGATGGTGTGTAGTAAATTTTCATTGGTATGGTTATACATTAGGTCATGTTTTGTAGTTTGTATGGTTATGCATCCATGATTCTACTCCAACTAGAGTGAGGTTTATGTGCTATTATACCTTTTGTTACAAGTTTACATGAGGCTGCGTATTATGGATATACATGTATTTGGTTAATGGGTTGATCTTGCAGATGTATCCTCCCAAAAATTACACTAAGGTTCGTTAGTTTTTTTCATGAATTGATTAGGTGAGACATTTTCACATTGCATTCGTGTTGGATATTCATCCGATTTGGAAGATACATTGAGAATTTTATAGGAATAAATAAGGAGTTTTAAAGAAGATAATGATAGACTTGTACAAGCACATGAAAAGAAAGTAGAGGTTAATGTGCCATCATTCAAACTTTGTGGGAGTTGTAGAAATACGGCCACTTAGGATCAACTATGGGCAGGAGGATGGGACTAATGGAGCATATGCGAGGAGGGGTTTTCCCCTTAAGGGGGTTTCCGGCATAGATCGTATCCTGCGTGCCTGGTTTTTGTGTGATGTTCCCGCATCTCTCAGAAGCTGTACATAAAGAAAGGAATCATTTTTCCCATCATATTTTTACCGATTGGATTTCCCAATTTTTAGTCTTTGAAAGAGCGAGACAAAGGTGAGATTCGATTGCGTGTTGACTCTCCAAAACTCTGAGCTAGGTGCTCATTTGAAGGATGAGAATCCATTGCCCAAGATGTGATTCACATATGTGTTGCAGCGAAGTGGTTTGGAGCGACGCATGTTTCACTACCTCTGACTAAGCAGATGTTCTGGATATAACCAAATTTCCTGGTCCATGAGGATGGTACGCAGTGACAAAACAACGTCTTTCACCACTCCGTGAACCTTTCCACTCTGCACAAGATGGCACTCGGCCGAAGAATGCTTCGTGCGACTTTCCGCAGTGGTTGATGGACATGGGATGCGTAATGATGAAAGATGTTTTCCTTGTTATATACCTTGAGCGATTTTGACGCTGCTTTTCCAATTCGGATGAAAGGCTTATATGTATCACTTGAAAGTTGTCTTTCAAATGCAAGTGCAGAAAGCTATATGCGTGTCTCGCTGATCATAAAAAGAGCTTTATTTGCCAGTTGAATGAAGGAAAACTTACTTGGTCACATTATTTTCAAAATGCATGTCATTATTCGTATTGATCCAAAGACGTGTTGAAGCAATTCAAAGCACTGACTCCTCCCGGGGAACAAGAAGGAGAGATTCGAGCTTTCTTTTTAATGGTAAGATGAACTTTTTACTTTGTTTGTCCTTAACTCCTGCTCACGATGTAAGAGAAATAACAAAATAAGGCTTTGAAAAAGGACGAGCCAAGTGAAGTGGACGCAAGAGTGCGGTAAAAGTCCTACCAATTTGGTGAGAGTGCACTATCTTCACTTCGGTGTTAATCACCCCACTACACCCAAGATTTTATTTTGTGCTTTCTTGCTTCTGCGATACCCTGTCATGGCCACTGTGTTACTGCGGAAAAGAGATGGAGCATGCATAAGCCCATAGCGTTTTCGATCAAAGCTATTTCAGCAGCACGCGGCCTTTAAAAGTAAAACATCACGAGGAAGCAAGCTCTAGCACTTTCTCGTAAGCATATCGAAGGATTTCAGGTACATACATTTTGCCATTCCCATATTTTCGGCTTGCTGTTCCTGACGCTGTCGTGAAATATGGTTTTGCTCAGAATATGGGCTCGGTCCCGAAGGAAGACGTGGCAAGTGGATTGCGAGCTTTGTTGGAATACGATGTGGAGCTAAGCGCCCACAAAAGCTACTTCCAGGGACGCTCGGCGAAGCTTATGGCTCGAAATCGAATCTGCACGCATTAGACATAAAAATCTGATTAGCTCGCTATGTCCGATGAGGATGAGGAGAATTCTGCCGAGCTCGAGGGTATCGGAAATAAGCTTTGTTGCTTCCATGGTATTCTGCGATATCATGTATGTTCTTCAAAATTTGCCTGCATCACCTGCGCATCATGACTAGAAACAAAGGCAGAAATTTTGAAACCAAAGGCTGCACAGGTACCCTGCATTTTGAATTTTGCACTTTATTGGACAAGATCCGAGGAATTGGTGTTTTATTGAATTGTTTGGTGGATGGAAGAAAGAGAAGAAGGCATGATTTCCATGAAAGTGAAATCTATGAGAAATCATTTTTGGAACAAGCAGACAGCCAGATAAGATTTTGGAGAGGAGGGTACTAATGATGGTCGACATTGTTTGCTCGATGTGCATGAAAATAGCTTCGGCGCATCGCCATGAGGCCGCCGCATTTTTGGCGAAAGATACGGGAAACTGACAGCCACTCTCCACTCAAGCCTATTGAGGTAAGCGCCCCTTTTCAGAAACATGCGGTCTGTATTTCATTGAGATCCATCCTCCTTCCTCGGGACATCATAGTATGGATTCTAACGACCACCGATGACTTCACCAAATGGATCGAAGCAGCTCTACCCGCATAGGCTACCGATTCGGTAATCATATCTTTCCTTGAGAACGAACATTTTGCCTCTGTTTTGTCGTCTGAATAAATTGATCAGCGATAATGCAGCAGCCTTTTAAATCAAGAAAGATGATCGAGTTTTGTGCCAAGTATAAAATTATTTTGGGATATTCAACTACCCATGATCCGCACAGGTAACGCTTTGGTGGAAATCTTCCAATAAATCTTCTGATCAACATCATTAAAAGTTATCTGGACATAAATAATAAGAGTTGGCATACGAGTCGATTCGATGCGCTATGGCACCTGATGAGTGCAGTGCAGAGAAGTCCATTGAGTATGTCCATTCATGAGCTATTTTATGGAGTGGATACAGTGTTTCCTGCTCTCGCTGTTTTCGGTGGTGAAGCTTCTTCGGGAAGCTCGTAGTGAAAGAAAAGCATATGCGAGAGAGAAGGATAAATCGGTATGATTCTATTTGCGTAGAAAAGAGAGAAAGAGGTTTTCCCGAGAACACATTCAAACTGAAGGAGAGAATAAAAAACACATCCGCCATGGAGAAAGCCAAGGCGGATAAATTCCAATTGGAGGAAGCAAGGTGCTGAAGTGATGGCTGGGCATATGAGGACAAAGTGCAAACACGGTAGTGCTTTACACCTCCGAGTGCGGAGTCTCAGATTCATGCAAGATTGCGACGCATCGAGGTCAGTGTAACCGCCTTTCTTTGTAAAGCCAGATGAATGGTGAGGAAGCTGTCCAGGGAGTCAGCCAGTGGCCTGGATTCAAGGCGCACCACTGCTAGAGCTGTTTTCCGCCTGTATCATATTGTCATTGGTACATATCATTTATTTCAATTTCATTGCAAGAGTGCATTTTGGTATTTTCTTCGAGTTTGGGACTTTGAAGTGAAGTGCTCATAGCATCTCGAAGAAGTGATTTCGCCTTTTGGTTTGGAGTCCGTCTAGTCGGCTCGTGTCGCTCGAGTTGAGTCGAGCTTTGAGTTGAAAGTCACGAGTCGAATAAATTTAGTCAACGGAGCCTTGAAAGTTGTTTTGTCAAAATAATGGACTCCATAGCCCAATGGATGCATGCAACTAGTGCGCTCTCCCAAAGATGCGAGTTGTTCTTGGCACTCTCCCGGGAGCTACCATCCCCATTGGAGCCAATCTTAGATTCGGCCTTTACATCCCTTCCATGTCGAGAGATCGTTTGTCTTACTGCATTTCATTTTTAGGTGTCTCATTCCGCTATCATTCATCTCTCATTCCAATAGGATTGCATGCCACTGGTCGATCGGAAGGGCTTGAGTCTCATTTTTCTCATGTTGCGATACCTCACTTGGATCGTCAAAATTTCTCAAAATTCATCAAAAGAAGTTCATTTCACATCATTTACGGTCATAGTATGCCATTTTGGTCAAAAAATAGTCATTTAGTATCTAGTTCTAGGGGTTTGCTCATTCATAAATGTTAAACAAATCTTTCGCCATGCAGGATTTTCATCAGTAAGTTTTTTATTTGAAGATCTCTCGCTGTCAATAATGCTCGAGGATGTTTCTTTGAGCTTTCTGCTTTGAAGAAGAAATTGTCAAATTTGTTTTTGTAATAACATAGGTATCTTTCCGCTCATGTAGTAACTTCACATGAAAACTCTTGTCATCCTTTTCCAAGGTTCGATGCCACCATCCCTACAAAAATCAACCAAGAAAACATCATTTCAAGCTCAGAAAATCAGTAAGGAAACAAAAAGACAGAGTTGTATTAAATGCAAAAAGTTCCAAAGCCAAAAACATTACAAAATGGGTCTTTGAGAAGAAAAAATTAAAACCATGTCTATATAAGATATTTCTCAAAGTTATTAATCCATTTGCATCAAGAGATATTGGGAAAAATCCAACAGAGAAGTCAAGTTGAAGTTGAAAGAAAAAAGCTGTGATTTTAGAAGGGCTGACTGTGTGTTGGAATTGAGCGCGGCTCATTGGGACAAGGCGCGGCGCACCCACACAGCGCGGCGCATAGAGCCGGATTTCATCGTGCAATTCCAAATGGGCGCGGCGTACCCACAGAGTGTGGCACATTGGGTTTGTGTGAGGCGGACAGAGCCCCCATGGCTAAAATCATTTCCGCTCCATAAAAACTCAATTTGTTTCAGCTCATTTTTTTTCCAAGTAAGTTGACAAAGCCTGTTCAGTGATTTTAGTCATGAGTGGTGTGGTGTAGAGGCGAATACATTAGATTTTGGTTGATGAAAGAGTAAACCCTATACCCATATTAAAATCTGCTCGCTAGGGTTTGAAAAGAGGTGTTGAAATTTGATTATTGGTGCTTAAAAATCCCACCCCATTTTCATTTGTGCTCTCATTACTGTTATCATATTCTTGTCATAATCCCCTCTCCTGTTCCCACTGTCCCATATCCCTTATACCCTTTGTTCCCATGTTTTGAATCCTCAAACGCTATCACTTGCCATCATTTCCCTCCCTTCATAACATTGATAAAATCCTAATTTCCAAAGCATTAAAGGGTTGTCTCTATTTAACCCATGTATATTTTTCCATTTCATTTACTCTTATTCCTAAAAACTACCCCCATCACTATCACTCATTCCCATATCACTTATAAAAGGTCCAAATCCCGAAGTTCCCCAAGCAGTGAGTGACTGTCCTTCCACTCCAAATTCACTTGACACTCTATTGTATTCATTGTGATATTTCCTTGCAGCCTTTCATTACATATGTGGCACACATGGTATTGAAAAAAAAACTCTTGTTTTCACCTACATATCAGCATAAACACCTTGTTTCAGCACCATGTCGGAGAAAAATTCATCATATGAGCAGGGATATGAGCAAGACAATGACTCAACCACTGAGCTAAATGTACAGAGGAGGTCTCATAAAAGTGGCAGGCATGTCAGAGAGGAGCCTGCTTCTTTGGCTCAATTGCAGGCCTGCCTGCTTGCAATGACAGGCTTTCAGCAACAGTCATGTTTCAGTATTGTGAAATGATATCTCAGATTCAGCACCATCAGGAGTTGGTTCGCCTATTTGTTTTACATTTGCGTGATGGTCATGTAAACCTTGCTGGAGTGAATTTCACTTTGACACCAGAGACCATTTCTGAGGTGACTGGGATACCAAACATTGGTGAAGAGTGGAATAAGATACAACAACTGGATAGAGCATATTATGAACCTTACATCAGGCCTGGATATTTGAGGCAGCTGAGCAGAGTATTTCCATTCGGGTTTCTGAAAGAGTTTTATGCACCATTAATGAAGCTCATCATCAGATATTTCAGTTGTGAGGGTCGGTTCTCACGTCTTTATGCATATCACATCAGACTTTTGATGCATTTTACGAGAGTGAGACTGATGAGTATTCCATATTTCATGTGTCGAAACATAGAGCGGATGACTACCCTGGTGTAGAAGAAGACTCCAGAGCAGCAGCGTAACAACATTTATCATTATGCGCTCATCAAAATCATTGTAGTACATCAGCTTGGATTGCAGGGCATCACATGGGATGAGTTCATTTCCCGTGACTTTTTTGCAGCCCCCCAGCCTCCTCCCGAGATTGTTCATGATGAGGGAGAGCCTTCACATCAATTTGAGGTTCTTGAGACTGAGCCTATCAGTGCTCCAGTGTGTGTGACATATCAGAGAGGCCACAGAGCCTTATTTGCAGCAACACGATGAGTACTATCTCCACCAGGGGTGGGAGGGGTCTCGTTACTTTCATCAGCGAGTACTATCTCCATTTGGCGTGGAAGGGGTCTCGCCTTCGACATCAGCACAGGTACAGGACCGAGGCAAGAGGCATATGCACAATGGGGACCCTTCAGAAGGCCAAGATATTGATTTTATATTGATCGATGTTGATTCAAGCTCTCCCAGCTCAAAGCTGAAAGAAATCATCCAAGAGTAGAAAGCTGAAATTGAAACACTGACCGAGAAATTGCAGAGAGCTCAGTGGGTTATAAATTACTTGGAGTAGTGGAATAAACAACTGGAGGATCAGCACACATTTATGGAGTTGCAGAGAATCCGCAAAGACCGGGAATTAGCCCGGAAGAGACCAGGTGACATGACACCATTTGAGCGAGAGACTTGCCTTACGAGAGTCAAAATTCATCTGGAGAAGCTCTTGGTGAAGGCCAATAGAGAAAAATACATGCTCAGACATATGAATAACCACTATTGGGCCCACACACACGTTTGCAGAGCCAGGATGAAGATCCTGAAGACGAGGTTGAGAAGAGCACTAAAACGTCACAAAAGGCCTGATCCACTCCGAATTTTGGCCGAAGCCTCCTTGGATAAACATGAGACATGATGGGAGACCTTCACTCCAAATTTCAACAAATTTGGAGTAATTTTTTTCATTTTTGAAATTGTGGTTGCAAAATAGGTTTTTTTTCCCGATGCGTCGCGCCACCCGACGGGCGCTTATGATTGGGACATCTTCTGGATGAAAACTTGATATTTTTGGGTTTTTTATGGTAAATTATGCATGCTCAAGAATGGATGAGAGATTTCATGAAGTTCTGGGTGGTCTTAAAGGTCAAAAACACTCCAAAAATGGCCTTTCTTCCACTTTTTGCACCAGCAGGAACCAGTCTTGGGAGATTGCAGTTTTGGAGGGGAAAATGACATCCAAATTGAAAAATTCCACTTGGTTTGGATAGCAGACAGATAGGGATTTCCAACGAGCTATCATGAGCTAAATTTTGACTTCATAAAGTTCCCCAAAAATAGGCTCAAGCTGGCGCGGTGCATTGAGTTTTCTGGCGCGATGCATAGAGGAATTTTGCCCAATTTTCACTTTTCAGCTCAGAAATTCGGCCAGTTTGACTAGTTTCACTTTTGGATGTAAATTTTGATCTATATTGATGTAATTTTGTAGCTATGATGTAAATTTGGCATGTTTTTACTTGTTCTAGAGGATTCATTCACTAAAAAGTGAAAATTAAGTGAATGGATCAGTTTCCTAGCATATAGAGGCAAGTTGTTTGGCTGCCTAGATTTGAGTTCCATGTTTAGAGTTGGTTGAAACAACTCCTAGAAGGATGAGCTCGACCCATAGAGGCATGGGAAGGGGTTAGGATGGTCTATATATTTTATTTTCTGAGTCATTTTCAGGGTTGGATACTTGGGAATAGTTTGGCACCTCATTGTATATTCATTTTAGATTTTTGGCAAAGGAAAGACCAGAGTTTTGCAGCACTTGTTGGGATCCTTGTGGCTCTGAGTTTTTATGATGTTTTTCTTCATGTATCTATAATTTTAATTGAATTTTATGTATGAAATTTCCCTTCTCTTTGCTTCTGAATTAAAAAAATGAGTAACTGAGGTAGAATTCATTAGTTTGCTGGTGCTCTGCCTTAAAATTTTGTTTAGTTTTATATGTTTTCGTCAGTTTGGAGAGGATCCTTGCACCTTATTTCTCTCTTCAACTCCTCAGCAGTATTTTCTATCCATTCATTGAATATACGACATCAAATTCATTGCCTTCCCTGCCCCAACTTGAACTCTGCAAGAATTTGGCCTCATCCCCAAGCCCGAAATTGTCTTTCCCCTTTTTCCAACAAAATCCCAAAAAATCAAAATCAAACCCTTCTATTTTTTTATCTAGCCTAAGATCAGTTGTTGTTTTAGTCATCTCAAGCCCCTTTGAATATTTTCATTGAGATTGACTCGGAGAGAGCCCTCTCCTGTCCTCGTAGGGCTAGCTACGAGGCTGAGCGTGGTTTGGTGTTGTCCTTTTTCTGCCTTACTTCAGCCTGAGGTGGATTTAGGCTCTAATAGGATATTCATCTGATTTCGAAGATACATTGAGAATTTTATAGGAATAAATAAGGAGTTTTAAAGAATATAATGATAGACTTATACAAGCACATGAAAAGAAAGTAGAGGTTAATGCGGCCATCATTCAAATTTTGTGGGAGTTGTAGAAATACGAGCCACTTAGGATCAACTATGGGCAGGAGGATGGGACTAATGGAGCATATGCCAGGGGGGTTTTCCCCTTAAGGGGGGTTTCCCCTTGGCATAGTTCCTGCATCTGGTGTCTATTTTTTTATGTGATGTTTCTTTGGTTATTTCTTGATGAACTAAAAGAAAGAAGATATAAATAATCGTAATAATAAGAAAAATCAAAAGTAATTTTCAAGAATAAGAAAATATTTCCGCCTTTTTGATTTTCTAACATGGTATCATAGATTTGTTGAAATAAGGAAGAAAAATGAAGTCTTCAGCACTTAATCAAGGAACAATTTGAAGGATCATCTCGAGGTAGGAGTCTACTACACTCTAGGAGGATGTCTAACACAATCAAGGGAGAAAACAAAATTGGAGCCTCAAACTACAGGTCCTAGAAGAAGAGAATTGGCCTCATCCTTGAAAAGAATAAGGTAATATGCCTGGTCAAAGGAAAAGTAAAGAAGCCTACAAAGGATTCTTTTGATGGTGAAAAAGTAAAATACAGGGAACTAAATTGGTGGCCGTGACTTTAATGGTAGCAGGAATAAAGGACAACCTTTTCCCATTCATAGCCAACATTGACCATGCTCACAAAATGTATGAAGCCTTGTCAAAGTTATTCACTGTTAAGAACATTTGTTAAGTAGCTACTTTGAAAAATGAGCTAAGGACTACAAATATGAAAAAATAAGACACATTGGCCTCATTTTTGAATATAGAAATAATCAAGGATGATATTTTGGCCATTGATGAAATTTTTCTAGACAAAGAACTCATGATAAATGCTCTATTAGGATTGACACCTACTTGGGATGCATTTGCTGCCATATTTAATAATTGGAAGGTAGCTCCCACCTTTGAAGAACAATGGATTTCCAACAGTCAAGAAGAATTCTGAGTATCTCATTAGCTTCCAATGCTAAAGGAGTACCTAATGCCTATATTTCTCAACATAAATGAAAGAAATATAGAGGGCCAAGGAATAAAGTTGACATGTCCAAGATATAATAATATTGATTCCATAAGAAGGGTCACTATAGGAGTGAATATCTTGAAAATCCAAGAAACAAGAAAATAGAGAGATATTCGGCCAACATTATTGAAGAAGGAAACTCAAAGGAAGTCAAGCTTGGAGAATTTAACATTAAGGACTTACACTACCAAGTACTTTTCTTGTAGCTTTAGATATTTTATTTTATATTTTTGATGTTTTATAATTTATAGGCATTTAATATATTTTTGGAAAAATACATTTTTCTTGTTTATAGTTTTAGGTATCCCTCAAAGCTTTGTAGGGAGTCCTAAACAAATCCTCAAGATGAGTATCTCATTTCAGGTTCATTTTTGGTTTCATATACTTATTTCAATTTTTATTATATTAATACTAATGAAATTTCTCCCTCTATGGTCTTGATTAGGAAAAGAATTTTTATACTCAAGAAGTATGAAGGAGGGCCTCTCAAGACAAGGTTTGTCAAGAAACAAAGGTATGCCTTAAAACATTGATTTATTTATGTTAAAGGTTTTTTCATTTGACATTATCTTACTGGAATTGTTATATCTGTCTATACTAAATCATAATGATTCTTATTCTGGGTGATTCATCACTTGATAAATCTACCCACCCACATATTTCTAATTGATTTTGTAGAAACCTAGACAAGTTTTGGAAAACCTTAACCGAAGGGTATGCTAATGTGAATTTCTGAAACCCTAAACTGCTTAGGGATATTGTATTTTAAGTTTTTATTAATGATATCATGTTTAGGATTTTGATATGATCATGAAAACCTAACTTGTTAGGGTTGAATGATAAGGGATAAAGTCTTGAACCTTTGAAATTTTGGTAATATTGGGTTTTGTATGTTCCTATATTGAAATCGTTACTCATTAGGGTTTCGTGGAATGTGTAAGCAAGACCCCCACAATGTCTTAGAAATGATTTGCTTTGTATGTGTGTGTTTTTATGATCAAACCCTAGTCTAATTAAATTTTTTATTCATATGTTGTGTTGGGTGTGGAGCATGATTATCTTCTTTATTTATATGTATCGCCATGTTGGAAACATATTCTTAACGTCATTTCATCTTCATGAGGGGGGTCTAGGGGGGGTGTCGACGGCCTTTTGGAGCCCCCCTTGGGAGGGGGTTTTGGGGGAAGAGCCCCCGAGGCTAAAAAAATATGTAAAATTGCCTTATAAAATGTTGTAATTTCATAGTCAATATGGGTCATTCATTAGGCAGATGATTTGGCGGTAGAAGTTATGTTTAATTTAGGGTTTTTTACCCTAGAAGGAAACTTGTCTATTATTTGAGGGTATTGTATTGCGTTTGTGTATGGTGTGTATAATCTGAGTGAGAAATCACAAAGGGGAATGTGTGAGAGAGAAGAGGATATTACATCGGATCTGATGTAGATTGTGTCTCTTCATTTTGCTGGATAATGTAAAGGAAGGACTGGTTGTTTCCATGGAAATATCCCAGTTGGGTGAACCACATATTTGTGTCTCTCTTATTTTATATGTTTTATGTGTTTGTGTTTCTGCATATTTTATGCGCTACATTTCTTTGTAATATATAATTTTCTAACAACTGGTATCAGAGTTGAAGGTCTATTTAGCTGATAAACTTGCATGAAAGAAGGTTTCCTAGTTCGAGTGGGAGAAATGGAGGAAGATGGTAGGTTTAGGGTCGAGAAATTGAACGGCCAAAACTACCCACTTTGTAATATGCATATGGAATATTATCTTTATCAGAAAAATTTGTAACTACCATTGAGGGGAAAAACAAAGAATTCGTCGAGTATGAGAGACACATAATGGGATATTCTCGATAGAATGGCAATTGGAACAATAAGGTTGTGCCTTACGGTGCTGGTAGCTTTCAATATTTCAAAGGAAACAACAATAGAGGGTTTAATTAAGTCATTGGCGAAACTATATGAAAAACCCCCCGCCTCAAATAAGGTATTTCTTGTGAAACATTTATTTAATATGTAGACATTGGAAGGTGGATCTTTTGCTAACCATTTAAATGTATTTAATATGGTTATTAGTCAGTTAATTTCTATAGGGGTAAGCTTTGATGATGAATTTAGGGCTCTTTTATTTCTATTTTCATTGCGAGAAAGTTAGAATGGTTTAGTTATGGCCATTAGTAACTCTGTCTGAGCTAGTAATTTAAATTTTGATGATGTTGTTGGTGCTACCTTAGCAAGGCAATGCGACATAAAAGCTCCGATGAGACATCGGGTAATGCTTTGAGTGAAGAGACTAGGGGAAGAAAAATGGAAAGAGGAAAGGGCTCAACATATCATAGTAAATCAAGGAAAGGCATATCCAAGTCCAGATTAGGAACAGTGTGATGGAAATGCGGAAAGAAAGGAAAATTGAAGAAAGACTATAAATATCGGAAGGGAAAAGAAGGAGATGCAAAATAAGAAAACAATCATGAAGACAAATGTGAAAAGTGATGTGTTACAATATGTGTTGATTCTTTATTTATAAAATGTTACTGATTCCTGGATAGTAGATTCAGGGGCCTCATTCTATGCCACACCTGATAAGAAATATTTTCATGACTATGTTCAAGGAGATTTTCGACAGGTTCGTTTGGGTGATGATAAACCCTATAAAATTGTTGGAATGGGTAAAGTTCTTGTAAAATAGAAAAATTGAAACCAATGGTTATTAAAGGAGCTAAGTCATATTCCAAATCTGAAGAAAAATATGATTTCAATAGGGTAATTAGGTGGTGAAGGTTGTGTGATAACTTTCACAGATAAAACCTGCAAGGTCACTAGAGGAGACATGGTAATAGAAAAAGGAGAAAAGGTTGGTACATTGTATTTATTAAATGGTATTTCTAACTCTGTTGATCCTTTAAATTCCAAAGGAAAAGATGTAGCATTATGTGTTAAATTCTGAAGATGTTCTATGCTAAGATGAAAATATACTTTAACCTTCTAGGACATAATTAAAATAAGATGCATATAGAACATACCAATAGATCGATGGAAGACAAGTAAAAAACAAAGATAAATAATGGTGGTGTTACAGTGATCAGCAGGATGGTTCAACCAGCAAAGTACTCATCAGGTCAGCCAACCACATATATCACACAACCCCAAGACATTTCATCAAGAAGACTCCACCAAGATACTGCACCAAGAAACCCTAAACATAGAACCAAGAACATTGCTCCATCACTATCTAACAGAGAAGTAAAATGCCTCCACAAATTGTGTGTGTAATGAACTCCAAGTATATCCAATATATAGACATCTGTGGGGGTGTGTGGCACATCTCTTATGCATGTGGGATAAATCAGGCTGACCTTGCACATGTGGAATAAATTCAAAATACATGTTCTGCTCATCCGATCAAGATGATCTTTGTATCATTCTTGCACCTCACCAAAAGAGGAATCTAATAAAAATATTGGCATTGTCATCTGAGCATCACATCATGTATTTTGGACCTAGTTGCCCAAAATTAATACTCTCTCTCAACTAGGGAGAAATCCATTCACCAATGTCATCCAAACATAGTGTGATATCAAGTGGTTGGACACGTGCCATCCTAGAAATAGAGAGTGCATTAATATCCAATGCATCCATCAGTCTTGCTATGGCCTCTATTCACATTTCCCACCTCATTGGCCAAATGAGAGGTACTTCCCATGAGTCTGAAACTCCATGGGTAGGATGCATATGGACCAGAGATCAAAGAGAGGTAAACAAACTTAGTATCATCATGGTGGGGTGGAAGCAAACCAATAAGGTTTTGCAAGCATGGCCTTGTGGTTTTTCATAGCTCCAAGAAGCTATCCCTAAAGCCCCCCTGCAGCTCCCAGATCTTGTCGTATAACAGGGCGCTCCAAATAGGGTCGTCCCACGATTCCAAGATTCTCACGGAAGGTTTAGGAACTTGACCTTCCCTAAGGGCTCTCTGAGAATATCTGCGACCTGCTCATTAGTTCCTATATGATCAAGCCTTACGACGCTTTGTTGTACCATATCCCAGAAAAGTGGTACCAGAAATCAACATGCTTGGATCGATCGTGGAACACATGATTCTCTAACAAATGAATCCCCCTCTGGTCATCACAAAGGATAATAGTGGCATCTAGCACATGCTTGAAACAACTCATTGAAGATATTTCACACCCAAGTGGCTTCACAACAGACCATACATGTTGTAATGTATTCAACCTCAACGGTGCTCAAAGCTACCGACTTCTGCTTCGTGCTTGAAGCAGACCGAGTGTGAAGTAGAATCTAGATGTGCTCTTGGGATCCAACACACTTCTAGCCCAATCGGCATCAATATATCTAGGGAGTCTCAAACTCCAGACAGTGTATCTTAGCCCATGGTCTATCGTGCCCTAGAAATATCTCAAGAGTTTCTTGGCACCAATAGAGTGAATGTTATGAGGATCAACCAAGTGTTGACTCAAAGTGTTCACTACACAACATACGTTTGGATAGATGTTCTGTAATAACATCGGTGCCCCTACGAGTTGAATATAATCACTAGGATTTTCTAGCATAGGCCAAAAAATCTTTCACTCAACTTCTTAAAGTTGAGCTCCATTGGTGTCGACATGAACTTACAGTCCATCATTCCAAATTTTTCAGCAGCGTCACAATACATTTTCCTTGGGAGAGGAAAATATCGCTATGTCTCTACTAGAACTTCGGGCCTAGGAATTAATATATCAGTCTTGGATCCTTCATCGGAAGAAAGGTCCCTCTTCCACTGATGAATGAGACGGTTAACACCTGTTAGGAAGAGATCATCCACATAGAGAACTGGAATGAGAGGATTTTCTCTATCAACCTTGAATTAAAGTTTTGGATAATTATTACTACGAATGAAGCCCAGCTTCATCAAGTAGCTATCTATCCTCTTGTACCAAGCTCTCGGGGATAGCTTCAACTGATAGAGGGATTTCTTCATCCTATAAACATGGGTTTCTCGATCCTGGTCTTCGAACACCAGAGGTTTATCTACATATGCCTCTTCCTTTTTCACATCATGTAGAAAGCGGTCTTCAAATCCATATAATGAAGATTCTATCCTTGTGTAGCAGCAAGGGTAAATAATAGATCAAAGGTGCAATCATAATCAATGACTTCCTAGAGAGAAGTCTCAGGCAACACATCTTGCCTTTTACTTTTCAACACTCTCATCAGATCCATGCTTATTCTTATAGAGCCATATCGAGGTGACAACAACTTTGTCCTCGGGATCAGGATCATATCCCAAACATTATCCTTCATAATGGACTCATACTCGGGACCATATCCCATGCTATTTTTGGAGCTCTCTCATTGATCTCTCTCTCTCTCATACTATTGGATACTTATATTTTTCTTGGATCGCTCTTGGAGAGTGTGGATACTTGGTGATTGAAGCAAGAAGGCAAAGAAGGAGCGGGAAAACACAAGTGGACATCAGGATCAATGAATAGAATGAGATTTGATTGTAGTTATTGAGTTGTATGCATGGCTTCCTCACTAGTTTTGGCATGCATGGTGTATTTATGTGGATTTCCCTAGCCTTTGGATTTCCTGGATAGCCATGGTGCTGTGGGTTTATTTCCATTGATTATTTTCTCGTTGGTTCTCATGATTCATTCAGTTCTAGGTTAAGTTATTAGTTCATGGAAGCCTTGGTTGGAAAAACTCTCTTCAAGCCTGAAGAACAACTATGGGTTGATTTACTTGTCATGGGAGCCTTGGTTGGAAAAACCTTTGGAAGCCCTAGGTGGGTTGAGTTACTAATATTGGAAGCACTGGTTGGAAAAAGACTCTAGAAGCCCTGTAATATTTTGCGTTGAGTTACTAGTCCTCGAAGCCCTGAATGGAAAAAAAATATGTAGTCCTCGAACAACTTGGATAGAGAAAAATCAACGATGGTTGTGATTTCTGACCATGAGGTGGAGTTACTGGTTGAGGGTTGAGGTGGTTTGGCCTTTGGAGGCCCTGAATTGGTTGTGATTGATGTGTTTGGTGATATCGCACATTCATGCTTGGAATATGGCATGGGGGTTATTGGCTGAAGTGAGACTAGGCTCAACTAATATATGGTTGGGTTGAACACGGAATTCCAAACTCCGATTGGTTTTTACATGCATTAATGAATAACTCATTACTTTGGTATTTGGTATGCAAATGTATTGGTTTCTATGTGGATTCTATTGCTATCGTATACATGGTATTTTTGTTTTTATTATGTTGGTTATAAGAATGTGTTTTATCAATGATGATGCATGTATCTATCTATGTTTTTACTTGTAAATTAATGCACAATGTATCTATGGTTAAATATATTGTATTGCAACTAATGATGTAAGGGAGAAATGCCTTGTAGTGATTCTTATTTGCACCTGTAGATGCAATTTTTGTGACATGTTTGATGAAATTCCTGTCATGTCTAGGAGGTGTCTGGATGAGTTCCTGATGGTGTTATTATTTTTGTACCCTTTTTTTAAATGTTATTTATCATCTCCTAATGTTTCATAAAGTTCTAGGCAGTGTCTTGGGCTCTATGGTTGAAAAGGTGGCACAAATCATGTAGTTTCACACACATAACTGACCAATTGGGGCCCTCACTACATGCTTGTTGTGTTGTTCTTATGACTATAGGCTCCCAACTATTATTGTGCCTTGGCATACCTACAGCTATGGCCCAAAAGGGCTGAAAATTAAGTCGCCCTCAGGGGTTGGGGGTCTGGGAAGTTGGATTAGCTCTTAGGGATGTTGTTGATGTTTTGTAAGGTGTCTTTGTCTTCTTTCCCTTGGTTCCACTACCTTAAGGTTAGATATGAGGTTGAATATCATATTAGTAGCCTCTCCTGACATGTTTACCCCGGTTGGTTGGTTACTTGGGTAGATGTGGGATGAGTGTGTTACAAAGTGGTATCAGAGGATGGTTCAACTCTCACAATGGATGGGTAGTGTTTTGATCATGCATTATGTTGATTTCTTGTGTGTTTTTCATACCTATGGTGTATTTGTTTATTACAGCCATGTTTTGTTGGCCATGGTGGTAGTGGTGTTGCCATGGAAGTGTTTATGGTGTTGTTTTCAACATGTGGTAACGTATGTATGACTGATTCTCTATTTTTCGTGTTTTTGTATTGTGCATGCACATTAGCTTACATATTATTACATTTTTTATATGCATTTCTTGTTTATGCTAGGTCACATATTGGTCATGCATGTGTAGTGTCCTTGTATGCTTTCTTGTGTGATGATTATATGTTGAACATGAATTGGTCATTCACGCTTGGTTACATTTCACTTATGCTTGTGATGGTGTGTGGTAAAGTTGCATTGGTATGGTTATACATTAGGTCATGTTTTGTAATTTTTATGGTTATGCATCCATGATTCGAATCCAACTAGAGCGAGGTTTATGCGCTATTATACATTGTGTTACAAGTTTATACGAGGTTATGATTATGTATATACATTTATTTGGTTAATTGGTTGATCTTGTAGGATGTTTCCTCCCAAAATTACACTAAGGTTCGTTAGTTTATTTATGAATTGGTTTAGGTGAGATATTTCACATTGCATGGTGTTGGAAATTCATCTGATTTGGAAGATACACTGAGAATTTTATAGGAATAAATAAGGAGTTGTAAAGAATATAATGATAGACTTATACAAGCACATTAAAAGAAAGTAGAGGTTAATGCGGCCATCATTCAAATTTTTTCAGAGTTGCAGAAATACGGGCCACTTAGGATCAACTATGGGCAGGAGAATGGGACTAATGGAGCATATGGAAATAGGTCTCCTGGTGGTTACAGGTCAGAGAAGGATGACATGGTTAAATATGGCATATTGTTGGACACTCTGTATAGGAGAGGTGATAGGCACAAGTATCATTCTAGTTCTGGTTCATATAGGTATAATGATCATCATCGGTATCATCCTTATAGGAGGAGTGACATGGGTTATTTTCTGGATGATTTTAAAAAGGAAAAACCTCCTACATTTGATGGAGAGATGGAGAAACCACATTATGAATATGCATGGTTTCTTGCGTGAAGAATTTTTTCATATTGCATGATTACCTAGAAAATATGAAAGCTAAGATAACTACATTTAGTCTAAGAGGTAGAGCATAAATTTGATGGGAATATGTGAAGAACATTAAAAATATTTACGGGGAGGAGTTTAATTGGAGTGAGTTCGAAAGGATATTCCAGAAGAAGTATATATCAGAGAGATACTATGATGATAGGGAAAATCAGTTTTATGAGTTGAATATGGGTTCCATGACAGATGAGGAGTATACTAGCAAGTTCTTGGAGTTACTAAGATATGTGCTTTACCTTAAGGAGGAGAAGGGCAAGATTCAAATATTTATTATTGGGCTACTGATTGTATTCAAAGACATGATTGAGTTTGATGAGCCTATATCATTAGAGGAGGAAATTCGAAAACTAAAGCATTGTTATGAACAATCAAAGCGTGGATCAGAGAATAAGCCGAATTGGAAAGGTAACGGAAGGAGAAAAGGAAAGTGGCAAAAGAAGCGATCAAGGCCTCAAGACATTGGTAAGAAGGATAATGTTGCCCCGCTCAAGAATTTCAATACATCTGGTAGAAGAGAGGGATTTCGATCTGAGGTGAAGAATAAGGATGAAGGTTGGAAACCTATACAGTGTTGGAATTGTGGAAAATATTATCATAAGAGGGATTGTCCACAATATCAAGGTGGTAAGCCACATATATACAATGCACAGGAGGAACAAAAAATGGGAGATGTTGGTCATATCATTCCTAGGATTTATGTAGCTATGGACAAAATTCAGGTAGATCATCAAGCTTTTATCATTCAGATGGACAGTAATATTTGTGATCAACTTGTTTCTATTTTGATTGGATTTGGATCTAACTATAGTTATATTAATCCTGAATTGGTGGATAAGTGTAGTTTGAGTAAGGAAATGCATGCAGAATCTTGGTTAGTGTAGTTTTCCATAGGTACGAAGAAAAGAGTCCACCATTGGGTAAGAGCTTATGCATTTGGGTAAAATGGTATGCCTACAGCAATGCACTTAAACATATTTCCATTGGGTTACTTAGTATGCTATTGGGTATGTTGATATTCAACAAGAAAAATTTTGGCACCCATGATCCTAGTGAAAATTAAGAGCCTACACTAGGGTGGGACCCACATGCTATTTTTAGTTGCATGTATATTTTTATTGTCCCTTAATATAGATGGAAATTAAACTATAATATATTCTCAATGTGGACTTGAAAATAGTTAACTGAAGTGGAAAATCAGTTATCTAAGTGAATTTCAAGTTAAGAGGATGGTTGGTGGGACATGCAGAGTGACTCTAGTTGTAACTGAGTGATTCTAGTTGTAACAGACTTGGAAGTGCAATGGTGCATGAGTTGGTGCAAGTTGTAAATAGTTTAACTCAGTTAAGTGAGTTAAAATCAGTTGTTCTAGTTGTAACTAAAGATACAGTAGTGAGAGATCAAGTGAATTAAATATTAATTAATTGACATGTAGTGATCTCACATGCAACTAAAGATTTACTATTATTAATTGCATGCATGCCAAATCCAGTGGAGACCTAGTTGAGTTCTAGGTGAAAGGGAAGATAAATATAAGTTGTGACATTATCTTCTTGCACACATGCAAGCACACACACACATTAAATGAGCCCATGATACTTTCACAGTCAAGGCAAGCATGATTTCATCTTTTGAGGGATTGATTTCAGTAGGGATTGCGCAGTGAAGGCAGGCTATGTGGAGATAGTAAATTGGCTAAGGGATTTGCCAATTTTTGTATGACAGTGTGAGACAATTAGCTGATGTACTGAGAGCTATTATAAGAAGATTTTTTTATGTAATTGTTTCATGATACATGATATAATATACAATATAATATAGTGGGTTTTTTTAGCTGTAAGCTTTCCCTGAGAAATTATCTGTGTTGTGTGTGATTGATCTTTCTTCATGCTTATGTAATTGGTGATTGTGATTTTGATTCCACAAATATTTGTAGAAGTGATTTAGTATTTAAATTTAGCAAATTGTTATGAATCCTATATATACTTGCATATTGTATAATTTCTACATGGTATCGAAGCACATTAAATTGCGGAAGTGAAGCAAGAGCTGATTTTGTGACTGGATAGAATTCGAATTTGTAGAAAGACTTTCTTCGTGCAACAATTGATTCGAGATCGAAATTGTTTTCAATGTCTTGGGGTTAGAGTTTTCACTTGAGGGCAGCTCAAACTACAATGCTTGGAAGGATATGATAGAGGCAGTACTCAAAGACAATAGCTTGAAGGAATTCATTGAAAAAGGTGTTCCTAAGCAAATGTTGCAGATGCTGCCAATCTTGATGCATGGCAAAAGAAAGTGGAAAATACGAGGAGGATCCTGTTGGAGGGAGTACGAGACCACATTGTCTCAAGCCTCCATGGGAAAGCCACACCATATACTATGTGAAAGGATTTGAAAAATCTATTCCAAAGCAGCAGTGACCATATAAAATTGGCGCTCAAGGATAAACTTAGGAAGATCAAGATGGAAAAGGGTGACACCATTCCAAAGTATCTCACAAATTTTGTCCAATGTCCAGATGAACTGGGGAGTGTGGGGAAAACATTCATTGATGATGATTTGGTGAGTTTTCTCTCCTCAGACTTCCTAAGAGTTGGCACAGTTATGAATACACTATCAGCAGATGGGAAAAATTGTCAGATTGGGAATGACTATGGTTGGATCTGGTGCAGGAAGAGTTCAGATGGAACACCAAAGATGGCTCTTCATCAAAGCATGATGATGAAGAGGATTTTACTTTGGCTGCCAAGGCAAAGAATGGGAAGAGGAATAAATTCCATTCTAAATCTGGGTCTAAAGGCATGAAGCAAGAAATATCCAAGGTGAAGTGTTTTCATCGTCACGAACATAGGCATTTTGCTACTAACTATCCACAAAAGAAGAAGAAAAAGAAGCTTGATAGAGCTATAGCTGGTGAGGCCCTTGCCTCAAAATATGAGCTTAACTTCTCCTTGATTGCATGCATGGTGTCAATTGCATTGGGATCGGTGTGGTATTTGGATAGTGGCACTTCCTTTCACATGACGAGAGACAAGGAAATTTTCAAGGACTTGGAGGAGAAAGATGTCTAGATGCATATTAAGATGGGCAGTGATGGACGGTACAGTGCTATCGGGATTGGTACCATTACCTTTCACAGGGAGTTAGGTAAACCATTTCAATTAAAATATGTGATGCATGTACCAGGTCTGAAGAAAAATTTGGTCTCAGTCGCAATGTTGGAGGATAGAGGCTATGATGTTGTTTTTAGTAATGGAAAATATTTCTTACGACATAAAAAAAAGGGTGAAGCCAAGAGGATAGGGATTCGAGTTAAGAATCTCTACAAGATGGAGGTATATGGCTGCGCTGCCATGGTGGGTGTTACACATCATTTTGTCACCGTCCCTGCAATCCCTCGCCCCACATATTAGAGGGTCTTTTTCGTGACCTATGAGAAATGACAAACCCTGCAAATACATTATTTTCATCCTTCAGCATAAGGACATGATTCTTCCTGTTGAAAATTTCCTCAAAAAGCACCCAAAAATTTATGTTTTGCATTGGTGCGGGTAGCCAGTTCGTCCCTCGCGCCAATGGTGAAAATTTTCACTAGAGGTCGCACCAGCTGGCGCTCTGTCCCTGTGTTGAGCCCATGATAGAATTTTTTGGAATGTTTTTTAACAAATTGGAGGCGGAAGTTTCCTTTAACCACCTCAAGAATGACTCATTGCAAGTGGTTAAATTTGATAAACCACAGATCTCTTCCTTTAGGAAATGGTTGATGGAACATTCTAAGAGGATAGGACTCCCCCCACGATTATAGGGATCCTAACCTCTCCTTCTCCCTCTATATAAACATAGCTTCTCATTTTACAAAAGATAGCTGAATATATAGCCAAGAAGCTGAACTTGGAGAAGAGATATTATAGCTGAGTAATCACTATAGAGAAGGTCAAACCAAGGAGGATC
This sequence comes from Pinus albicaulis, assembly GCA_034641835.2. Classification (NCBI taxonomy): domain Eukaryota; kingdom Viridiplantae; phylum Streptophyta; class Pinopsida; order Pinales; family Pinaceae; genus Pinus; species Pinus albicaulis. Next base: position 407,177,753 of record CM076581.1, read on the forward strand.
CTCTAGAGAGAGTCCCGTCTAAATTCCCGACGAGCTTTGTGAGACATGCTCCACTGGAACCCTGCTGGAGGAGATCGCAACTTCGAAGCCTAGTTTTACTCTTCTTTAATTCAATATACTCGACTATGATATTGATTCCATCTCTATGTTATGTTTATTTAATGCATGTGATTTAGTCCTCTTCAACTGACTGATAGTTAGGAATGTGAAATAGTATGTTGTGGATCATCTTCGTTTCTAGTGTATGTGTAGGTATTCGAGCGTGAGAACAAGTAGATTGTGATTTGTTGAATCAAGAAGGAGAGGCAACCATTCTTCTGGATGACACAACAACGCAGGACCTACGGTAGGTGATCTATCAAGTCTTTTTCCATTCTTAACTAGGAATTGATGTGATAGCATGTCTCGTTTGTGGCTAGACCCACTCTAGGTCTAGTGGGATCGCCTCTATCTATAGAAGGGATTTACCTCACAAAAAAATTGGCGACTTCACTGGGGAACAATGCAAGTTTTTCTTTCATCTATTAGATCTTCTTCTTGGTATTTTCTCACTTAGACTGCCTTTTCTAGATTCTTTTGTTGAGTTTTAGGCCCCTGTTCAGCCCAGAGGATTAGTTTTGACCTCTGTTTTTCCAGATTTTCATCTTTTCAAGGTTGGCTTGCTTGGCACGGTTTCCAACCCAATAGCTGCACCCACTAGCGCGAGTTACCAGTTTACCACTTGCGCCATCCCCTATCTAGTGCGGATTATAGCCAGACAGTCACGCCAATTCCTGTAGGTGCTAGGGTTTCCCTTGTTTTGGAGTTTTTGGTCCATCCTAGTGTCTTTGGGTGTTTTCTTGACTTTATTTGAATGCTTTGGGTTTGTTTGTGACTGTGATCAGCCTTCTTCCTCCAGTTGATTGTCCATTTCTTTCAGCATCATGGCTTTAGTGCTTTCTAGTGCTTTGACATGCTGAGCCTCCTGTAAGAGTTTGGGTCTCTTGTTTCACAGTCACCTTCGTTATTTCCTTGATTGCATTCAGCTCCCTAGATTCATTTTGAGTGGTTTCTTTTGGTGAAATGAGTCTTGAGTGAGTCTTGTCTCTTTCATTCAGTTTTGCTTCATGTCACTCCAAGCATAGCTCACATTGCTTGTATGGGTCCATCTTGACATATTTCTTCGATTTGAGAGATTGTGACATTGGTTTGAGTCTTTGTTTTGCTGGCTTGTGAGTTGTTTGGATTGTTTCACTCCGACTCTTGCATTAGCATTCTTGAACTAGTGTGAAGATTCATTTTTCATGTTATTTAGTGCAATGTTTTCTCTATTACATTGAAAAAATCAAAAATATATTTTGTGCTTTCATTTTTCGTTTGCATCATAAGAATTGGAAAATCTTTTGCATAACTAGCATTTTTCATTCTAGGAATGATTTTTCATTCTCATTAGTTTGCATCAGGTTCTGTAGTGAATATTTATGTGAGTTCTCATTATTTGCTATCACTTGAAATTCCTAACCTTCTCGTAGATAGCTCTTCATTGAAAGAAATGGTATTCTATGGCATGTAGCTTGCATTCAGGAATTTGTGAGATCCAACATTCGGTAGGACCTTGGAATTGAAACATAAATACAAGATCAACTTAAAATTTATTCAATCAACCTAAGGCAACATTGAAACTTAATGAAACATTTAGTGGTCTAAGTAAGAGATGTGTTCTGGCGTCTTAAAACCTAGCAGTTGTCCCTCACCATTTGGCTTCAGACAGTGCTAGTACCGACTTGTGCTCCCCGTACTGTCGAGAATATAAAGGGAGACCCCTATAGGTTGCAATCCTTTTATCCATAGGAAACCGAGTCTGCCGCCTTGTAACCGTGATACACCAAAAACAACATTCAGGGAGACTACCTACATGTATGTCAAGTACTTGGTTGATTCTTATTTCATTTTATAACCAAGGTGTATATGGCAGTTCATGGGAACCTGGTACACCCTTTTACCTTGACTACCCGAGTAGTCATTTTCGATCTTTACTGACTCCATAAATTTGAAAATATCATTGAGCACTTATCCTTTCACGCTCGCTTAAAAAGGAAAGAGACTAGAGTAATCTTTGACTGTTTCTTGACTCTTAAAACATGAAACAACAAACTTTTGGTTTCAATGTGGTAAAATAAACTCCTACGATTGCACACCCATTAAAGATTGCTTACTTGGCCTGTATTTGTTTGTTTTGGTTTTGATCCAAGAGTATTTTTTCTCGATCTTTTCCCCTTTTCTCATGTGCTACAGTCACGGTGGCGGAACCATCAATTTCGTCTACTGGCAGTCCTTTCTCGGACGATTCATCTGAAACTTCACAGATCTCTGGGTCTGCTGAGCTTGAATAGCCCGTCATCCCGTTAGAGTATTCCTTTGGAGAACCAATTGAGTTCCATTGGCCTCTTTCTAATTCTTGGTTTGGATTTGGAGTTGGGGAACATTTTCCCCCTCTTACATTGGGATCTCCATTTTTGGCTGCTATCATACCTCTGAGCCCCCGTACTCTTTTGCAAGATCTTATGGTGGATTCAGACATGGATTCATCTAGTCCTAATGGTAGTGAGGGTATTCCAGTTTCTGATCAACAATACCAACTCTTCCCAAAAGACATCCAAACAAAACCTGCTCAATCTTCACCATGAGTGTCACTTCTAGCCGGATATAGGTCTTTTGGTCAGATTATGGCTGGTATTGCCTCCATGGAAACATCAACCCCTTTTAAGGGGGCTGGTTCCTCCATCCTTAGGTATGTCACCGACAACACCTGTCTTGTCGTTGACACCTTTTGTCACATTTGTTCCCACTAGGCCCACTATCAATGTGGATGCTTTGGCACCGGTTGTCACTACACAGTCATTCGAAGTTTCAACTTCGGTAGAAACCTCAATTTCCATGGAAATCCTTGATGGCCTTTCGTTTGAGGAGTATCGCCTGGATGTTCAGCAACATAAATCCCAAACTTATCAATCCCCTCAAGATCCTTATAGGTCTTATTTTTCTCATTATGGAGTGGATAGTAACCTGATTTATTCACTTCTGTTTCAGTATGATGAGGAAGGAAACCCCATCTACTTTCTTGCTCCTGAGGCTTATCAGTTCCTCCCTGGTTTGATACCTACCTTGCTTGTGCAGCCCTCTAAACAACAAGGGCAACCGTTTTAGGGATAACATTCGATTCAACAGGGGTATGTTTATGACCCACAAGGACAACCCTTCCATGGAAAACCTTTGGTGCAGCAAGGGTATGCGTATGACCCACAAGGGAAACCCTTACAGGGACAACCTTCGGTCCAACAAGGATTGTTTTACAGCCTGCAAGGGTAGCCTTACAATCCTCAAGGTCAACCCTTACAAGCCCAGCCTATGATCCAACCAAGGCAACCTCAAGGACTAGCTGGGCCACCGATATATCAACCCAGACCTTCATACGGTCCTAGGGGGTAGATTCATCCATCTCAACCTTTGGTGTAACCTCAATATCCTCATCTTCCGATTAGTCCAAATGTTGCACAGCTAGGGCCATCTTATGGTCCTGCTTGGCAGATTCATCCATCTCAACCTTTGGTGTAACCTCAATATCCTCATCTTCCGATTAGTCCAAATGTTGCACAGCTAGGGCCATCTTATGGTCCTGCTTGGCAGATTCATCCATCTCAACCTTTGGTGTAACCTCAATAGCCTCATCTTCCGATTAGTCCAAATGTTGCACAGCCAGGGCCATCTTATGGTCCTGCTCCAGGTAAACTTGTTTATCAGGCACAACCTAGCCCTCAGTAGCTACGAGGCCAACCCGCCCAACCAGGACAACCTGGTGGCCCTCATTAGTTAGGTCAACCTGCTCAGCTGGGCCAACCTGCACATCCTATTCACCCTTCTCAGTCGCAGCTCTACTCTATGTCGCAGCCAAATCAACCGATGTGCCCAACGTATCTAGCTCAGCAAGGCCCCACTTATCAATAGCTTGTTCGACCCCAAGGTGGTTATTTTCCTCAAGGTCAATATCAACTAGTTTACAACCCATCTCAAGGTCCTACTTATCATCCTTAATCGCCAGGCTATACTTATACTCTGTAACAAAATCCTTATACTGCTCAATCGGGACCCCCATATACTCAGAATTAGTATCCCAATTTTCAACCCCCATATCCTGGTCCTCAGCCACCATATTGTTTCGGGGAAATCTCACCCTCGAGGTCAGTTGGGTTACAACCTCCATAGAGTAGGGGAATGCTACTTAACAGAGACTCACACAACCATGCACATTCAGAAAAACTAAATAGAGTCGAATGAGAAAGTTACCCGTAGGTCCTACGGTTGAAGTAGATCTAGCGGGGTCCAAACCCCGAGCAACCGTCCTTCCTTCTTAACCTGAAAAGCAAGAAGAAACGAGCACAAAGGACAGGTTGTACAGCATATATCTACTCTAAATGTTAGTGAGATTCATATAAAACATTAAATAAATCATAATGAATGCTTGTATAACAAATATTCTCATACATAAAAGCATACACTAACACGTTTATTTCGGGAACAACATGATACTTATGTATTATAAATAGTACGTACAAAAGTAATCAAGTGGAGAGATCACCTGATCCTTCCAAGGCCTTCGCAGACCGTCGTCCGGATCCGTCCAGCCCTTGCCTCGCTAAGACTCCTTCCAAACGGGTGCATACGAGATAACATATAAAGGGATGTGTATCTCAAGGAAACAAGGGTTTCCTACAATGAACTGGGAAAGTGCAGGAGGCACGGGGAATCAGACTTGGATAGGGAATACCAACAGAGTATAATATCAATAATTCTCTCTCTCCCTTAGGCCATACACATGAGGGCTTTTTATGGTCCCTCCAAGTAGTTTCAGCAGTTGGAAACAGTTGGCCACGGGCTGGGGTGGTTGAACTACCTGAGTAACCATCAACCCAGCGCGAAATTAGGGATTTTTTATATATATTTTAATCATTTTAATGGCATACGCGGAAAAGTCTAGCTGTACTCGCGTATACACGCGGAAAAACACGGGCATAGTCGCGTATGGGGGATTTTACACTGTTTTTAAGTGAATTTGTCCAAGTCTGTAGGAATGGGTGCCCAAAATCCATGAAGCAATCATGAATCATGTCAAGGTGAGAAATGATGCTATAACAGATGCCCCCTAATATATGAGGTCAGAAGGGGTACATGATGGCCGAAATGTATTATGCACATAGAAAGAACATCGCAAGGACAAGAGAGGACTTCACCAGATTTCAGCCTGCCAAAAACCAATGAAAGAAAACAGAGAGTCAACTCATGCTGAGGCGGGCATACCCATGCTCAGTCAAAAATACATCATATAGAAAGTAATGAATAGATCCAACATGTATACAAGTATAACTGAACTGAAAGTACACAATGAATCATCTGAGCATGGCCCGGAAATACAAGTCTGAATCAATGTCCAAGTATCACATATAGAAAGCTGATCAAAGATGGTGCAACTAGATGTCTGATCAAATAAGTAACTGAATCTCCAAGTACCGAATCATAAGAGGTGGATCAAACGGTACAATCACGCAACTCGGGGACCAACATATAAGATGCTGCTGTGCTGAACTGCAACATATAAGGGTGGACGGCATCACTGGCAGATACTGAAGGGACTGTCAAAAGTGAACCGAAACATGCTGATGCAACCCGAGGTCTTCACCGATCACTATAGCACAATTCTACACAATGGGAATAAATGAGCTGAAGTCGACCATGTGAGAAATCGTTGGATTACCGGGCATTGATGTATCCCGTTAACCAACGCGAGACAACCCACCGATAATGATAATGAGTTTCAAGGTGCCCCAGTACAATCTGACAAGTGCGAATGAATGAGTTGAAGTCGAACACTTGAAAGAATCTACCAATCAGGAGGCAATAATGAATCCCCACTGTCGATAGCAAAGAGTCTGCCACTGATGACTGCAAACCCTAAGGTACTGACAAAAAGACTCTAGATCTTGTTCCCAGAGCAATGAGTTGGAGTCGATGGGAAAAGATCTGCTGGAAGGAAGGCATTAAGGCATCCCACATCGGTCCAGCGCGAGTGTAACCCGCAGGCCAAGATTTGGAAGGAATCGGACGAAGGAGAGTGATGGAACCAAAACCGAAGTACGTTTCCGACGTGCACAAGATGAAGCTAGCGCACGGAAGAAACCCTCTGAACTAACCAATAATGAAAGCTGACACAGAGGCGAGAAATCCACCGATAGGGTCAAATGGAAATCCAGGTACTGCACGAATCCCAAGCGTGATAATGTGTGCTGACGTCGAACACAGGGGAAACCACTCAGTCAAAGACCCATGATGATGATCAAATGCTGAGCACGAGGTCACCTATCAATGATGGAAATAGGCCCAAGGTGCGGCTCTAGGTTTGCTCTCAGAGCAATGTGTCATAGTCGATAAGAGACAAACCCGCCAGCAAGAAGTCAATGGGGACCTTCTCAAACTAGCACGAGCAGAAGACCAAAACATCTGATGTGATAGAACATGATACTGACAAGACTGGGAAGGCCGACTGAATAATGAGTCAAGAGACACCGCAGAATGGCCGACTCGGGTTAAAATTCCCTTGAACAAAAACACGACTCGTGATGACCATGGCAGTAAAAAGTGACACTGTATAAGTCTGTTATGCAGGAGGCAGAACAAACTCTCCATATGATTGGAAGAGATAACCAACCGGGGGAGAACTGACAAGTGAAACATGGTAAAGGCTGAACCTAGGTCAAAAACTAAAACCATCCCAAATGAAGGAAATATATAAGTATATGTGCTTTGTTCAAGGGCGACAAACTGACTCTGTACTGCCATCAAAACAACGAAGATACATCCCGTTCCCGCTCTTTTTGTTATATTTGATTTTTTTGTCTTTTTCATATAATAAGCATGAAAAAGAATAAAAGAATGCTATGGTACAATGGATAGAACGAGTATCAAGAAAGCAGATGCACTAGTTCCTGGGATTGGAACAATCCTATGCTCAATGCAAGGTGGCGAAAACTGGTCAGTGATACTCAGAGGAACGTTCCATCCATGGGTTCAAAGGTGTCAAGTCGTGATAGCTAAGTGCATGCAATGGTTAACTTGTACAGAAAGTCAAGGTCAAAAGTTGGCTTAAACATCGAGTCCAAATGAAGCCGGCTAAAGGCCAGGATAAACAAGTAGCCAATATGCAATGCAGTAATACAACTTAACGACACCACGGAGCCTCTAGGGTATAAGCCAGAAAAATGATAAGTGATGAAGGAGAAGAATGAAGCTTCAACACGAAAGACATGGCGGGACTAAAGAGGACTCCCGAGCCTACATAAAAAACAGCATGGGCAACAAGTGATAGCGAGGAACTAACTAGGAAGCCCATGTAAAGGAAGGCTCTACCATCAAGTCATGATTAAATAATCGGCGAGTGAAATGGGTGTAATACTCATGACTTGATGGGATCGACCCTAAGGCAAGTGATCAGTATGGAGGCTAGTATGCAAGATGCAACGGAGAGTGATTTCCCTAACCTATATGCCAGTGAAGATCATATACCTGTCGTGACGAGTCGGTAATCATGGATCAAAAACCGGGAAAAATCTCAAAATCGTCAAAATGTACCTGAAAACATACCAAACTGGGCACTTCCAAGCAATCGAGTTATGCAGCTTAAGATAGATCGAAAAAATAGGCATAAGGAAATTTTGCGAAATTTTTCAATTTTTTAGCCATAAATAGACAAATTACCTCTCATTTGGTTCATTATTGCATAGCTGATTTGGAAAAAGAGCTCTGGAGCAAAAAAATTCTTTCGTCAAATCAGGAACAACCGACCGTCGGAATTCAGCGAAACTTCAGGTAGGCTCCTTAATCATCCTGTTTATTCATTTTGTCCATTTGGAAATTAAAATTAAGTGATTTTTTGCTTTGAAACCCTTGCTAAAAATTGCGTATCTGCGCATGCGCGGGTTTAATGAATGCAAGTCGCGTATACACGCGACTGTGCACAGGAAAATTCGCGTATGCGCAGGTCCGATTGTAAAAAAGCGTGGCTAATGCAAATTTTGATGAAATTTCTCAGGATGACCATCTCATGGAGGGAACGTGAGCATAGCGCAGTAGACCAAGAGGTCATGCAGGACCGCGCATCGCAAAACATCCTCCGAAATTGCGGATTGTTGAAATTCTTTAAAATGCCCAATATGAAAAGTAATGTGCAGTTGCTTGAAATGCTCGTAAATTACTGGGAACCAGATCAGGATTGCTTCATAATTGATCATATGCCACTACGCATTGAAGTGGAGGATATATATTTCATCACTGGACTCTCCAGAAGGGGAGAACCAGTAGACCTGCACGGAAAACCCCTGGGAGGGTTAACCATGGAAGATTATGTCCACGTATATTGCGTAGATAATTCCAAAAAGGTTGGAACGCAGATTGCAATTAGAGATATCATGGATTTGCACATGAAGATCCTCCTTTTCACCATCAGCAGAGTGGCAGGATCTGCCTCACTACATCAGGCGTCCAGGACGCAAATGAGTATAGCTGTAGAGTGTTTGACTCATGTTTATGATTGGTGCACAACCCTGCTACTGAACATGAAACAACAGCTGACTTCTATTCGCCAAGTAAAGACCAAACACTTTGGCTATGGTACCATTTTGACAACATTCTTCTTTTAGAGGATTCTAGCTTTGAGACCCAGAGTCATCTCGACTATCAGTAGCCCGCGGGACCCAAGAATTGCCCGTTGGGCAGACATGATGAAGAGACTGGGGGGTAGTGAGGTACCCCGGACCACCTGGGACGATGAGTTCTTCCTGTGGTGGGGAGAACAGATCATCGCAGTGGACGACTATCCCTATGCCAGGATGGATTTCCGTGGAGATCCAGATCTAGTTCTTCCACCTGGCACAGCATGGGGAGCAGTCGGTAAGTTTTGCAAAATTTTTGACTTATATAATTTTTTTGGATTTTTTCAAATATGTATGAAAAAATGAAAAACAAACATGTTTTTGATTGGATTCATAATGACTGACAATTAAAAATGATCATGTTTCAGATGTTGGACCAGTTCGTCCTGAGGGCCTACCGCGCCATAAGCGTCGCAGGGGCGAGGCAGAGACAGTGGATTCCGACAGGACTCTCCAGGTCGTGCAGAGAAAATTGGAGGGATTAACCCGCCAAATCCCTATGGCTTCCGTGGAGGACTTGCCGGAAGCCATCCAGAGACGGGTGGTAGGAGTACCACGAGACTGGGTTAGATTATTCCGCCGTGTGGCCACTGCAGTTACGTTCTATAGGAACACGACTTCTGGGCAGGGTCCTCAGGAGTAGACAGATTTTATATATTAGATGACTGTATATTCTTTTTTGAGACTGAACATGATGGGGCATAAGCCCAAGTTTTGTACGAAATTATGGATCCAAATTTTGTAAAGTTTTTTGACACTCCGATGATATATATACAGCGATATTTGATGTGATGTGATAAATGTATCAAATGTATGATGTTTTTGATGATTAAAGATTTATTGTATGGAATGATTAATGTGCCAAAATAATGCTTGATTAGCTAATGAGTCAGCAAACCAATTGTCAGCTCGAGGAATATGAATGAATGTTAAAAATTGAAATGACCTTTGTAACAAACGTACCCTCAAGAACAATCGTAATAAAAAAGGATCTCGTACCCGATAAGTGTTGTTCAACTGCGACACCACCAGCTGGGAGTCCAAGAAAACTACCAATGAATCAACACCCAAATATATTGCCTCCGAGAGTAGATGAACAACTGCAGTGTATTTTGCTATATTATTGGAAGCAGGACCAATGCAGACCCCTCTTGATACTAACAGCTGACCGGATGGATAATGAAGCACCCAAGCCGCGGAAGCTAAGTTCCGAGTGTGTCTACTAGCACCATCGGCGAAACCAAAATGACTCATGACATCCAACACAACTTGCCAAAGCAGATCAAAAACATCACCAACTCATCAAAGATCGAAAATCAACCAGATATGTACAAAGCAAAAACTACTATATACAAAAGCAACATGCCAGGCCGAAGCCTAGGCATAATACTTCTTCAAATAGAGCCCATTTCGGGGCTCCGGCAACTCGTTCCCTTCGAAATCAACCAAGGTATATGCTCCTTTCTTAAGGAATTTTTTAACGATATAGGGGCCATACCACATAGACTTAAACTTTCCTACCCCCAGGGCATCCTTTTCTTGGGCATAGACCAAAACAAGGTCACCTTCCGAAAAGACCCTAGGCTTGACCGCCTTATCATACTGAACTTTTACTCGGTTTTTATGCGCTTCATTCATCGTGGTGGCATCTCGATGCTGCTCATCGAGATGTTCCAGATGAAGAAGCCGTTCTGCCAGACTAGAAGTGTCAGGAAGAAGTTCAACAGCTAATTTAAGAGAAGGAATCTCGCATTCAATAGGAAATACGGATTCCACCCCGTGCACTAACTGAAACGGAGTAAAGCCAGTTGCAGTTTTCACTGACGTCCTGTATGCCCAAAGTGCGGGATATAGCATAATATGCCAGTTGGATCTAGCTTTATCAATTGTCCTTTGAAGAATTGTCTTCAAGGATTTATTCACGGCTTCCACTTGCCCATTGGCTTGAGGATAATATGGAGATGAATGCTTCTGCCGGAAACCCAATTTGAGAGCCAACTCATCCATCATACTATTCTGAAAATGACTGCCATGGTCAGTGACAATCTCTCTAGGAATACCAAAACGAGCAATAACTTGGTTGAAAAGGAACAAAGCTGCAGTCTCACCATCGTTCCCAAAAGTAGGCATAGCCTCGACCCACTTCGTAAAGTAGTCTATTGCTACGATAATGTACTTGTGACCTTTTGCCGAAGGCGGGTTACAAGTAGTATAATCAATACCCCACTTTGTAAAGGGTCCGACAGTAACGACTGGAAAAAGCGGAGCTGGATGAGCGTGCATTTTTCGAGTATAAACCTGACACGGATGACACTTTTTGACCGATTCAATACAATCTTTGAAAATCGAGGGCCAAAAGTATCCAACACGCAAAATCTTTTGGGCTGTAGCAAGCCCAGATAAATGACCCCCACAAGCTCCACTGTGAGAATCATTGAGCACAGCCTCAGCTTCTTCGAAAGTCAAGCAGCGTCTTAGGATTGAATCAACCCCTCGATGGTACAAAGCATCACCAATAATCAGGTAATTCTTGGCTAAGTGACGCAGCTTACGACGCTCATCTTTTGAAAAAGAAGAGGGAAACTTCACAGTCTAGAGATACACAATGATATCCCCATACCAAGGATCTTGTGGAGAGATTAGAAACAAGTGTTCATCCGGAAAGGACTCATCATAGATCATCTCCTCTCCACAAGGCAACTCGGAGATCAATTCCGCAAAGACTAATGACTTCTTGGATTTGGCAGACATGAACTCTAGATCAAATTCTTGTAAAATCACAATCCATCTATTATATTTGCCCCCAATCACTCGCCTGCTGAGGACAAACTGAAATGGATTGGCAGCTGCCAAGACATAAGTTTTGCGAAGAATAATGTAATGTCGGAGTCGCTGCACAGCATGAACTGCTGCTAAGGCTAATTTTTCTATCGGGGTGTATCGAAGTTCAGGTCCTACCAGTCCTCGACTAAGGTAGTAAATAACATGCTCTGCAAGAGCATCATCTTCCTGAACCAGAACCATACCGATGGTAGATTCTGCTGTAGCCAGATACAAAAGAAAATCTCTGCTATAATCAGGTGGACTCAGTAAAGGAGCAGAGGTCAATTCCTTTTTCAAAGCATCAAAAGAGCGTTGAGCGTAGTCGTCCCAAAGAACAGGAACTCCTTTCTTCAACAGTCTCATATATCCCTTTGTGATCTCAGCATAGTTGACGCTAAACCTCTGAAGAAAATTAGACTTCCCTCGGAGACTTTGAAGCTGACGGATTGGAGACGGGGGAGGCAACCGAAGTATTGCCTCAACCTTAAAGGGATCTACCCTTATCCCTTCCCTAGACACAATAAATCCCAACAGCCGACCGGATGTAACCGCGAAAACGCACTTGTTCGGATTCAATCGAATTTTATAAAAATGACACCTTTCAAACATTTACCGGAGGTGACCAGGATGATCCATCCTCTTTCGAGAATGAGCAGCTAGATCATCTAAGTATGCCTCGATAATCTTCTTGATGTCGTGGAAGGCATAAGACATGGCCCGATGAAAGGTAGCCCCAGCATTTTTAAGACCAAAAGGCATTTTCTTGTATGCAAACGTACCCCAGGGACAAATAAAAGCAGTCTTATGTTGATCTTTAGGACGGATAGTAATTTGATTATATCCAGAGAAACCGTCCATGAAGGAGAAAATCTCGTTACTGGCACACTCGTCAATGATCTGATTGATGAATGGTGTGGGGTAATTGTCTTTAGGACATGCCTTATTTAGGTCTCTGAAATCGATGCACACTCGAATTGTTCCTTGCTTTTTATCTACCGGAACAGGGTTTGAAACCCATTCAGTCAGAGGAACTGGGAAAATGAATCCCGCCTTAAGCAGCTTTTCAACTTCATCTTTGATAGCTGCTGCCTTCCTAGGATTAACCGGACGAAGTTTTTGCCTGACCGGCTTAGCGTTTTCATATGTCTTGATCTCATGCTGGACGATAGATGGGTCTATGCCAGGCATTTCCTCATAAGACCAAGCAAAAACATCCCTATACTCTTTGAAGAGCTCGGTATAGATTTGAATCTCTTCACGGGAACATTCAGCTCCAATGAAGACATTCTCGACAATATTGGGATTCCTGGAGATGTTCACCGGGATAGTAGGAGAGATCACAGCCATGTTCCCTTCAGCATAAACCTGTGCTGGTGCTAAGGGGCTCAAGACTGGGTGAACAGGTCCAGGAGACCGAGGACTTGGAAAACTTGTTTCGACTTCGCTCAAGTCAGGTAGGAAGTAAGACCGATGATGCAAATCATCCCACGGTCTATCTATACCTGTCATCGCTTCCAGGATGGCCTCTTCAGATGGAAGAGTGGTATCTAGACAATCCTGGGTAGAAGAAGAAGTAAGCGTCCAAGCCGGAGCCACATCACCATCCAACTCTTCCGGTGAAAGAGGAGCTGGATCAGATTCTGCAGTGTCAACAATAGACTGATATGCAATCTCAGCTGCAGAAATCGGGAATGCCATACCACCCACTTGACCTTCTTCCAATGTGGCAGTAGGAGAAGGTAAGGTCCAAGGGTCCGAAAAATAATGAGTTCGGAAGAACTCTCTTCGAAGGGGAGCCCTGGAGGATGAAATAGCATTAATAGACACCTTAGGAGGAGGAAGATCGAAAGTACCCATCAAAGAAGAATACATTCCAACTCCTAGATTCTCGACAGGCACCTTAGTATTATCCAACTTAGGAACAGATGAGTCAGAAGGCGCATCCAGGTCTACAGGAGGACAGTCCAGTTGATCCATTGTGACAATCCTCCCTTCGTGGGGGAAACATACTATTCGAAATAATGAGGATGCAATAGCATCCATCTCATAAATCCAGTTCCTCCCCAGCAGAAGGTTGTAGTCCAAGGCTACATCTACTACCTCAACCTCTATGTTAACGGTTTTGCCCCCAACACAGATGGGCAAAGCTGGGACAAGACCATGGGGTCTGTGAGAATGACCATCAAATGCAGTAAGAACAGTGCTAGATGGAACAGCTTTGGGAGATCCAAGTGTCTTCCAACATGCGAGAGACATTACGCAAGTAGAAGCACCCTCATCGACCACCGTTCGAAAGATATTGGTCTTTCGATACGATGATTTAATATGAAATGCCATGTGATGAGGAAGTCTCTTCTTAAAATTATTCATATCAAAAGTAATCAGAAGAGAATTTTTCGGATCAATAGCCCCAATGGTAGTGAGCAAAGCACTGCGCTGAGCCGGACAAGACTGGAGTACCTCTAAAGCTGACATAGCACAAGGACTCTGCACCAGATCTTCTACAATCGAGTAGTTCTGGGTAGCCCTCGCGTTCGGATTAATCGTTGACCGCTTAGAAGATGCTTTCGGCATCCGAGGCATAGACTCAACAGTTGGCTTCGTGATGTGAAGCGGCTCAGTAGCATCAGGAACTTCCTTAGCTTTCGAAGATTCCTCTCAGCCATAATCACGGGATCTCGTAGCGACATCCACGTGAGCACTCATCATAAAGATATTCGATGGAATTTCCCCTTCCTGGGCACCTCCAGAGGAAGCCCCGGGATTTTGGTTCGTGCCAGCAATTAATTGCTGCCCTTGGGGAAAAGGGTTTGTTAGCACAGCCTGGGAACTAGAAGAACCCTGCTGAGATAACAGGCGCTGAGCATCCTGAATTTTCGGGCAAAGGTGTGTGAGATGGTCTCCAACACAAAGCTTGCACGGAAACTTCACTTTCTTTTTCTCCTTTTGACCCTCACCAACACGCTCGTTGGTTTTATTTGCATTTCCCTTCCCATTCTTGCCCTTCTTCTTGTTATTACGTCCCTTCTTCTTCCCATCGGATTGTTGATTTCCTTTGGGTTCTGAAGATTGGACGGCATTTATGGACAAAGGCTGGGAAGGGGATGAATCAGCAGGCACAGCCTGACCAGAAGGAGCAGATTGTAAAGACAACTGCTGCAATTGAGAAAGCAGGCTGGCTGCACTACTATTGACCGATCCGACAAGCCCGTCACCATGCGGACCAGGTTTAGGTTTCGATAAATCCAACTTGGAAAAGGGTTTTTTAGCATAGCCTGGGAATTAGAAGAACCCTGCTGAGATAACAGGCGCTGAGCATCCTGAATTTTCGGGCAAAGGTGCGTAAGATGGTCTCCAGCACAAAGCTTGCATGGAAACTTCACTTTCTTTTTCTCCTTTTGACCCTCACCAACACGCTCGTTGGTTTTATTTGCATTGCCCTTCCCGTTCTTGCCCTTCTTCTTGTTATTACGTCCCTTCTTCTTCCCATCGGATTGTTGATTTCCTTTAGGGTCAGAAGTTTGGACAGCATTTATGGACAAAGACTGGGAAGGTGATGAATCAGCAGGCACAGCCTGACTAGAAGGAGCAGATTGCAAAGACAACTGCTGCAATTGAGAAAGCAGGCTGGCTGCACTACTACTGACCGATCCGACAAGCCCGTCACCATGCGGACCAGGTTTAGGTTTCGATAAATCCAATTTGGAGCGAGGAGCATTGGGCAAATACTTATAAAGCATCCCAGACTGAGAATAGATCAGTTCTAACTGCTGGGCCCTAAAGATGGCCTGCTCCTTAGAAAATACCCCAGATAGGGATACATCTTTTGAAATATCTGACTGCAGAGATTTCAAAAACTACTCGAGAAGGAATTCACCTGGAATATGGGCTTTGATAAGCCTCTTCCTTCTCCTCCATTCCCGAATGTGATTAGAAATGTGAGTTGCCTCATCCTGCTTAAAATTAGCCAGGAGTTCGGTCCCAGCCTCATATCTGACAGGCAACTGAAAATGGTTTAGAAATGTGACAGCCAGTTCTCCAAATGTGGCGAAACTACCCCCAGTGAGCTCTATATACCATTTGGCAGCATTTCCAGTTAGGGTGCGTTGAAATAATCTCAACCTAATCGAGTCATCGATCAGGGAGTTCGAAGAGCACCATAAGTGGAAAGTGGTGATGTGGTCTGCCGGATCCTCTCCATTCTTACCTTCAAACTTTGGAATGTCTGAAGGAAGTTTGGTCGGGACCGGAGGCCACCCCGGACTGTAACGAATCGGGTCATTAGTTAACTTTGACAAATCTGGCAAGTTTAACGTTGCCAGAAACGGTAAGCGAGGCGGAGCCTGAGAATTCCATCCTTGAGGGGATGGATTCCTAACATTCTGAAAAGAATAGCCTGGATTTGATAAGGCACCAGGCTGCCAGAAAGGACTCGTATAAAATGGAGAAGAACCTCCTCCCCACACCGAGTTACCAAATCCCAGACCAGTTCCCCCCGTTGAAGTATTGATTGAAGAGGAAAGCCCCTGGTAGGGGTTCCAAGCATTAAACAGAGGAGAAAAGGTCTGATATGCACTCAAAGAAGGGAAAGAAGCATTCCCTTGATGACCTACGAAGAACTGGTTCCCTGCCCCAGCCGTTGTAAACACAGGATTCCATCCCGTAAAAGTAGTCGAACTTTGCCCCCCAGACCAAGGGTTGAAACTCTGGGTCTGGGATGTAAAAGGAAACGACCCTAAAGAAGGATTGGAACTGGGAATATGCCCAGTCCCAAAGGGGAAACCCTGAAACGAAGCTGATCCACTAGCCATGTTAGACATGGGCGTAGATCCAGCTGCACCGGCGGAAAAGGAAAAAGAGGGATTTCCACTAATGGACATCCCCGAACAGAAGGGACCAGAATGAGAAGCATATGCTTGGGTGAACCCAGAGCCAAACATAGCAGCACTAGAAGCAATCGAAGATGAAGCAATAGTGCCCCCTGCCTCGACAGAAGCAGGGGTCTGAATGCCTGCAGCACTCACGGTAGAAGTCGCGTTCCCAGTCGTGGCCATCGAAAGATAAGAATGATATGGAAGATCCGGCGGTCTCTCAGACTCCGGTCCGATGTACTGAATAACAAACGGATGATCAGGAGGAAGAGGAGATGGACCTGTAGAAGGAGGCTCAGGTATATCTTCTATCTGAAAATCTTCTTCCTGAGGAAACAACACTCGCGAGGTGAGCGGAACGCTCCTCTCGGAACCGACACCGGAATCGACAACGAAACCTTCAGACTCAACAGGGTGGTAACCACCTGCTAAATCGCTCCTACGCCTTCTCGAAGAAGGCTCTGCACTCTCGGGAGATAACCCCCAGATTCTCCTCGAACTTCGAGGCGCTTGATCAGCCACTTTTATAGGTTTATTATATTAGACTCAAAAAAGTGAAAAGCTAGGCAAGCTAGGAGCAAAGAGCACTCACTAAAATAAAAATCCCTGAGAAACAGCAAGCAAACAGCCTCCAAGTATTTCCGCTCCGGGTGATGAGGACCGGACACCAAAATACAGGAAAGCGAAGTATAGGGCCTTCCGAAAGCAGTCTGGGATGATTAGGGCCCAGAACAACTAGCGAAGGTATCAGGAACAGTTACGCCGACCTCCTAACGACAGCCTTTGCCGGCTCAAGCACCCAAGCTTCGCAAGGGCACCCCCCAGAAGTACTGCTGAAAGTGATGCGACGTCTGTCTCAGGTACCACAGGTATTCCCCCCCGCAGTCACCTGTGTGGAACCTAGGAGAGGCAACTATGGACACCAATCCGTATCAGAAGCTGGGCGGAACGGTCTTGAGGTTAGATTCAGCTAATCGGAGGGGGGGTATCCCTCTTCTCAACCTTCACTTCCCCTCGCGCTTGACTCTCGGATGAGAGCTTTCCCAGTCCACCTCACGGAGTTGGATTTCTCTCAATTAATCAACTTCTATGTTTGTTTGAGCGGCCTTGGAGAGTTAACTCTCCACTCACCTATTCCAAGGCCCTACAACCTAGCTAGTTGGTGATCGACACTTAGTAAAACTTGCTAGTTGATTTTAGATTAAATCGCTTATTTTAAGGGTTGTTGTATTAAGTCACAAGGATATGGAGATGAAACCAATGGTGTTTTGACGCAAAAGAAATTAATAAAAACTTAACTACATGCACATGCAGTTCTTTGTCTTTCGATGAAAAGTAATCTCTATACAGGTTCTACGAGACTAAAAAATTGTATTTTTCTTTTCGAATTACAAACTCACACTCACAAAAACTAAGAAGCTAACTAAATGATTCAATGCACCTAATGCAAATCACTACAAGCATGTAAATCCTAAGATGCAAAAGTCTCTTGAAACAAAGTGAAATTTCCCAAAAAGCTCCTTCAGTTTTAACTCATCTTTTGTTGTCCAGAAAGCCAATTCTTGAAAACAAGAACTCTTAATATAAGACACCAAAAATACTTAACAACAAGAAGAAGAAATCAAATGACAACTTCTCTTCAAAATCAAGCCGAAACTAGAAGCAAGAAACTTCACAAAAGCTCCAAAAGATATGGCCAAACGAAAATAAAAATGCAACAACAAAAAAAAACAAGACCAAATGTTTTTGGAGTTTTTGAAATGCAAAAAACAAAAAGCAAAACGAATGTTTTTTGGGCTTTTTAGTTTTATAAAACAAGAGCTCAAAAAGACCAAGCACAACTATCACAATTCAAGCCAAAACGAGACCGAATTTCAAGCACACACTTCAACTATGCTCCCAAACCTTATAAAGCTAATGATAGCAAGATCAATAAGAGCAACGGAAGACCAAAAACTCAGCCAATCAGCCTAGACAAATAGTGCAAACTTGCTGCAACAAAATACTCCGAAGAAGCAAGAAAAGTTCTTCGAAAATTGCAACAAAACCCTAGCCTATGAAACTCAAGAAAACCAATCGAAAACAAAGCAAAAATCGCAATGCAAAGCACAACACAAAGATAGGAGCGAGTCAGTGAGCAGAAGCTCTCTGTTCTGATAAAGCAGAACAGCCAAGAATGCTCAGAAAGCGATCTTGGAACTCAATCCAGGAGTGCTAGCACCAACAAGAACACTTTGCCAAAAAGATTAGTTTTCGAACAAACGAAAGAGAAACAAGACTTGAAACCACTTCCTTCACACTCCAGTAAATACAGAGACACTGTAGACACAGGCCTCCACAGCCAGAAAGGACCAAAAAGCCAATAAACCCAAAAATTCAAAATATGCCTAGGTATACGTGACCTTGCAGTTATGCAACCAGCGTGTATACGCGTCTGTGTTAAGGGAAACTCGCGTATACGCGAGTCCCTTTAGACAAACTCGCGTGTATACGCGACTGTGTGCAGAAAAAAGAGCGTATACAAAGAAAGATAATGAAAAACAAAAAAGGACAAGCCTGGGAAAGACACCAAGACTTCAGACTGACTGCAAGAAAATAAACTGGACTGTAAAAGACAAATAAAACTGTTGGCAACCTACCAAACAGCTAAAACAACCCAACAGGAGAATCACAAGAATGTGATCCCCAGCGGAGTCGCCAGTTCTGTTTCAGGGAATTAACACCCTAGAGGTTGGTTGGGATACAACCTCCACAGAGCAGGGGCGTACTACTTAACAGAGACTCACACAACCATGCACGTTCAGAAAAACAAAATAGAGCAGAATGAGAGATTTACCCGTTGGTCCTACGTTTGAAGTAGATCCATGTGGAGTCCAAACTCCCTGCAACCGTCCTTCCTCCTTAACCTGAAATACAAGAAGAAACCAGCACAAAGGACAAGTTGTACAGCATATATCTATTCTAAATGTCAGTGAGATTCATATAAAACATTAAATAAATCATAATGAATGCTTGTATAACAAATATTCTCATACATAAAATCATACACTAACACGTTTATTTCGGGAACATCATGATACTTCTGTATTATAAATAGTACGTACAAAAGTAATCAAGTGGAGAGATCACCTGATCCTTCCAAGGCCTTCGCAGACCGTCGTCCGGATCCGTCCAGCCCTTGCCTCGCTAAGACTCCTTCCAAAATGGTGCATACGAGATAACATATAAAGGGATGTGTATCTCAAGGAAACAAGGGTTTCCTACAATGAACTGGGAAAGTGCAGGAGGCACGGGGAATCAGACTTGGATAGGGAATACCAACAGAGTATAATATCAATAATTCTCTCTCTCCCTTAGGCCATACACATGAAGGCTTTTTATAGTCCCTCCAAGTAGTTTTAGCAGTTGGAAACAGTTGGCCACGGGCTGGGGTGGTTGATCTACCTGAGTAACCATCAACCCAGCGTGAAATTATGGATTTTTTATATATTTTTTAATTATTTTAATGGCATACGCGGAAAAGTCTAGCTGTACTCGCGTATACACGCGGAAAAATATGGGCATAGTTGCGTATGAGGGATTTTACACTGTTTTTAAGTGAATTTGTCCAAGTCTGTAGGAATGGGTGCCCAAAAGCCATAAAGCAATCATGAATCATGTCAAGGTGAGAAATGATGCTATAACACCGATCTCCTGACATGGTGAGGGAAAATGTAGTGTATTGTTTCCATTATTTTCTTGATTTCCTGCACTAATCTTGATGTTCTCCAGCTTTTTCTGATATGCTCCCAACAGGCTCCCTGTTGAAGCTTTCGTAGGATTCCCATGACCATGGCAGAATCTCCCTCAATTTCTAATCTATTGTACTGCTCTCGGCTTGCAATTTCGAGATCGGTTTTCACTGCTGTGATTTCCACTTCATTTTTGCTAGCGTACCCTAGATCTATTGCGAATATCCTTAGGACTCTCCTTGTGTAATCTATAAAAATGCCTCCAGCCCCTGCTTGACCTAGGTTCCTTTTAGAGGCCCCATCGTAATTGAGTTTAATGAACGCTATATGTGGCAAAGTAAATTTGTCTCTAATTGCATACTCAGCGGCTCTTTGTTTCCAGGAGGAAGGTGCAAGCATCTCTTCCTTGAGGTTTAACTGTTGGAGGATTCTGCCTTCAATGCCTTGAACTATCTAATCCTCATGACTCCATTTTTCTCCTAAGATTATTTCTGTGATACCTTGTAGAATGACTTGCCAAATTTCTGGCAGTTTCCTCATTTTATTATGGAATATTTTTATATTCTATTCTTTCCATAGGGTCCATAGTATAAATCCCAGCGATAAGGTCCAAGCTCTATTTACTACTAGACTCTTATATCCACCTTTTCTCCAATTTTCTACTGTTTGTCTCATACTAGTGTTATTTATGTCTGATTGTTGAAAAAAGTTGTTGAGATTACACCACATATATTTTGCCATTGGGCACGTGTTAAGAAAATGTTCAAGGGTTTCTTCCTATTCTCCACACACCACGATGGGTCGTTCATGCCATATCTTTGTAGTTGATCTCAGGTAAGGGTTCATCCATGCCCTACAATCCATAAGAAGTGTTCTATTTTAGGCCAGTGCTTAAGGGACCAAATTTGTTTCCATAATCTATTCTCCAGCATGTTAACATTATTAGATTATTTGATACGCTTCCTTTATTGTAAACATGCCTTTCATATTATACCCCCACTGTAGTGTATCATTCCCTGTCAAAATGGGTATATTTCTAGTTTGTAATTCTTTGTCAAAATTCCCCCATTACTGAGTTTCTGGGGTTGCCTCCCATTGTTGTTTGTGCTTCCATCTACTCCAAAAATTATCATTCTAATCTTCCCAGTAGTGGCTCACTTCCTTGAATTGGGGGTGATTTGTAAACAAGAAAAGTTCCGCAAGATCCAGTCTTCTTAAAAGCTTCTCCCTCTATTGCCAGGAATCCTCCCAAAAGTTGGCAAGATTCCCCTCTCTGATCTCCCAGAAACTATGGGTCGTGACCAAGTCTCTATTAGCCGATGTAAAATTCTAAATGCCTGATCCCCTGTGGATATTAGGCCAATGTATTCTTTCTCTTGGCATCTGTGGCATATCATACTTTCGCTCCCATATGAGTTCCCATAAAGTCGAGCCACCTTGCAACCAACACCACCACAATTTTTCCCTCATAGCCTGATTGGGGATGAAAGGATCATGTAATCCTAGTCCTCCTTTACATTTAGGTAGTGTGAGTTTCTCCTCTGATAGAAGAGCCCGTTTCCTTTTTTCCTACGCCCCCTGCCAAAGGAATTTCTTAAAAATGTTAACCATATCTGAGCAGGTTGTCTTTGTGGAAACCATACCAGACAGTTGATATATAGGAATATATTGGAGAACAGATATGAGAAGGGTAACCTGACTAGGAGTGTTTAAATCTCTCAAGGACCAATTCATCAATATTTTTGAATATGAATAATAAGGGCTTTCTGATAACTTGTTCTAAGGGAATTTTCTTAGAGGGGCATGCCAAGGTACTTAGTAGGTAAAGTCCCCATAGTAAACCCTAGAGTCCGAGCTAGGAAATGTTGGGATTGAGGGTTAGTATTAAAGAAAAAAAATTGGACTTAACATTATTGATAAGGGTGCCTGAAGCTGCCATAAACACTTTCAGAATGTCAAGGATATCTTTGGATTCCATAAGTGTAGCTTGACAAGACAACATGATATCATCAACAAATTTTTGATGAGATAGAGTAAGATTAGGACCCCATAGCTTTAAGCCTTTTAGAGTACCATATTTGAATTTATGTTGAATAAAAATACCTAACCCCATGGCAGCAAGGATAAACAAGAATGGTGACATAGGGTCCCCCTACCTTAGGCCACAGGAAGCATTAAAGGAACTAGAAGGGGTTCCATTAACAAGTATTGAGAAATGAGGGGTGGTAATAAAAGAAAGAATCCATTCAACCCATCTTTGTTCAAATCCAAAGGATAACAAAATTTTCTGCAAATAATTCCAATTAAGACAGTCATCGGCTTTTGCCAGGTCAAGTTTAATAGGAATTCCTATGGATTTGAGAGAGCATAGGAAGTGAATAGCCTCCTGGGCTATGAAAATACCGTCGAGGATTTGTCTTCCTTTGGCAAACCTAGTCTTCTCTGGGGAGATTAGGGAAGGTAGGATGGGTTTTAGCCTGTTAACAATAACTGAGGACAATATTTTATAAATCACATTTCACAGAGCAATAGGACAGAACCCCGAGGGGGTATCACATTTGTCTTGTTTGGGAACCAAAGTGAGAAAAGTAGAATTCAGGGCTGGTAATACCTTTCGAGTTCTTTTGGATTCCTCTGCCATTTCCTCGATGTCCTTTCCAATGAAGGGCTAGGAGGCTTGGAAGAATTCAACATTAAATCCATTGGACCTGGCACTTTATTTTTGGGCAGGCCTTTCACTATTTCCTCCAGCTCTTTCATTTTAAATTCCCTGAGAAGTGCAAGGTTTTGATCTCTACTAACAAGTGAGGGGATAAATTGCTTGATCTGGTTAATAGCCTCCATTCTATCTGGGTTTGGTTCTGTTATAATTTTTCTAAAGTGGTTTACCAGCTCTTTTTCCAAATCTTGATGTTCTACCAGTCGATTCCCACCCGAATATTTGAGGGAGAAGATACAGTTATGTTAGCGCCGTTGTATCAATGCTTTAGGAAAGAAATTGGAGTTCTTTTGCCCCTCTCGTAGCCATTGTATTCTATATTTTTTCTTCCATGATATCTCTTCCTGGACCTTGCATTCTTCCATCTTGTTAATGAGAGATCCCTCCTCATTTACCAGATCAGGAGATCTCCCCATTAGGACCATTTTTTGTTGGATTTGCTACATATGCCCTTGAAGTTTTTCCTTCTCTTTGTGAATGTTGTCGAATTCTAGTTTGTTCCATTTTCAAATTTTTTGTTTGATATCTTTGAGTTTTAACTAAAAATTGTGCATGTGAGTCCTTCCTCAAAGTCTGTTTTCCTCCCACCAACTTCGGGATTTATTGATAAATGAGGGATCTCTGAGCCAAAAACTCTCAAATCAGAATGAATGCTTCTTCTGTTTTTGTTTCATCTCCACCTCCAAGCGAATTGGCCAATGGTCTGACCCCATACAAGACAGGATGGATGCTTCATATAAACCATCAAGGCTGGTAAATTCTTCTAAGGCCAGGAAATGATCGAGACATGAGGCAACTTGATGATTTCCTCCCCTCCTATTATTCCATGTAAATTGACCATTGACATTCGGTATATCCACCAGTCGGAGGTCTTTGATGAGCTCACGAAATTGCTCCATATCCTGATTATTCTTGCCTATTCCTCCCTTTATTTTGTCTAGACATGTAACCATATTAAATCACCACCAGACACCCAATGTTTGTCCGGATTTAACATTTTTAAACTCCTCAAACTTGTAAGAAAAACTTGTTTATCTCCTAGAAGGGTAGGGCCATAAACAGAAGATACTAAGAACCAGTCTTCAGTTCCTAATAATCTGAACTTACCTGTGAGAATGCGTGGAAGGCCAATCCCTCCTTCAACTAGCACTTCCTCTAGGTTCCAAATAATTGTTATACCTCCCGCACTCCCTATCGAATCAATAGCCATAACTTCATACCTTGGTTTCATCTGACTCACTATTTACTCCAGGCGTGCCCCAGAGACTTTTGTTTCCTGAAGAAGAACCAATTGTGGTTTTTCTTTCGTCAATCTCTCTTGTAATTATCTTTGTTTTAATTTTTTGTCAAGGCCTCTTATATTCCAGGAGATTACTATCATTAGGGAATTTTATGTAATTTTTGGAATATCGTTGAAAGTGGTATCACATGTCCTGAATTAACCAAAATTTCTCCAACCGTTTGGATTGATTCTTTCAATGTTTTCCTCCCTTTTTTTTTCTTGTTTTCGACTTCGAGGTTGTTTCCTAGCTGCTTCTTTGAGGCATAGGTGTCTGGCTTGCTAATTCCGCTTCTCTTTTGGCCTATGTAGTTAGGTACTACTCAAAGGTTTCCTTATACAACATTTTCTGATCTTCAGGGATAAATCTATCATCCATATTCCTCCATTCTTGCAGTAGTTGTTTCATGATAAGTTCCTCTTTATTGAGCTCATCTTTAGTGATGTCAATCTCCATTTCTACATGTTCCCAGGTTAGTGATTGATCTGCTTGGTCTGGCCCATCTAATGGTGCCTTTATCTGCTTGGTCTGGCCCATCTAATGGTGCCTTTCTCTTCACCTTTGTTGGCTTGGCAGGAATATTTCCAAGGCTCTCCTCATTCATTGGATCTCCTTCTTTTCCACCCTCCTCTTTTTCTTGCAGAAATTCATACCTATTTTTTCTATTCCTTTGAGGCTTTTGATCATTTTGTTGATTTCCTTGCTGTTTTCCATGATTTCTTTTACTAGTTACCATTTTAAATCCATCTTCCTTTTCCCCTTCCCCTTCTGGAGGTTGCTTCCTTTCTGGCTAGTCAAGGCTATTAAGAGGGCACGTTTTAAACAAATGGCCATATTCATGGCATCTCCTACAACGAAACGGGATATCTTCATAATCAATCAATTGCTGCCAAACTTCCCCTTCATATTCTAGTTCAATGGACTCTGAAAGGGGCTCAGTTATATTCATATAAACATATATACGGGAAAACGATGTGTACCTTCCTCTTCTTGTCGTTTCCGCAATCTTGACAAATTTTCCCAACGAGTTACCAATGCCTTCAAGAATTTTCAGGTCCCAAAAATCCATAGGTAAGGTGAACAATCGAACCCAAACAGGAGCAGATAGGAACTATTCTTGGTCAAGGTTGTAACATTCCTCCTATTACCTTAGAAATAGGCATGCATTATAATAAAAGTACGGTCCACATTCAAAAACCCTTTCTTTGTCTAAAAGGTTGGTGAAGATAACTATGAAAAACCCTCTAGCTCCAAACTTAACATCAATATGTCCTTTTGGCTTCCACTTAAGTTGGATCCATTTCAGTAAATCTTTTTCCATGGGCCAAATCCCTATAAAATTACAAATGAGAGCATGATCTTTCATATAACCCCTATCATGGTCTAGTTTATTTTCTGGTATGACGAAACGAGGTTTTTTTGTGGCTCGTGGCAGACGCTACCCTCTTTGTTTTTCCTGCCATTGCACCCCCAGAACCGGCCCTAAGTTAGGGCTCGCTCCCTCTGACTGACCTGATTGTTTTCCATTGTTGTCCCTGGTCGTGACAATCCTGTAGGAGAGAATCTCACCCCCCCCCCCCCCCCAGACGTCACTTCCATCTTGACTAGCCAGGCCCCTTCTGTCTCCACTTTCGCCCATAACCTATCATGTCAGAACCTATCACAAAACCCTATCATAGCACCATTACCGAGAAACCCTAACTCATCTCCATCCATCTTTAGTAAATTTTTTATTGTAATCCTCAAACTATATAGCATATTTGTATGACGTGTTGGAAATAAAATAATTATAACATTACTATAGTATCATACCCATCTGCAACAAACTATAATCCGCGTTCTTTCTCCCCATGATAAGTTCTAGGAGAAGAACGCCAAAGCTATAAACATCAACTTTTACAAATAATTTCCCCTGCATAACATACTCTGGTGACATATACCCGCTGTGTGTATAAATTATATTTTCGTGATTATATAGAAATGGAAAATTGAGGAACAACAAACTGAAAATTACTTGTGAATGAAAGCCTAGTCCTGGAACTCAGAAAATTAAAACATAAACCACAAGGAAAATCCCCAAATGAAAAATAGTCATGAGTAAAATTACAATATTGTCGATCCTCTTGAAATCAAATCAACACAATATAACATATGCATCCCTCTATTGACAGTGTGTGAAAGTGATGATTACTTTTTTGAGATCTTACTAAGTTCCAACAAATCTTGTGCTGACGTGACTCTGATCTTCATGAAAAAAGTCTTGCTAGGCCAAAATCTGCTATCTTAGGATTCAGTCCCTCATCCAACAAAATATTGCTTGCTTTAATATCCCGATGAATAATTCGAAGCTGAGAATCCTCGTGCAGATATACAAGCCCACGAGCTACTCCAAATATAATGTTGTGGCACTTCTGACAGTCAAGCTGGTTGCGTTTGCTTGGATCTGTATCAATGGATGCAAGTAAGACACTAAATAATTATCATGACCCAACTAAATTAATATGTTTTATCAACATACAAAGTGAAGTGGAAGTGACTCACCGAATATAATTTTATTGAGGATTTTATTCATTAAATACTCATAAACAAGAATTTTTTCTGATCCCTCAGCTCAACAGCCAAGTAGGTTCACAAGATTTCGACGTTGAATATTGGCCACAAGCTGAAATTCATTTAGAAATTATTTATTTCCTCGTTGAGACCTTAAGGGGAGCTTCTTTATGGCTATTTATGTTCCATCTTCTGTAGTTCCCTGACACATTTAGACAAGAATATCAATATGATCATTATGACTAGGTTGCGGCTAGAGAAACCTACCGACTATTGATTGTTGGAAATATTAAATCCAACTGTGCAGAGGAAGGACAACAGAAGTCCATTTTTGTTGGTTTTGTTTGTAAGCCAACCGTTACATTTTCCGCAATTTTGTTTTGAGTTAAATTGGCCACGTCAGTCGTGTGGAGCCCACGTTGCACATCGCACTTTGAATGTCCGTCGGCACCGCAACATGGTTCATCGACCCAACGCCGATGCGATATGCCAATATCACAACATCGCACATCGGCACTACCACCGGCTCGACGCTCCACTGCAATGCGATGCGATGGACCGTGATGCGATATGGCCCACATCGCACATCGCACATCGCAAGTGCCAAAGGTCTACGTTTGTACGTCTCGCCGATCGCCGAAGAGAAGTCGGACGCGATGAGGACTCAGCTGGAGTTGAATAAGTTTTGAATTCCGCGATATGTTAAAATTTGCGCATGTTCACAGCGCGACCATCGTTAGTCTGGGATCAATGGTTTGCAGGAGCACAACAAGCTCATTGTTTATGTCGAGGGGGTACCTCCGCAGTTGACTGCCCCATCTCATGTTGACCAGAGATCAACAGCTGTGGCTTACTGCGGTAGCACAGGCCGGTCATCTTGAACCCATGGAGGGGTGCTTCTGCAACTGCCAGAAGGGGTGTCGCCACCTCTTAAGTGGTGTCTCCGCCCTGCGAACCATCGTAGTGCCACTAGTGCTGCCACCAAGTAGATTGACATCAATGTGATCTCCAAGCAGTGCCGCCATAGTTATGTGACCATCAATGCAGCTTGCCAAACATTGAATTTTGTTGTTTTGTCATCAATTGTATTCAATTGAATTAGGTTTGTAATAAACTTCTATAGTCGGTCAGTGAACATATAGAGGTTGAATTGCACTGTAGAAAGTGCTCTGTAATTTATTTTATGCCCGAAGGCTGAAGACAGAGAGAGAGAGAGAGAGATATTGTAGCATTGTGTGTGTAACAGCCAAGAGAAATTTTCTGCTGTGAATCCCGAACCTTGTTCTGAAGAATTCTATGTTGTAACAGAGTCAGTTTGTTTAATGAAATAGAGTTTCATATTTCATCTCTGTGACTGAAATTTAAATTTTATTTTTTATCTTTATGTGTGTTGTTGTTCGAAATTACTCAAAAAATTCCAACATGGTATCAGAGCTAGTCTAGGCGCTCAGTGAACAAAGCAGAGATTGCTCTTCACTACAGAAGCTGTAAGAAGCTAGTTGAAGTAGATTTCTCCAGCAGAGAAGGCTACTGTTTGTTTTTCTTGCACAGTCACGATGGCTGCAACAAGAACCAGGTTGAAGAATCCCCAACTTCCACAGTTTAATGGGAAGAATCATGATTATTGGGAAATCACTATGAGAGCCCTGTTTGCTTCACAGGACATATGGGAGCTAGTTTAGAATGGTTACCCAGAACCAGCAGATGCAGCAGCGTTCACTGCTTTAACAGTAGTAGAAAAATATTTGTTAAAAGATAATAGGAAGAAGGACTCCAACGCCATCTTATATCTTTTTCAATCTGTACATAAGAGTATTTTCCCAAGGATTGCAGCAGCAAAAAATTCTAAGGAGGCATGGGATATTCTCAAGACAGCCTATCAAGGCATGGAGAAGGTGAAGACAGAAAAGTTGCAAATGTTGAAGAGAGATTTTGAAACTCTCTGTATGAAAGATTCAGAAAATATAGACTCATTTTTCACCCATGTTATTGGGTTGGTTACCCAGATGAGGTCTCATGGAGAGACAGTTGAAGAAAGAAGGATTGTGGAGAAAATCTTGTTTAGTCTACCCTCAAGATTTGATGCCATAGTAGTGGAAATAGAAGAGACAAAGGATCTCTCACAATTTACAATGGATGAGCTGAGTGCATCCCTAATGTCTCATGAACATAGACTGAACAGAGGAACAGATTCCTCATTGGAACAAGCTTTCAAGACTCAAATGTCTTTTGGCCGAAGCAGAGGTCAAGGCAGAGCAAACAACAAAGGAAGAGGTAGAAGCCAAAACAGAGGGAGAAACAGCACTGCAATTTTGAGGGGAAGAAGCAGCAATCAAAAACAGAATGAAGGCTCAAGCCAACAGCAAGCTCATGGAAAAAAGTATGATAAATCCCAAGTCCAGTGTCATTATTGCAAGAAATATGGGCACTATGCAAATGAATGTAGGAAAAAGAAAAATGACATGAATAATAGGCAGAATGCTAATTTTTCAAAAGAAAATAAGAACCAGAGTAATGTGTTGTTAACATGTAATGTAGCACAAGATAGACAAGATGATGTATGGTTCTTAGACTCAGGTTGTAGCAACCACATGACTGGAAACATAGCAATGTTTGCAAATCTTGATGAAAATGTTAAATCTGAAGTAACAACAGGAACTGATAGTAAGATCTTTGTCAAGGGAAAAGGCAGAGTCAGTATCCTGGCAAGAAATGGAGAATATAAGTTTGTGCCAGATGTATATTATGTACCTGGCTTGAAATTTAGCTTGTTAAGAATCTGACAGCTCATTAACAAGGGATACAATGTAATTTTTAAAGATGATGTGTGCACAATCATGGACATACCTCCAAGCAAGAAATTCATTGCAGAGTTGCAGATGACAAGCAATAGGATGTTTCCTCTCAAGCTCAAAGCAGACTTGAAGGAAGGAAGAAATGTAGCAGCTGTAACACAAGAGGTCTTTCAAGAGGAAGTGAAAGATGAAAAATGGTTATGGCACTTCAAATTTGGACATCTCAATTTCGGAGGCCTGAACTTGTTGCACGGAAAGGGAATGGTAAATGGATTACCATTGATTGAGAAACG
The DNA here is from genome assembly GCA_034641835.2 of Pinus albicaulis. Taxonomy (NCBI): domain Eukaryota; kingdom Viridiplantae; phylum Streptophyta; class Pinopsida; order Pinales; family Pinaceae; genus Pinus; species Pinus albicaulis. The sequence goes on from CM076581.1 coordinate 407,207,553, forward strand.
GGACAGCCTATGTGAAGGCTGCATCTTGGGCAAACAACACAAAGAAAGCTTTCCAGTAGGGAAGAGTATAAGGGCAAAAGCACCCTTAGAGATTGTCCACTCTGATTTGTGTGGACCAATGCAAACGCCATCTTTAGCTGGCAATAAATATGTTTTGACATTCATAGATGATTACACCAAAAATACATGGGTGTATTTCTTAAATCAGAAGAGTGAAGTGTTTTAGAAGTTCTGCCACTTCAAAATGCTTGTTGAGAAGCCGAGTGGGCACTACATCAAAGTGTTGAGAACTGACAGAGGTGGAGAATATATCTCCAAAGAATTTCTGTGTTTTTGCAAAGAGAACGGCATACATTTACCACGAGGTACACACCTCAGAAAAAAGGTGTTGCAGAAAGGAAGAATTGGACCATCATGGACATGGTTAGAAGTATGTTGAAGGAAAAACATTTGCCAAATGAGTATTGGGTTGAAGTTGTCAATAGTGCAGCATACATCTTGAATAGATGCCCAACCAAAGCTATCATGAATAGAATTCTGGAAGAAGCGTGGAGTGGCATAAAGCAGCATGTCACCCACATGAAAGTATTCGGTTATGTGGCCTATGCACACATTCTGGATCAGTTGAGAAAGAAATTGGACAGTAAGGGAGATAAATGTATCTTTGTTGGATACAATGATGAATCCAAGGCCTACAAGCTTTATAATCCATCTACCAAGAAAGTAGTATAAGCATATATGTGCAGTTTATAGAAGAAGAAGCTTGGGATGGAAGCTTAGAGAAAATGGTGAATGTGAAGATATGTGTGTCTCATGAAGAAGAAGAGGAAGGGACACCAGCAAATAATCCCTCCACAGTGGCTCCTCCTCCACCACCACAATCACAACAAACCACACCACAAGATGGAAATAGAACAGCCTTGATAAATCAAGGAAGTGCTTTTTCAAGCACACCATAGGGAACTGAAACTCCATCGAGTTCAAGTGGAACTCCAAGTACACTAAGAAGACCAAGATTCATAAATCTGAGTGAGATTTATGAACAAGGAGAGGTAAATGATAATACTATTCTGAACTCTTTATTTGCTTTATATTGTCATGTTGATAACCCAATTCATTTTGAAGATGCAGTAAATGAAGAAAAATGGATTGAAGTAATGAATGAAGAGATTGGTGCAATAGAAAAGAGTAATAAATGGGAGTTAGTGGACCTCCCTAAAGGTAAAGAAGTCATTGGATTTAAATGGGTCTATAATACCAAGAGTAATGCTGAAGGCAAGGTTGAAAGAAACAAGGCCAGACTTCTTGTCAACGGCTACAAGCAGCAACAAGGGAGAGACTATGAAGAAACCATTACACCAATTGCAAGGATGGAAACAGTGAGAACAGTGTTGTCCATAGAAACACAAAAAAAATGAAAGGTTTACCAAATGGATGTGAAATCTGCATTCCTGAATGGAGTATTGAAAGAAGATGTATATGTTGAAAAACCTCCAAGCTATGAAATTGAAGGCCAAGAGCACAAAGTATGCAAGCTGAAGAAATCTCTTTATGAGCTGAAGCAAGCACCGAGAGCATGGTACAATAGGATAGATGCTTACCTGACTGAAAATGGATTTGAGAAATGTGATGGATAACCCACATTCTACATAAAAGAAAATGATGGTAAAATTCTTATTATTTTTTTATATGTAGATGATTTAATATTTACTGGTAATGAAGTTTCTCTCATCACTGATTTTAAAGTAGTCATGAAGAGTGAATTTGAAATGAATGATTTGGGTTTTTTGAGATATTTTCTTGGAATTGAAGTAGAGCAAAATGAAAATGATATTTTCATTTCCCAAGCAAAATATGTTGATGAAGTGTTGAAAAGGTTCAACATGCAGAACAGCAAAGCAGCTGTAACTCCAAATTTCATGGGGTTAAAATTAAGCAAAGAAGACAGCAGCAAGGATTTTGATTCAAAATTGTATAAAAGAATAGTTGGCAGCCTTATGTATTTGACTGCAACTAGGCCGGATATTATGCATGTTGCAAGCTTAATCTCCATATTTATGGAAAGGCCAAAAGAAACTCATTAGCAAGCAGCCAAGAGAATTCTCATGTATGTGAATGGAATGAAGGGGTATGGTATTTTCTACTCCTCATCTGAAAATTTTGAATTGACAGGTTACATTGACAGTGATTGGGCTGGAAGTGTAGATGACAGGAAGAGCACATCTAGATATGAGTTTCATTTAGGATCGGGAGCCATTTCATGGGCTTCCAAGAAGCAACCAGTAGTTGCGTTATCAATAGCAAAGGAAAAATATGTGGCAACAACAGCAGCAGCATGCCAAGAAGTATGGTTGAGAAGAATACTCAGATATTTGTGTCATGAATAGGTAAAGGGCACAGTGATTTATTGTGACAATAGCTTAGCCATAGCTTTGTCAAAGAATTCTGTGTTTCACAAAAGAACAAAACACATTGATACCAAGTTTCACTACATCAGGGAGATAGTGAATAATGGAGAAATAATTTTGAAACATTGCAGAATTGAAGAACAGTTTGTTGATATCCTCACCAAACTGTTAACACAGAAAAGTTTTAATTATTTCAGAAAATGCCTGGGTATGTAGAAAAAACCCAGCAGTTGTATTTAAGGGGGAGTGTTGGAAATATTAAATCCAACTACGCAGAGGAAGGACAGTAGAAGTCCATTTTTGTTGGTTTTTGTTTATAAGCCAATCGTTACATTTTCCACCATTTTGTTTTGAGTCAAACTGGCCACGTCAGCCATGTGGAGCCCACATTGCACATCGCACTTCGCATGTCCGTCGGCACCGCAACATGGTTCATCGTCCCAACGCTGATGCGATATGCCGATATCACAACATCGCACATCGGCACTACCACCAGCTTGGCGCTCCACCACGATGCGATGCAATGGACAACAATGCGATATGGCCCACATTGCACATCACACATTGCAAGCACCAAAGGTCTATGCTCGTCCATCCCACCGATCACTGAAGAGAATTTGGACGCGATGAGGACTCAATCGGAGTTGAATAAGTTTTGAATTCTGCGATATGTTAAAATTCGCGCATGTTCACAGCACGACCATCATTGTTCTGGGATCAATTGTTTGCGAGAGCACAGCAAGCTCATTGTTTATGTCGAGGGGGTGCCTCCGCAGTTGACCACCCCATCTCGCGTTGACCAAATATCAATGGCTATGGCTTACTGTGGTAGCACAGGCTGATCACCTTGAACCCGCGGAGGGGTGCCTCCGCAACTGCTAGAAGGGGTGTCACCGCCTATTAAGTGGTGTCTCTGCCCTGCGAACCACTGTAGCGCCACCGCTGCCGCAACCAAGCAGATTGACATCAATGCGATCTCCAAGTAGTGCCGCCATAGTTATGTGACCATCAATGCAGCTTGCCAAACATTGATTTTTGATGTTTTGTCATCAATTGCATTCAATTGAATTAGGTTTGTAACAAATTTATATAGTCGGTCAGTGAACATATAGAGGTTGAATTGCACTGTAGAAAGTGCTCTGTAATTGATTTTATGCCTGAAGGCTGAAGACAGAGAGACAGAGAGATATTGTAGCGTTGTGTGTGTAACAGCCAAGAGAAAGTTTCCGCTATGAATCCAGAACCTTGTTCTGAAGAATTCTATGTTGTAACAGAGTCAGTTTGTTTAATGAAATAGAGTTTCATATTTCATCTCTATGACTGAAATTTAAATTTTAGTTTTTATCTCTGTGTGTCTTGTTGTTCGGAATTACTCAGAAAATTCCAACATTGATATAAGATTCTATAAACTATCAAAAGCTTTCTTAGCATATGGTACCTTGTATACAACGCCAAATCCACCTGCCCCAAGATTTTTATTTCATGAAAATTTTCTGTAGCAATTATCAATGCTTCCATGTATTTAAATGCTTCCATGGTAATCACAATTTGCTGATCATGCCTGTTTAATGTGTCTTCCTCAATTTTTCGATTAGCTACACAATGAAAGAACAATTTGGTTATCGCTATCATTTTGTAGGTTTCAATAGTTTTCAACAAATAAATGTTAATACTAATTTAACAGAGAAAACTCTCGTAGCTATTGTAGAGTAGCGTCATCGTGATGACCCATCCCATCATATTTTGGAAGCTAGATAAGAGACATGCATTTTGCGTCAGCCCCATAAGGACTTAGGCGATCCATTAATTATATGTGTGTGCATATTTATAAGTTACTATGTACTAAATCTAAAAGTTTATTGAAGAGGGTGTTGAATATCAGTACCAACTCATACTCATATGGATTCCATATTTCCTGAATATTTTGAAATCTGATGCTTAGGATTGGAGAATTTCTAGCGTGATATTTGTTAGGATTAGAGAGATTAATTTGTAGTGATATTTGTAATGAACATAGACGATTCTAAGATATTCTCAAAATCTATAATCAACCTTAAAAATTCTCATCTCAAGTCATACCCAGGTCTGATAATATGCACAACTACAATTTCCTTTGAGGTGCATATGATCAGAGCCCATCCCACGGGCCATCAAAAATCATTTGATGCAATACCTTCGTTTGGCCATGAGATTTTGACAGACTTCAATCTTCTTCCAATTGCAAGCAAGCAAAAAAACACCATGAGAAGAAAACCACCAGTAACACCTAAAATCAAGTGTAATTTGTTTGAATACCTATTGATCTGCATACTATTCCTTGATGGTGTGATATCCACCAGATTATTAACTTACGTTGGCACTTCAACAGTTGGTGTATTTGTGTTGGAAATTAATCCCAACCACTGTGTTAAATAAACTGGTAGTAGCCATACCATTAGTTAATGTTTTGCAGGTGAGGATAGAGTTTGTAGAGAAGGAAAAGCTCCAGGCATAGTCATTCTATATGGGCAAACATTTAAATCTGCAAGCTTATTTACTTCATGCAATTTCCATAATATTCAGAAATTGGTGTCCAGCCATCACCATGTATTTATTTCCCACCACATCACCTACCTTTTTGACCGCACTACGCACCCTACAAGGTTTATCCTTTTCACAGAACTAAATTGCAGACACCTACAAACTTTGTGATGCAATATGGTGGGACATCTTTAATATATATTCCATACACGATATCATTTCCACAATGAACCTTTTCTTTTCCACTTTACCTTTACCCTTGCCTCTTCGCGTCACCAACCGCTCATCGCGTAGCACATCGCGCTTCGCAATATTTAGAACTTACCTTTTTCCCCCAGTCCCAAACCTTGCAGCATTGCGATGCACTATCACCATCGCATATCGCACCCGATAATGGTTCATGTTATCGCAATAAGTTAAAAATTGCTACGCATGAAAAGTTAAATGTCGTTACATGCAATTTGCGATAAGGATCCCATCGCACATAGCATTGCATAAGCTTAGGAGTATAAGCGCCCACGTAAATGTTGAAACCGTTGAAACACAAAGTGCGATATCAGAGCGGATGCGATGTGGTTCAAAGCTGAAACCTGAAGGGTTTCAAGTCCGAGTGTACAAGTTCTGTGTGTTGTTTTATGAAGAAAGGCTAACACGGCAGAAGGACGATTTCTGTGTCTACTTGTCTGGTTGAGCTTTGAATGAGCATTGAATTTTCAAGCTCCGCCACTTTGTACTTAAAAAATGATGTATTTCATATGTTTTAGTAGTAGAAGTAGTTGAATAAAAAAAAAATTCTCTCATTTCATATCTCTATGTGTGGCTCTGCGATTTTTTTTGTATAAATGTGTTGTCATTGTTTAAAGAAATTTTCCGCATATCTCTATGTGAACTGTGTGTTGAGGGAAAAGCATTTCCCCTGTTATTTAAATTTTTCAACACGGTATTGGAGCAGGTTTAATCTCTCAGTGAAAGAAAGTGTTTTTACTGAAGAGCTTAAATTTGTTTTGAGAAGTGTATTCTCCAGCAAAGAGAGTTTTTACACAGTCAGAAAGTTTTTTTTTACACGGTGAAAATGGCAGCAAAAAGCACAAGCTTGACTAATCCACAAATACCACAGTTTAATGGCAAGAATTATAATTACTAGGCCATTAAAATGAAGGCTCTGTTTTCTTCTCAAGAAATTTTGGAACTGGTGGAGAATGGATTCCAAGAACCAGTAGCTATAGCAACATACAATGCTTTGACACAAGAAGAAAGAGATTTGTTAAGGGACAGTAAGAAGAAGGACTCCAAAGCCCTCTTCTATATTTTTGAATTAGTTCATGAAATTATTTTTCCAAGGGTTGCAGCAGCAACGAAGTCCAAGCAAGCATGGGATACCCTCTAGACAGCCTACCAAGGCATGGAAAAGGTGAAGACAGCAAAACTACAAATGATGAGAAGAGATTTTGAAACATTATGTATGAAAGAGTCTGAGAATATAGACTCATTCTTTACGCATGTGATTGGGTTGGTTACCCAAATCAGGTCCCATGGTGAGACACTTGAGCAAAGGAGAATAGTTGAGAAAGTTTTGAGAAGTCTGCCATCAAGGTTTGATGCCATGGTTTTAGCCATAGAGGAGATAAAGGATCTCTCACAATTTTCAGTCAATGAGCTTTATGCATCACTGATGTCCCATGAGCATAGACTGAACAAAGAAAAAAACACATCATTGGAGCATGCGTTCAAGACACAAGTTTCTTTTGGTCAAGGTAGAGGTCGAGGAAGATCAAAATACAGAGGAAGAGGAAGAAGCCCACATAAAGGTCGAAGAATCAGCCCTTCAAGCTCAAGTGGAAGGGACAACAATCAAAATCCAAGTCAAGGCCCAAGCCAAAATCAAGCATAAGCTCAAAGGTATGATAAATCTCAAGTTCAATGTCATTATTGTAAGAAGCATTGTCATTATGCAAATGAATGTAGAAAGAATAAATATGACATGGGTATCAAACCAAATGCAAATTTCATAAAGGAAAATATTAACCATGATAACTTGTTTTTAGCTTGTAATGTAGCACAAGAAAAACAAGGGAATGTATGGTTCTTAGATTCAGGGTGTAGCAACCACATGACTGGAAACATAGAATTTTTTTCAAATCTAGATGAAAGTGTGAAATCATAAGTAGTATTGGGGATGATAGCAAGGTCTCTGTCATGGGAAAAGGAAGCATAGACATACTAAAAAAAAAGGGAGAGAAGAAGTTCATGTCCGATGTTTATTTTGTCCCTGGTTTGAAACATAACCTCCTAAGCATTGGAAAGTTCATGCAAAAGGGCTAAAATGTATTTTTTAAAGATGATGTTTGCACAATCTTGGATAAGCCTCCAAGTAGACAACTCGTTGCAAAAGTTCATATGACAAACAATAGAATGCTTCCTCTTAAGCTAAGATCAGATTTGAAGGAAGAAGGTGTTGTAGCGGCTGTCACACAAGAAAACTTTCAAGAAGAAATCAAATATGAAAATTGGTTATGGCACTTGATATTTGGTCATCTCAACTTTGGAGGTTTGAATTTGTTGCACAGGAAAGGTATGGTGGAGGGATTTCCACTCATAGAAAAACCAGACAGCCTATGTGAAGGATGCATCTTGGACAAACAACACATAGAATCATTTCCAGCAGGAAATTCAATAAGGGAAAAGGCACTTTTGGAGATTCTCCACTCATATTTATGTGGACCAATGCAAACACCATCATTTGGGGGAATCCATTACATTTTGACATTCATAGATGACTACACAAGGAATACATGGTTCTATTTTTTTAAACAGAAAAGTGAAGTGTTTGACCGCTTCCGTCATTACAAAGCTCTTGTTAAGAAGAAAAGTGGACACTACATAAAAGTGTTGAGGACTGATAAAGGTGGCGAATATATCTCAAGTGACTTCCTACGTTTTTGCAGGGAGCATGGAATTCACAAGCAGTTTACAGCAAGGTATACACCTCAGCAAAATTGTGTCGCGGAAAGAACGAATAGGACCATAATGGAAATTGAAAAGAGTATGTTGAAGGCAAAGCATTTTCCAAATGATTATTGGGCTAAAGCTGTCGCTTGTGCAGCGTATATCATTAATAGGTTTCCAACCAAAAGTGTCATGAATAAAGTTCCTGAAGAGGCACAGAGTGGAAGAAAGAAATATGTCACTCACATGAGAGTGTTTGGGTGTGTGGCTTATGCACATGTCTCGGATGAGTTGAGGAAGAAGTTGGATAGAAAGGGGGAGAAATGCATATTTTTTGGATACAGTGATGAATCCAAGGCATATAAGATTTACAATCCATAAACCAAGAAGGTAATAATCAGCAGATATTTTCAGTTCATAGAAGAGGAAGCATGGGATGGAAGTTTAGAGAAGACAATCAATGTGAAGACATGTATGTCACATGAAGACAAAGAGGAATTGACTGCAACAAGTAATTCCTCAACAGTGACTCCTCCTCCACCCACACAAGCTCAACAAAGCACATCGCAAGAAAGTAATAGGACAACATTGCGCAATCAAATAAGTGCTTCTCCAAGCACACCACAAAGATCTTCAATTCCATCTACTTCAAGCGCAACACCAAGCTCATCTTCAACGAGCATAAGAAGACGAAAATTCAGAAACTTAAGTGAAATTTATGAGAAAGAAGAAGTTGATAATAATGTTGGTCTGAATTCTTTATTTGCATTATTTTGTCATGTAGATGACCCAATACACTTTGAAGATGCAGTCAAAGAAGAGAAATGGGTTGAGGCAATGAATGAAGAAATAGGAGCAATAGAAAGAAATGACACATGGGAGTTAGTGGACCTTCCACAAGGTAAAGAAGTCATTGGAGTGAAATGCATCTATAAGACCAAGAGAAACATTGAAGGCAAGATATAAGGGCATAAAAAAGGGCTAGTTGTCAAAGGCTAGAAGCAGCAACATGGAAGAGACTATGAGGAAACCTTTGTGCCAGTCGCAAGGATGGAGACAGTGCATACAGTGTTTTTGATAGCAGCACAACAAAAATGGAAAGTGTATCAAATGAATGTGAAGTCAACATTCTTGAATGGAGTACCGAAAGAGGAGGTGTATGTGGAACAACCTCTTGGTTATGAGGTAGAAGGCCAAGAACACAAGGTGTGTAAGTTGCGGAAAATTCTTTATGGGATGAAGCAAGCACCACATGCATGGTACAACGACATAGATGCCTACCTAATGGAAAATGGGTTCGAAAAATGTGATGGTGAACCTACTCTCTACATAAAAAAATTGATGGTAAGATTCTTATTGTTGTTTTGTATGTAGATGATTTGATTTTTACAGGCAGTGATGATTTTCTCTTTGTTGATTTCAAAGCAATCATGGAAAGTGAGTTTGAAATGACTGACTTGGGGTTGTTAAGATATTTTTTGGGCATAGAAGTAAAGCAAGTAGAAAATGGAATTTTTATCTCTCAAGAAAAATATGTTGCAGAAATTTTAGAGAAGTTTAATATGCAAAACAACAAGTCATCACCAACTCCAACTATCATGGGGTTGAAGTTGAGCAAGGAAGGTTGTAGTAACAATGTCAATCCGACATTATACAAAAGCATGGTGGGCAGCCTAATGTATTTGATTGCAACTAGGCCCGATATAATGTATGCAGTGATTTTGGTGTCAAGATTCATGGAGACACCCAAGGAGACACATTGGCAAGCACCCAAAATAATTTTAAAGTATGTCAATGGGACGAAGGAGTATGGTGTTTTGTACTCCGCAATAGGTTATTTTAAGCTGATTGGTTACACTAACACTGATTGGGCAGGAAGTGTTGATGACAGAAATAGCACATGAGGATATGTTTTTCATTTGGTTCGGGAGACATATCATGGGCTTCCAAGAAGCAGCCAATAGTTTCATTGTCAACAGCAGAAGCTGAGTATGTCGCCGCAGCAACAACAACCTGTCAAGAAGTTTGGATGAGACGGATGTTGCAGTATTTATGTCATGAACAAGATAAATCAACCACTATTTTCTGTGATAACATTTCATCAATTTCACTATCAAAGAATTATATTTTCCACAAAAGGACAAATCACATTGATGTTAGATATTGTTAGTATGAATCTTTCGTCGTAAAATACCACTTTAGCTACGCATAACAAATAGCCCTAACATCAATTATGGCTGCCAATATCTTTAAGTCTGCAGTTAGTTGATCCAAATAATCTTGCACAAATCCAGATCTAAGCATAAAAGACATTAAGCAGTAAGAATAAAATGTGGCTCCATGCATCCAATAGACAAGACAAGAACGATGTATTTGAAAGAATATTGTTTATATTAAAAGGGGGCACCTGAGAGGAAAACAAGAAAGGTGTTTTCCAGTTCTCCTCAATGGGATGGCTTCTTGAAAATCCTCAGTATTTCAGATCTAAAATTCCTCTCTCTTTTTGGTGTAGAAAACCCAGACAAACATAGAACTCAATGGGAGCTCACAAGACAAAAATGGAGAAATGTGACCAAGTGTATAGATCCAGAGTGATCTAGTGCAATCAAAGGTGACAAATGAATGAGAAAACCCTTCTATTTATAATAAAATATTAGGGCGATCTAGGACTTGGTGCATGAATAAAATATTATTAACCAAATTCTAGAACCACCTTTTAGGAATATTTTATTATATTTGTTGGAGGGAAAAGGATTTTTGACATGGGTCAATTCCTTTATTTATAAATAATAAATAATTAAATGATTTATTTATTATTTTAAGGAAATGGTGGAAATGTAATTAAATAAATAATGATTTATTTAATTATTTATAAATGATTTAGTCACATTTAACTACGAATATTATTTAAATAAGGATTAAATAACTTATTCCTCGGAAATAATCAAATAAATAAGGATTTATTTAATTGATTTCCTTGTTTTGGGTTAAATATGACCAGGAATAATAATTAAATTGATGTTTAACTAATTATTCTTTGAGGAAATATAAACAAATATAGATTTGTTTATTATTTCCTTTTGGGGTTTCCTGTTTAGACCATAAACAACTTAATAAAGGTGTTTGACTAAGTTATTTCACATAGTGAAAGCAATTTTACTTAGGGTAAAATTGGTCTTACATGGTGCACTTGGGTCCATCTAATGATAATAGGTTAGATGACCAAAAAATGGTGTAACAGATATCATTTCATAAGAGAATTAGCTAACAATGGTGAAATTGTGTTGCATCATTGCAGGTCAGAGGAACAAATTGTAGACATCTTTACAATCCCATTGGCACGTGAAAATTTTGTTTATCTTAGAGATTGTTTGGGAAAGGTCAATGGCAGCAGTTGTGATTAAGGGGGAGTGTTGGAAATTAATCACAACCACCACGTTAAATAAACTGGCATCAACCATACCATTAGTTAATGTTTTTTGCAGGTGCGGAAAGAGTTTGTAGAGAAGGAAAAGCTCCAGGCATAGTCAATCTGTATGGGAAAACATTTAAATCTACAAGCTTATTTACTTCACAAAATTTCCATAATATTCAGAAAATGGTGTCCGGCCATCACCATGTATTAATTTCCCGCCACGTCATCTACCTTTTTGACCGCACTGCGCACCCCGCAAGGTTTAGTCTTTCCACATAACTAAATTTCCGAATCCTACGAACTTTGCAATGCGATATGGTGGGACCCCTTTAATATATATTCCATACGCGATATCATTTCCGCAATGAACCTTTGATTTTCCGCTTTACCTTTACCCTTGCCTCTTTGCATCGCCAACCACTCAACGCGTCGCACATCGCGATTCGTAGGATTTAGAACTTACCTTTTTCCCCCGGTCCCAAACCTTGCAGCGTTGCGATGCGATATCACCATCGCATATTGCACTCGATAGCGGTTCGTGTTATCGCAATAAGTTAAAAGTTGTGACGTGCAAAAATTTAAATGTCGCGATGTGCGATTTGAGATAAGGATCCCATTGCACATCGCATTGCGCAAGCTCAAGAGGATAAGCACCCAGGTAGATGTTGAAATCGCTGAAACACGAAGTTCGATATGGGCACGGATGCGAAGTGGTTCAAAGCTGAAACCTGAAGGGTTTCAAGTCTGGGCGTACAAGTTCTGTGTGATGTTTTATGAAGAAATGATAACACGACAGAAGGATGCTTTATGCGTCTACCTTTCTAGTCGAGATTTGAATGGGCATTTAATTTTCAAGATCTGCCACTCTGTACTTCAAAAGATATGTATTTCATATGTTTTAGTAGAAGAAGTAGTCGAATGAATAAAAATACTTCTCTCATTTCATATCTCTGTGTGTGGCTCTGTGATTTTTTTTTTGTATAACTGTGTTGTCATTGTTTAAAGAAATTTTCCACATATCTCTATGTGAATTGTGTGTTGAGGGAAAAGTATTTCCCTTTTTCTTTAAATTTTCCAAAAATCTGTATTTGAATTAAAGAAGGAATATATATCATAATGAACTATGCAGTTTTCCATTCGACCTTGAGCTCCTTTCCTCCCAACAATAATAGAATTGAGTGTATTTGAGAGACATGTTGTGCAATTGTCACTGGATATATCTCTCCAACACTGGACTAGACTGTAAATCTTTCGAGACAACGAGTCTTTAATTATTCCTGAAGCATATAATAATTTAGATCTAGATGCTGCCCCAGTTGACAAATTGGTGAGTAGCTTGTCGAGAACCGTGTTAAATACATCAGGGCTGGAGGCGCTATCTACATTGTAAAGATACAATCCATCAACAGTATCCAGTTGTCCGAAGAAACTGTGATTTTCATAATGTAAGAAGCAGTCATCAAGCCAAATTAAACCGCCGATGGCATTCCTACAGGCTTTTCAAAGGGTAGTATTCGCTTGTTGTGAACAACTGTATCATTGTTCGACTGTTGTGTCTCCCCTACATTGGAGGAGGCCACATACTTGGTCAGGACTTTGGCCATATTCAGAAGTGTTAAACCCTATTTGGGACGTGTCTCGAACAAGATTATTCAAGACTGTATTCATATTTCTCTCAAACTTATTGCCTTTTGTATAGTTAACGTTGTGGTGGCACCGTTGTGCATTGAAAATATGTGCTTGAAAAGTAATGATGATGGAGAGAGCTAGAATTATATATAATAAATTAGTACTTTGCCCCATAGGGAGAGTGCAACATGAAACTCTGCCATGGAGGATTGTCATGGTGATTAAGGGACAACGAAGAACCTACAGTGCAATTGTGATAATACTAGTACTCCCGAAAATTCTAATCTGTTTTACACAGATATCAAATCCTAATCAGTGATCAAGACTTAGACGATATTTGTAAATTTTGGAAATTTTGTGCATCGATGAGGCCAGTGACAGAAAAAGAAGACTACAAAGAGGAGAGGAGCTCTAATACCATGAGAGAAATCTAGAACACAATAACTTACACACAGACTTCTCATTTATATTGCAAGAAACATAAATTTATACACAGCTGAGAAGCTTCTGGATTATCTCGAATGTCGGTGGTGATAACTTCTTCGGGAAGCTAAGAACACTCGAGAGAGTCTGAGACCATTCCTACATTAAATGTTGTCAGCACAGTTGGTTGGAATTATTGTACATCCAACACTCCCGCTTAATTCCAACCATATGATAGACACACAAAATACACTATGACACAATACATAAGACACAAACATATGTCCCTTAATTGAAATTCCTGTTGGTCTCAGTCTCAGCTAGGCTTACAACAATACAAAAACAAAACATGACTACAAGGCTTTCTTTTTTTTGTATTCTTTCTAAATGGTTGTTACACAGTAATTTGTCACCGTCCCTACCATTCCCCGTCCCGCACAATGGAGGACCCATTATGTGACCTGTGAGCAATGTCATGCCTTGAAACCATCATCATTGCATTCCTCTAAACATAAGCTTCAATTTCCCTAAAGACATCTCCTTGCAAAAAAACATGAAAACATCTCCTTTTTCATTGGCGCGGGCAGCCAGTTCATCACTCGCGCCAATGGGGAAAATCCTACAAAGAGACCGCGCCAACTGGCGCTCTGTCCCAGAGCAGCAGTCGCGCCAGCCAATTTAAGGAGTGTTTTTTAAAATAAAGATGGCCGAAGTTGTGTTTCAACAAACTCAGAAACCATTTCCTATCTTGAGTTGGGAGGTTTGGCTACGGGAGTTCCATGGAAGGGAAGTGGTTTGCCACCTCTCATGGAACCTTCCTTGATGATAGGGCCAATCCCACAATAATAGGAATCCCAACTCCCTCCTTCCCCATCTATAAAAGCTTGCCTATTGCCATTGCAAGCTAGTCTTGAAGTGCCTAAGCTTTGAATCTCCTAATTCCCAAGAGCCTTTGTGCTGTAAGAGTCCTCTTTCTTCCCTTAAGGCCAACTCAAGTAAGGAGACTATCGTTGAGAGACTCTAGATAGGTTTTCCCTTTCCCTGGCGAGCTTCACGAGACGTGAACAACTGGGGACCCTTCCGAAGGAGACCGCGGCATCAGAACATTGGTTATACTCTCTTTCGATTGCTTATTAATGAATGACTACCAGTTATGGTTCCACTCTGTTTTTCACTTATGTTAATACTGAGTTATATCCTTTCTGACTGATATATAGTTGTGTATTCTGGATTTTATGCTTGTATTCGTGTTATTTCTTGCATGTGCAGGTATCCATTCACGGAGATCGTGGGGATCGTGATCTGCCAAGGCTGAGGAACGGGAACGTTGTCTCTTCTACGAATCATAGCACTCGACTCCAGGTAGGCCTCCATCATTGGCTTATTTATTCGCAATTAGGAACTTGCGCTGTAGCATTGGATGATTGTTGCTAGACCCCTGCTGGGCTAGTAGGGATCGCCTCTGTCCGCAGAGGGGATTTACCTCCTCAACAATTTGGCAACTCTGCTGGGGAGCGTCTAGTTTTCACTGTCTCGTTTTGATTGTTTTATGATTTTCCTTGCTTGGTTAGCCTTCTGGGCTGGGTTCTTTTGCTGTTTTTGTTTCTTGGTTTGCTTAGTTTACATTGATCTGCTTCTAGAGTAGTTATTTTTTATTTTTGGCTGAGAAACTCGACTGGCGCGCTTTTTAGCCCGACAGTCGCGCCAATTGGCGCATGTTGCTTTTGTATTTCCCACGCCAATTGCTTACTGGCGCCATTTGCAGCCTTACAGTCGCGCCACTCCTGTAGGGTATTTGAGTTTTCTCAGTTTTGAGCTCTCTAGGTCTGGTCAGTGTTTTTCTTCTTGATTTTTCGACTACCTGAGTGTGTTAGGGTCCTGTTTGACTTGGAATTTGCCTTCGTCCTTTGGTTGTTTGCTTCTATCTATCAATTTCACGTTTTAAGCCCTAGGGCATCTAGTGGCTTTGTGTATCGAGCCCTCCGTGGGAGTTTTGGTGTTTCGTTTATCCAGTCAACTCTCTGATTGCTCCTCCACATTCTTTTAGTAGTTTTTCACTGTTTTGTTGCAATTTTTGGGTGATTGCTCGTTCCTTCATTCAAATTTCGTTTGGTCTTCCTTTGGGCCCAGATCACACGGTCCATTGGAGCCTTTGAGTCTTTTTCTTGGTTTTGAGAGACTTTGGTCGATTTGGGATCTAATTGTTGGTGTCATTGAGTGAAATTTGTTCGTTTTGCTTTCTCAATATCGTTTCTCAAGTTGTTCCGTTTGTTTTCGGTTTGTTTAGTGCTTCCTTTTGGTTGATTAGTGCAAATTGAAATTTTTCGATTTTACTAGTAATTAGTGATTGGAATGAAAAGTTTTCAATTTCATTAGTTGCATTAGAGATATCATTGTTTGTCTTCCGATCATTTTGTTTGTGTGAAAGCTCTCAACTCTTCTGTAGCTAGTTTCATCGAACGAAATGTTGGACTGTGGCATGTAGCTTTACATTTAGGAGTTTTTGAGACGACACATTCGTTAGGGCCTAAAAACTGAAGCATAATTGAAGATCAACCATAAAATTTATTCAATTAACCTAAGGCAGCATTGAAATCTAACGAAACATATTTAATGGTCTAGGCTAGAGACGTGTTCCGGCGTCTTTAAACCTAGCAGCTGTCATTTTCCTTTTGGCTTTAGACAGCGCTAGTACGGACTTGTGCTCCCCGTACCATCGCGTATATAAAGGGAGACCCCTCTAGGTTTTCAATCCTTTATCCATAGGAAGCTGAGTCTGCTGCCCTATACCCGTGATACACCGAACACAGCATTCGGGGAGATTTCCTGCACGTACGGAAATTCCTTGGTTGATTTCTCTTTCATTATTGAAACCAAGGTGTATATTGCAATTCACGGTTATTTGGTACACCCTTTGTGCCTAGTATTCTTGAGCAGTCATTTGATCTTTTCTGACTCCCTAAACTTGAAAAGATCGTCAAGCGCTTGTCCTTTCACACTTGTGTCAAATCTGAAAGAGATATAGTCATCTTTTTATCGTTTCTCGCTCTTAAAACATGAAACGGTAGAGTTTCTTACTTTTCAATGTGGTAAAAATTAATCACCCACGATTACACGCCCTCTTAGATATTGCTTGTTGACCATTTGATCGTGTGTCTTGACTCTTTTTCAGCCCGTGTGTGTGTTTGTTTTTTCTTCTCTTGTCGTTTGCCACAGTGGCGGAACCTTCGGTTTCGTATACTGGTAGTCCTTACACGGACGATTCATCAGAGGTTTCCCAATCCTCCGCTGAACCGCAGCAGCCTACTGTTTTCGAGTTTCCTGACGGGGGACCGGTTCTTGCTGAGAAACCCTTTGGGGGACCAGTTGAGTTCGATTGGCCCTTTTCGGACCCTGTGTCTGAATTGAGATTAGGAGCTGATTTCCTTTCTCTTACATCGGGTTCGCCTTTTGTTGCTGTTGTATTTCCTCCTAGTCCTCGCCGTTTATTGCGCGATTTAATGGCAGGATCAACCATGAATGATTCTAGTGAGGAAATCCCAACGTCTGGTGAAGACTATCAGCTCTTCCCACGAAGATTGTTTCCGGGAGACAACTCTGAATTGGCTGACATGTCAACAGCCAGTCCCTCTTTACCACCGGGATACAGATCTCTGGGTCAGATCATTTTTTCCGCAGCCTCTATGGGAGTATCGGCTCCTTCTCCGAGACCAACTGCTCCTACGCTCGGGGTGTCTCCTCAAACGCCCGTTACTTCTGTTCCCGTCTGGCCCACTGTTTGTGTGGCCGCCTCTTCTCCTGTTGTCACAACACCCTCTGCCAGGGCTATGCCAACTCCTGAAGATATCTATCTAGCGACTGCTATACCGGAGAATATCTCTCCGGAGGAGTATCGGTTGTCTTCGCAACAACCGAACGCCGAGGTTGGACCATCCTCCCAAGATCCTAACCGTTCTTACTTTTCGCATTATGCACAGGATGGTACTCCCATGTATGCTTTCCCAGGTCAGTATGACGAGCACGGGGACATTTTACGTCTGCCCGCTCCTGAGGCTTACCTCCATGCTCAAGGTTTACCTCATCACCAGGCTTATAACCCGCAAGGGCAACCTTTCCAAGGCCAACCTTCGGGCCAACCTGGCTATCCTTATGACCCACAGGGGCAGCCCATCCAAGGCTACCCTGCGGGCCAGCAAGGGCCATCGTACGGTCCGCAAGGACAGTATTACAGCCCTTCCAGTCAACCTGTTCAGCCTCAGCCGGGGTATCAACCGGGACCGGTCTATGGTCCTGGGGGGCAAATCCAACCTTCTTTACCAATGCAACCGCAATATCCTGTTGTTTCTAACGTTGCATATCAGTCGGGACCAGCCTATGGTTCCGCTTCAGGTCAAACCGGTTTTCAGCAGGCACCTGGCCCTGTTCCACCACCAGGCCAACCGGCCCATCCGGTACAACCTGGTGTTCTGCCTCCAGGCCAACCGGCCCATCCGGTACAACCTGGGGCTCATTCACAACCAGGTCAGCCTGCTCAACCGGCGCCACCTGTTTATCCAGGTCAACCTGTTCATTCAGGGTAGCCCTCTCAGTCGGGTCAACCTGTTCATTCAGGGTAGCCCTCTCAGTCGGGTCAACCTGTTCATTCAGGGCAGCCCGCTCATTCTATTAACCCTGCTCAGTAGCCGACTCATTCAATGCCGTAGCCAATCAACAGCTGCACCCTACTTATCAGGCTCCGTAAGGTTCCACTTTTCAGTAGCCTACTCATCCTCAGGGTGGTTATTATCCTCATGGTCAGTCTCAACCGAACTATAACCACCCCAGAGGCTCTCAGTATTATCCTCCTCCACCCAGTTTTACCTACGCTCAACAGCCAAATCCAAATGCTGCTTATACTGGGCTGACACATAATCAGGATCCGTACCCTGGTTATCAAGCCCCACACTCTAGTTACCAGCATCCAAATCAGTCTGGTTATACGACCTACGCCCCCTACGGTCAGAATCCTGTGGGAAAGAACCCATGGGGGCAAGGATATTCACAACCATTGTGGAGTATGGGTGCTGGACCTCATCCTGGGCCTGGCATGACGGTTAATCCACCATTGCCGTTCCTGGCTACCTTGGAGCTGCCGGATGTTTCAAAATTGACCAATGATCCGATTTTACATAATCCGTATTGGCCTTCGGTTCCCACCAAGATACCAGGTGATTGCCCCAAGTTTGAGGGAAAAGCTGGAGAGGACCCCCAGGCGCATGTGATGGCGTATCATCTTTGGTGTTCGTCTAACTCTTGGGTCGACGATTTGATTCGACTGCGCCTCTTCCAGCGTACTTTAACTGGAGCTGCTGTTAAATGGTACATAGAGTTATCTCGTGGCATTTTCCAAGATTTCAATTCTTTGGCCATGGCTTTCCTCACACATTTTCAATTACCGGTTCGTTATGAAGTCGGGATGCACCTCCTGACTTCTCTGAAGCAGGATAAAGCCACTCACATCTCTGATCACATTCATGAGTGGCGGCACTGTCGTAGACTGATCAAGTTTCACATACCTGATCAGATACTGACTCACTGGTTCACCACCTCCTTTGTGAATAAAATCGCTCAAGATATTGCGATGGGAGCGTGTGTGACAGAGGAACAAGCCATTGCGCGTGCCTAATATCTGGATCTTGTGTATTCTCAGTTCGGCACGCTTTACGATATCTTGCCTGATGCTCCACGGTCCGGAACCTCTAAGGCTCCGTCTACCCCTGTAGTGGATGGTGTCATTGGTTCTGTCTCTCAGAATTCGAAGAAATCTTCGAATGGGAAGCAGAAGTCTAATTCTTCCAACAATGCTCCTGTTAATCCCGCCTCATCCGATTCTGGCAAAACCACGTAGGTGAATTCCGTTCAGGCCAATCGTGTGGACAAATCCTCCAAGGGGAAGAAGAAGGGCAAAGGAAAATCTAAATCTGATGCCCCGAAGCCAGAATCTAAATCTCGTATTGAGGATGGCTCTCAGCGTAAACCGAAGTACCCTTGCCTCATTTGTGAAGGGGACCATTATACTAAGGATTGTCCACGACGGTCCGAGGTTAGTCAACTTCTCAAGGGCCCTAAAGGGACTCCGGCAGTTCTAAAAGAGCCATTCCCATCTCAGCAGACCCAGATGGTTGAACAGCCGTCACCATCTGCGCCATTTGGGTCCCAAGTTTTCATGGTGAAGAGTGTTGCACCTATCTCTGTCGCTACACAGTCGAAGGATTACAACGAATCGCGGCAGGCACCCGGAAAGGCAGTTGCAGATGGACCGCCTCCCCTACCTGCCTCTGGTTCTTTGGAAATCGAGAAGCCTACTCCTGAACCCGTTGTGAAGCCACCTTCTAAAGGTATTCTTCGAAGATCTTCTTATAATCCAAATGCTCGTGCCACTCAACATTACAGCATTGTTGAGGATTTGGCACAGGTGCCGTCTGCTATGGCTGCGCTAGAAGTTCTTCAAAGTTGTCCTTTGCAACGGAAGGCTTTATTATCTGTGATCGGGGGCATTGATCCCGCCGACTCGAGTCTTCTCACCTTCGATCTAGAGAATTTCACTCCCCGGCTTCCACATCAAATCGCTCTTGTTATTCAAGTCGGGATTAATGGTCTTAACATTCATAGGGCCATCGTGGATGAAGGTGCCTCTACCTGCGTTATGTCCTCCGCTTGCTGGAAGGCCATCGGCTCTCCAGCCCTTTCGTCATCTCCCAATGCCCTCGAGGCATTTGATGGTCGGGAATCTAAACCCCTAGGTGTTCTCGAGAGTCTAGCGATCACGTTACAGGGGAAGACTGTCAACGTGGAAGTAGAAGTAGTCGACACCAAACTCAACTACAATATACTTCTTGGCCGCAGCTGGACCCATGCCATGCTATGCGTGCCGTCCACCATTTTTCGATTCATTAAGTTCCCTCACGAGGGAAAAATTGTCACGGTGGATCAGTTGTCATTTTTCACCTTTACCTCTGAGAACAACGTGCCATACGTGGATCAGATCCCAAATCCCCCGGACAGTGTAGGACCTGGTCTCTTCAAAGACCTAATCCTCATGGGTATTTTTCCCACACCACCACCGCACACTGCTCAAGTTAACATGATTTCCAGGTCCGATGACCCCTGGCTTATTCCTACGCCTGAGCAAGTGTATGAGTTTGGAGAATCAATGCCCTTGACTCCAGTAGAGATCAGCTACTGTGAAATTGTTGCCACATCTGATCCTCCACCTCCTCAGCATGCTCCATTGAGCATGGCTCTCGACGTCTACTCTCAATCCCCCTGGCTTGGTCAAGCCGATTCACCTGATCCTCTCAAAGAGACTTTTCCTTCCGATGAGGCCATCATTGAAACTATGTCTCTTGAGGAGCTGCCTTGGGGCGATGGACATCATCGCTCCTCGTTTATGCCTAGCTTGGGGGAAATGATTGACTGTCTGGAGCGTTATGCTACTCAAGTCCCTACCCCTCCTCTTCAAACGCCCATCTTGACGCACGAGGTTTTTTCAGAGGGTAACCTGGGTAACATTACTCAAACCGTCCTGATCAACATCTCTGTTAAACCAGGGATCGTTGAGAATATTCATGTGGGTGTGACTTGTTCTCCCGATGAGATTCAAGTCTATACTGAGCTTTTTAAAGAATTCAGGGATGTTTTCGCATGGTCCTATGAGGAAATGCCGGGGATTGATCCCAGTATCATAGTGCATGAGATTCCAACCTACACTGGTGCGAAGCGCGTGCACCAACGCTTACGCCCCATGCATCCTCGGAAAGCCGCCGCAATTAAGGCAGAAGTTGAAAAACTTCTAAACGCGGGCTTTATTTATCCTATTCCCCTCACAGAATGGGTGTCTAACATTGTCCCTGTCGATAAAAAGCAGGGTACGATTAGAGTCTGTGTTAATTATCGCGACATAAATCGTGCCTGTCCAAAGGACAATTATCCCACTCCATTCATAGACCAGATCATCGACGAATGTGCCGGAAGTGAGATCTATTCCTTGATGGATGGTTTCTCAGGATATAATCAAATCAATATTGCACCTGAGGATCAGCACAAGACCACATTCATCTGTCCGTGGGGTACTTTCGCGTATAAAAAACTCCCGTTCGGCTTAAAGAACGCTGGCGCTACTTTTCAGCGTGCGATGTCATACGCTTTTCATGACATTCGCCATATCGTCCAGCCTTATCTGGACGACTTTCCAGCTCATTCAGCTAAGTGAGAGGACCATCCTGAACATCTCCGCCGGATCTTTCTTCGTTGCAGACGCTACAACATTAGGCTTAATCCGCATAAGTGCATTTTTGGCGTGGATTCTGGCCGTCTTCTGGGATTCATAGTCTCAAAAAACGGGATTCGCCTTGACCCTTTAAAGGTTGAGGCCATTATTAATCTCCCATCACCCTCCTCCCTATATCAGTTAGAGAGTCTGCAAGGGAAAGCGAACTTTCTTCGACGCTTTATCTCGAATTATGCCGAGGTGGCCAAAGGATTCACTCGTTTATTAAAGCAGAACGTTCCCTTCCACTGGGACGAAATCGCTCAGCAATCCTTTGAGAAGCTGAAGATGTTGCTTGTCAATGCTCCGTTGCTTCGTCCTCCGGACTACCACCGCGACTTCACTTTATATCTTGCCGCCGCATTTAGCACCATAGCCATGGTCTTGGTGCAGGATGACGATGACGGTAATGAACATGTTGTTTATTATCTATCACGGAACCTTCTCGATCCGGAAACGCGTTATGCTCATGTCGAGAAGTTGGCGTTAGCAGCAGTCCACGCGGTACAGCGCTTTTTCCATTACATCCTTTTGCGTACGATAACAGTGGTTTCAGACTGTAACCCCATGATGTATATTCTCTCTAGACAATTACTGGGGGGCAAGTACTCCAAATGGATTGTTATCCTACAAGAGTTTGACTTAGAGTTCACTACCGCTAAGTCAACTAAATCACTGGTCTTCGCGGATCTGATATGCTCTCTCCCTACAGACTCTGTTCCCTCACACTCTGAAGACCATATACCAGACGAAATTCTTTTCCTCATCAGTACTCGTGATCCTTGGTACGGTGATATAATTTTGTATCTTCAGACCTCGACATTTCGGTCTGAGTTGGATAAAGCTGCTCGCCGACGGATTCGGCATCAATCCCAGCCCTACTGTATAGTAGGAGATACCTTATACCGCATTGGAGTAGATTCGGTGCTCCAGCGGTGCCTAACCTTGGAGGAGGCTGAAAAGGTCCTAAATGACTTCCACAGTGGTGCCTGTGGTGGACATATGTCCGGGTATGCTACTGCCTAGAAGATTCTGCGAGTAGGTTATTTCTGGCCTTCCATATTCAAAGACTGTATCACTGCAGTCCGTAAATGTCATGCGTGCCAGATATTTCAGCGCAAGATGCGCGTGCCGCCTTTACCCTTGCATCCCGTTATTACCATCGGCCCTTTTGCGAAATGGGGCGTGGATTTTATGACGTGTAACCCTCACTCAGCCGGGGGGCATGCGTATATAATTGTCACCGTCGACTACTTCACCAAGTGGGCCGAGGCGATGCCTACACTAGCTGCTGACGGTAAAACGGCTGCTCAATTTATATTCAACCATGTTATTGCACGGTTCGGGGTTCCTCAAGCCATCGTCACTGATCACGGTACTCATTTCCGAGATTATATGATGGCGGAGCTGACTTCAAAGTTGGGCTTGCATCACGACAGCTCAACACCATATTACCCTCAGGCGAATGGTCAGGTTGAAGCAGTGAACAAGGTTCTGGTCACTATGCTTCAACGAACAGTTGGTATTCACAAATCCAATTGGCATCTCCAACTGTTCTCAGCTCTCTGGGCATACCGAACATCTGCTAAGAGTGCAACCGGATTCACACCATTTCAATTGGTGTACGGTCTGGAAGCAACTCTTCCGGTTGAATGCGAGATTCCTTCTCTAAAATTAGCTGTGGAACTTCTACCTGATACTTCTGCTGAGGAAGAACATCTTCTGTATCTGGAACGGTTAGATGAAACCCGTCGTCTGGCTGCTTTGATCATTGAAGCACAAAAGAAGAGGGTCAAAACTCATTTTGATCAATCTGTTTCTCCTCGTTCCTTTATCGAAGGAGACCTCGTCCTCCTATGCGATCAAGCACATGACAAGCTTGGAGCCGGTAAGTTCCAGCCTATGTGGCATGGGCCCTATATAGTAAAGCGTGTTTTGAAAAATGGGGCCTACGAGCTTATAGATTGTGAAGGAGTTCCGCTGGCGCAACCCAGAAATGGGCTGTACCTTAAAAAGTACTATGCCTGAAGTGATTTCTTGGTGTGGTGTGTGTACATAGGTGTGTGTTTTTGCATTTGTGTGCATGTATGGTGTGGTGTGCCTTGTAAACATCTTTCTTCTGATCGGGTCTTCCTGGTTGTGCAGATGTCTATTCATCCATTTTTTGGTTTCGCGGATGGTGCCTCCCGCAGTACCATGAATCTGTCTTCAGCAGCCTAGGTAATCTATGATCCTGCTGGTGAGTTGGTCAACCTGCAAGGAGTGTGTCTAGGACGTACTACAAACAACATCGCGGAATATCGTGCTGTGTTAGAATTATTAACTGAGGTAGTAAACCTTGGTATCCGTGAATTGCTCATGTATCTAGATTCGCAACTTGTAGTGTTACAGCTGAACGGACACTATTCGGTAAGAAACCCATCCATTTTACGTCTGTATCTGCGTATTAGATTACTGGAAAGGAATTTTGACTACATTACATATCATCATATACCCAGACATTTGAATACATTAACAGATGCAGTAGAAAATTTGGTATTAGACAGACATTTACGCAATTTGTAAATCATCATCACATGTAAAGAAAGATCCATCCAAAAATAGATATGCATATATATATAGATATTGAAATGTTTACATAGAGTGTGTCACATAAAGTCAAAATATACATAATCGTCTTAAGTACATCCGGAGATGATATGTCTCTCAAAAAATATGCGTGGTATAATCCCTACGAGCTAATCCGCATGGTGCTCATGATAACATGTAACTGCACGCACTAAGCGTCTCAGGATTCGGTGGATCCGACTTGGAACTCCCACCGTATGACGCTGGTACACCATCGGTACGTCCGCTAGCTGAGCATAGTCCGGGATCCCTCGGGCAATGCCCTCGAGATTCTGGATCAACTCCTCTCCTCCTGTGCCCTCTCCCTGAGGATCAGGGGCGAGATGAATCCTCCATGAGATTGGAGACATTCCAGCTGGTCTCTCAGGGCCCACATCTGCATACATATATAAAATGTGTTAGGACGAATGTGTATTAACAAAAAAAAACATAAAACATAAAAAATCAAAAAACATGAGGTCTTGGCCAACTCCTCGTCCCAGTCATCTCCTTCTGGCAGTGGGAGATCTGGGTCTCCGGTGAAGTCAGTTCCTGCATATGGCCAGTCCTCCACTACAATCAACTGGCACCGTAACCATCTAAAAAACTCTGGCCTCCAGGACCTCTGTTGGCCGCCTCCAGCTCTGGGCATTAGTGCTGCCCAGCGAGCCATTCTTGGCTCTCGTGGTATCGGATCTGCTACTATGGCCCCTTGGCCCTGGAATATTGGTAAGCGTTCCAAAATGAATGATACCAGGATGGAACCATAGTCAAACTGTTTTAGCTTGGCTTGCTTGCATTTTGTGAGTTGTATCTTCATGTTTATTGTTACTGCTGTTGCCCAGTCAAACAGTAAGGGACTCATGCATTCTGAGGCAAGCAGGAGTTGGGCCTTTGTGGCCTCGTGCGGTGCCTGCGACCCTGCAGCCCGCGTGATGGTATGTAGGACAACTCTCAATGCCAGATCGGGGATAGTGTGGATATCCACCTTTTTACTCCCTGATCCCATTTGTGCTCCTTGGCACACTCGTGCCATCACTTCTTCCATCTTCTCGCCAGATGGTCTACTTCCAGTCAAGACGGGGATCGGACCTCTACGAGACAATCCGGTGATGAAATACACATCAGAAACCTCCAGCTCCAATACCTGATCTCGCAACTTGAACACTTGTTCATGTTCGTCCCAAATACTGATCAAATACTGGAGGAGCTCGGGCTGAGCTCGTAGACAGGGTGTAAGGAAGAACTTCTTTAGCCCACAGTTTCTGAGGGCATTCATGCAAGCCTCACTTTCTATGGCCTATTCATCCTCTTCTCCATGCTCTCGTTCTTTCCACTCAATCAACATTTTGCTTGATTTCCTGCATCCACATGGTCATAAACCCTTAGTTAGATCTCTGGTAGGCTTCAAATTTCATTTAATTTGGTTAAAATCTCGAATTTTTAGGCGGAATTTTAAGTTTGGCCGCTGGCGCGGCTGTTTTGTGAACAGTCATGCCACGTGGCACGAGCCCTTTGCATAAAAACGCCCATTGGCGCGGGTCTGTGCCCGATACCCGCGACAATGAGCGTGGCCCTAAAATTTCAAAGAGTGGCCACAGAGGCATGATACATAAGGGAAAGCTATTGAAAAATGGATTGAAATGAAGCACAGGGAAGCGCCTCTTACCTGTAGCAGACGATAATCTGAATGGTCAGCCGGATCTGTCGCAATCGCCGTCAGAAGTTTCCACTCCAAATGGATCACTGCTGCTTTTTACCAAGGTAAATAGTAAATGTAATTTTATTTTTACCATGTTGGCATATTTATAACTTTTTTTGACATAAAATGAGTTCTAAAAGTTATTTTTATCAAATATTTTAATATGTTATGTCGAAAATGGGTTTTACGCTTGCTTGGTATGTGCAGCAGCAGGCTTTTGCGACTTTAACGATGGAAACGAGTTGTATTTTATACTTTTTCGGACTCGGTAAATACACGAAAAAGTCACTTTGGAGTCATCTTTCAGCTCTTTCTGAGTCTCTAAACATGAAAATATTGCCGAGGCCCTTGTCATTTCGATCTCGTTAAAATGGACATGAATCGACATCTACCCAGTATACGTTTACCCCTTTTTCGGGCTGGGATAGATTGATTACGAAAAAGGAATACCCTAGCCTATCGCAACTAGGAGGTTTTCTCAGATATTGTTTTCTACCTTTTCAGATCTGAGAAAATATTTACGAAAAGGGACTTCTGGAGTTTACTTTTCTACTGTCCTTTCAAACTCTCTAAACATGAAAAGACGCCGAGTTCTCCCTTTGTCAAACTCATTAAACCCTGATGACATCGGATCCAGTCGTAATGACAATATTCAAGTTTCTCCTTCCTAGGACTCGTTAAATGCACTAGGATGGATTCGTCCGAAGGACGGATTTATATGACAAGCATATGGTATCCTCTTCAAGCTTGTGTAAAAATAAAGAGGTACTCACCAAGATGGTGGGGAAAATGGAACCAGCATCATTGTCGTGTCGGCAGTATGTCGCTCTTGAACATGGCACTTGTCCGCATTCGTGTCGGGTTGGGGACATCTCATCTCGTTCTCTGTCTTTGCCTCTCCGTGGGCTTGATAACCTTTTGACCTCTCATCCGCTTCTATTGCCCCTGCCACCATGTCCTCTCGATCCACTCTGAGAAATGTCAACATCGCCGAGTCCAAGGCGGAGCGCATGGTAGCAGGAAGAGGAAGTTACTCGCGAATATCAACCTTCCTCTCATTCTCATACGATCCTGATTCACAACAAAACATCATGTTCCTCTGTCTCGTGTCGATGATGTGGGAAACATTATGGCCCACCTTCGATCAAGGTCACTTCCTGTCGACTTCAGCTCATTATCCAGGAAGTTGATCTAGAGACTCATTTATGGTACCTTGGAGGCTGCATGCCTCAATGGCAGGTTCGTCGCATTCGACGTGGGGTTTTCATCATTGGCCTCCGATTGAGTGATTCTACGGGTGTTCGACGCTAGCTCATTGATTCACACGCCGTAGATTGTACCTGTAGTACCTTGAGGGCCATTGTCATTATTGGTGGTTCCTCTCGCGTCTATTAACAACTCTCATCATTGGCTGGTAATCAGACGATGTTCTTGCATGTTCGAATTCAGCTCACATATTCGCATGCTTGAACTTGTACTTTGTTTGGGTCGAGATGGAGCGCAAGACCCTGGATTGTGTCTGTTGTAATCCAGGCTGCGATTGTGGATTATTATCATTATGTACATGACTCACTGATTGGATGGCTGCGACCATACCTGAGTCTATTTATTTGATCCTTGCGGGATGGCTGCGCCCATACCCTGGATCCGGATTATAGTGTACTCTGTTTCGGATGGCTACGCCCATGCCGCATATACATCATGTACTTGAGATATCAGTTGTATTTTTCTACGCAGGTTTTCCGATGGCGGGGCTTCAGTTGAACATGTTCTCATAAATCATTTCACCCCTCTCTCTCTCGGGCCTCATGCTTTAGGGGGCATCTATTACACAGTAATTTGTCACCGTCCCTACCATTCCCCGTCCCGCACAATGGAGGACCCATTATGTGACCTGTGAGCAATGTCATGCCTTGAAACCATCATCATTGCATTCCTCTAAACATGAGCTTCAATTGCCCTAAAGACATCTCCTTGCAAAAAACCATGAAAACATCTCCTTTTGCATTGGCGTGGGCAGACAGTTCATCACTCGCGCCAATGGGGAAAATCCTACAAAGAGGCCGCGCCAACTGGCGCTCTGTCCCAGAGCAGCAGTCGCGCCAGCCAATTTAAGGAGTGTTTTTTAAATAAAGATGGCAGAAGTTGTGTTTCAACAAACTCAGAAACCATTGCCTATCTTGAGTTGGGAGGTTTGGCTACGGGAGTTCCATGGAAGGGAAGTGGTTTGCCACCTATCATGGAACCTTCCTTGATGATAGGGCCAATCCCACAATAATAGGGATCCCAACTCCCTCCTTCCCCATCTATAAAAGCTTGCCTATTGCCATTGCAAGCTAGTCTTGAAGTGCCTAAGCTTTGAATCTCCTAATTCCCAAGAGCCTTTGTGTTGTAAGAGTCCTCTTTCTTCCCTTAAGGCGGACTCAAGTAAGGAGACTATCGTCGAGAGACTCTAGAGAGGTTTTCCCTTTCCCTGGCGAGCTTCGCGAGACGTGAACAACTGGGGACCCTTCTGAAGGAGACTGCGGCGTCAGAACATTGGTTGTACTCTCTTCGATTGCTTATTAATGAATGACTACCAGTTATGGTTCCACTCTGTTTTTCACTTATGTTAATACTGAGTTATATCCTTTCTGACTAATATATAGTTGCGTATTCTGGATTTTATGCTTGTATTCGTGTTGTTTCTTGCATGTGCAGGTATCCATTCATGGAGATCGTGGGGATCGTGATCTGCCAAGGTTGAGGAACGGGAACGTTGTCTCTTCTACGAATCATATCACTGGACTCCAGGTAGGCCTCCATCATTGGCTTATTTATTCGCAATTAGGAACTTGCGCTGTAGCATTGGATGATTGTTGCTAGACCCCTGCTAGGCTAGTAGGGATCGCCTCTATCCGCAGAGGGGATTTACCTCCTCAACAATGGTCCATACTTGTTTATTTGCAAATGCAGTTTCATCTTCACCTTTCTCGCCATAAGATAGTGGTGAAGTTTCTCCTTTCTTGATTGCAGGCTAACATTCTTTCCATTCACCATTGCTGGAGGTTTTTGGGATTTACACTTTTCCTTAATGCTTGAAATTTCTTCAAGTTTTATTGCTTTTTCCTCAGTGTCAATATATGCACACTCATAAACATTCATGAGATTCAAAAAATCATAATTTGAGCTATTTTCGTCATCATGTTTTACTTTTGTTTCAAGTTCCTCTTTATCAACAACAACCATAGTTGTTGGATGTACCACCTCTCCTTCAAAGAGGCTATTAACTTTATTCAGTTCATCAACTATTATTGAGTCTCTCACAACTTCATCAGCTACTATTAAGTCCTCTACAGCTTCATGAGTTGCTATTGAATCCTCCACGATTTTTCTCTTTGCAATTTCTACATCATTTTGTAAATCTTCATCTTTCATGGTTGGTTGATTCATATCTTCAACCTCTTTAATCAACTCTGTTGTTGCAAACATGTCATCCTACATTTGATTTGTATATGGAGATAGAGATATCTTCTCACCAAACAACAACCCATCAATAAGATGCTTTTCATGCATCAAATTGAACCACTCTTCATGAGATACATAATTCTCATCAAATTTGACTTCACAAGTTTTTGCATCACATGGAATTTCGTGACTATCACATGCTACTCTATTGTCAGCTACCGACATACTTTCAGCCTTGATCCCATTTATGATGCTTTCAATACAATCACTATTTTTAACACAACTTCATCAACTTTGCCTTTCTCACTCCACTTCATGCTATACTTCATTTCAAGAATATGCCAAAACTTTTTTTGATCACATATTTCACCAAATTCATTTAAAATTCTTAACAAGATGTTTTCATCTAGAGCTGATATAAAGAGAAACAATGCTACTACACCTATACTCTTATCATCATAATTCATAGAAGTTTCTTGGATAAATTTCCATAAATATACTGAGCCTAGCAGTCCCTCCATTTATAACCCAAAGCTCAAAATTTTTACCTGAGAATAATGGCAGCACTGGCATTAAGCGCTTCAATATTGCATCAGTGTCTTCAAATTCTTTCGGCTTATCCAAATCATTAGAGAACTTTTGAGATCTAAAATGGGCCTCTTAAGAAAAATGTACAACCAAAATAAACTACATAACAACCAATAGGATTCAAGATGATGATGTCAACCATGGGGGATGATTCACCATTTTTTGTATAAAAAAGTAAAAAAATAATAAAATAATAAAATAATAAAACTAATTTTTCAACTTGTATTTTCAACTTATCTCCCTAATGTTTTACTCTAATTTCGAGCAAGAGTACTCATTGGATGAAAACATTAATTCCTCATCCAATGAGTACCCATGTTTCATACATTCAATGGACCCTATTACACGAAAAATGAGAAATACATGAAAAACGTGATTGCAATCTCGTTTTTTCATGTATTTATTATTTTTATTGTAAAAGGGTCTATTGAAAGTATGCGACATGAGTACTATGTGGATGAGGAATCAAATTTTTCATCCAACAAGTGTTCCCACTTGAAATTTGAGTAAACCCACGGAGAGATAAGTTGAAATTTTTTTTTTTTCCTTTTTTCCCTCTAAAATTTGATCATGTAATCAAATCTTGTTTTATTATTTCCGCTATTATTTTATAATTTCCTTAGGAGGCCCATTTTAGACCTCAAAATTCCCCTAATGCTGTATTTTGATTTATATCTTCATTATGCATTGATTCTATGGCTGACAACAATGCATATTCTTCTGCAGCTTCTAACTTGTTATCCTTTCTCCTGATATTTTTGAGTTCTCTTCGGAACTCTTTGATTCTTTTCTGTTGACCCATTGCTCCAATGCATGCCAGTATTCACACCAACAATTAAAAAAATAGGGGTTCAAGCCCCACGATGGGCACTACACTCTCTCCGCTTCACAATCTCAGGATCTCAGAACTACTGGAAATTTGGGCCTTTTCCAACAACAACTAAACATAGATTCAACAGTTGCACAAACTCACAGTGGAACTTGAACACACTGACAACTCGAGTGGGCTCCAGTGCTCTACGACACCACGCAACGTGGGCTTCACACGACAACTTATTTGACACACAACTATTACTCCACACTGCTACATGCAACAACTGTGGGAAGCTCCAAACTCGCTTTCACACTCTTGGATCTCGCACTGGACACACAAATCCTTTAGTAGATCGGCTCCAGAAGAAACACTTCACAAATCTTGGCCCTCTGGTTCACAATCGCAGCTACAACTATCACCACCCCCAAGATATTTTCAACATAGATCTAATTACCACTTCACATACGCTGACCGGTCCTTAAGGGAGATCCTCTACTCCTCCATGCCTCCAAATATGCAACACTCAGCAAATATGATTTCATGCTCCACACACACAGGGTTGGGCTAGCAACCCAATGCTCACATTCTAATCGACACGCTGGTTTCTTCGTCACCTCCGATCACATATGCACTCCACGCTTTACCACAAATTTCCCAGAGTGAGTTCTCTAGCTCGATTTACAAGGTCGACTCCCTAGTTGGCCTTACGCTCATATTTTTCATCATGCTTTCCCACCATCAAATACGCAACACACTGCTCCAATGCACATACTCTTCCACAGACAAATAAACACTACAACAACCACAACAATGCGGCTCACAACAACTCTAAAGCCACAACGTTTCCCTTCGAGTTCCTCTGAAGTGCTTATGACAACACGGGTGTGACACCAACGAACCAAGAAGAACCAACACCTGGGCTCAACATTTACTACACTTCAAACACAAACACTTGGCACCAAAATCATCCTGACGCAACTATTTACCACTCGGCCTCCCTCAACAAGCTCCATCGGCTCCTACACAAACTACTCTCAGCAATTCCTCTAGCAGATCATAATTCTCGATGCTACTAAATGCTCTTCCTCGAAGCTGCTCCCAAATCACCTCTCAATAGTGGCAGATGCACAAAATACAACCAGTCTTTACATGAATATTTTGCACTCTCTTTTACAACTCAAATCTAAAACATATCTTAAGATCTTCGCCACACATTAAAAAACATTCACTTGCAGATCTATTCAATCACACTTCGCGCTCACCAAGTCCGCAGATCTGAACGGATCTTCCCTCTTTTCACGCCTCTTTCAATGGAAATCGATCACACAACATCTCAGCACTTCAGCTCCCACGGTCAGCTTTCACAACTCCACGTTGCGTTCACCAATGATTCAAAAGCTACACCAAAGAGCCCTCACTACCATGGCTTTACAATTCATGAGTTTGTACTCCCTCAATTCCACCAATACAAAAGCTAACAACCAAAAGCTCCAAAAACCATTCTTCAATAGGCCACAAGTTCTCAACCCACACTTTACGCCTCTTTCAATAGTCCCAATAGTAGGGCAGAGTTCATGTTCCCTTCAAACCAAGAGTCCTCAAGACTCTGACCAAACACTAAGCACACAACTCCTCACACCAATTATCACATAGCTCCCGAAACCAAGCCCTTCTCTAGCTCTATGCATAGCGAGACACCAGTGCAACTCTTCGCATCACCGAGCACACAGCTCCTCACACCACCAAGCACACAACTCCAACCGCTACGCTAGAGAGCCCATAACACTCAACCGAACCCTCGGCTTTGATACCATGACAGAAACAGAAGACTCCAAAGAGGAGCTATGATACCATGAGATAAAACTAGAACAAAGTAACTTACACACAGACTTCTCACCACAATGACCAATAACTCGCCACAATCCTTCTTCCAGTTCCCTTAATCCAACGTTGCTAAAAGAGAGCATTTAAAAACACTTAGCAAATATAAAGAACTTTATACTGCATTTAAATAAAATTCAACTACCATGTTATGCCACCTCTCACAACTTTTACTAAAGACAACGAATGGATTCGACTTGTCTTCTGCTAATCTGTTGATGTGGTGCTGATATCAACCACATCCTTATCCCCACTATCTTCTTCAATGAAAAAGGCATATGGATCATCCTTTAATCACTTGCAATACTCATTCCATGCCTCTCTAGCAATCCATGCTGGCCAAAATATCCCATACCAAATGTGTAATAAATCCACCAGCAACTGCTAATAGCTGTGAAATGCTTGTCAAAATTGCTTGAGGTCTTTTTCCCAGTAAGCAGAAATGGTAACAGGATCATAAACCAAAGGCAATGTTTCCTCATCTCCAAAGCCTGATACTTCTACAAGATGAAGTTGGATATTTTCGGCAACAAAGAGTGAGTCAGAGAGGTTCTGTCCATGTAGACCTCTCATCAGAGAAGCCAGTTGTTCATCTTCTTCCATTTGCGATCTCATTTTCTTGAACTCCTCCGACATATCTCCCACTCTCGTAGATTGATA
This sequence comes from Pinus albicaulis, assembly GCA_034641835.2. Taxonomy (NCBI): domain Eukaryota; kingdom Viridiplantae; phylum Streptophyta; class Pinopsida; order Pinales; family Pinaceae; genus Pinus; species Pinus albicaulis. Next base: position 407,240,901 of record CM076581.1, read on the forward strand.
TCTTCTCGCAACAGTGCTTCACCGATCCAAAAGGATCGATCAGCATAGGTTGCAGCTCCACGCTCAGTAGATCAACTCTATCTTCATAATCGGCTCTCTACTCAACAACGCTCCAACGCCGCTCTTCCAACTCCTGTGGCTCCTTTATGCACCAAAAAAAAACTTCCATTCTTATGTTGCACAATATGTGCAATGCAATACACAAAACTTCCACACAACGAGCCTCAAGCTCTCGCACTTCAAGACAACAACACAGCCAACAACGCATCTCTTTGGCGCGGCCTACAACAAAGACAACAATACAAAAACTAAGTCGAAACCCTCTGATCCGGCGATTTCCCAACACACAGCGCTCCTCCCAACGCTCGATCCGGCCTCACTTCAACGAAGCTCAACGTCCAAGCCGCAGACTCCTCATGCCTAGACTATAAAATGGATCTCCCTCAGTCACTCAATGGTCTTCAATATGCAGCACAACAGTCGCTACGCACCCCCAACAATTCCTTAATCGAACTCTCCAATGCACATAATCTTCCACAGGAAAATAAACACTACAACAATGTGGCTCACAACAACTCTAAAGCCACAACTGGTCCCTTTGGATGCCTCTGAAGTGCTTATGATGAAAACACGGGCATGCCACCAACGAACCAAGAAGAACCAACACCTAGGCTCAACACTTACTGCACTTCAAACACAAACACTTGGCACCGCAATCGGTCTAACGCAACTATTTACCACTCGACCTCCCTCAACAAGCTCCATCGACTCCTACACAAACTTTTCTGAACAATTCCACTAGAAGATCACAATCCTCGACGCTACTCAGCGCTTTTCCTCAAGGCTGCTCCCAAATCACCTCTCAACAACGGAAGATGCACAAAAAGCAACCAGTCTTTACATGAATATTCTGCCCTCTCTTTTACAACTCAAATCTGAAACATATCTTAAGATCTTCACCACACATTAAAAAACATTCACTTGCAAATCTAGTCGATCTCACTTCGCGTTCAACAAGTCCGCAGATCTGAACGGATCTGCCCCCTTTTCACGCCTCCTTCAATGGAAATCGATCACACAACATCTCAGCAGTTTAGCTCCCACAGTCAGCTCTCACAACTCCACACCGCGTTCACCAACAATTCAGAAGCTACGCCAGAGAGCCCTCACTACTGTGGCTTTACAATTCATGAGTTTGTAATCCCTCAATTCCACCAATACAGAAGATAATGACCAACAGCGCCAAAAACCATTCTTCAATAGGCCACAAGTGCTCAACCTACACTTTACGCCTCTTTCAATAGACCCAACAGCAGGTTAGAGTTCACGTGCCCTTCAAACCAGGAGTCCTCAAGACTCTGGCCAAACACTGAGCACACAGCTCCTCACACCACTGAGCACACAACTACCGACACTAAGCCCTTTTCAGAATCTACGGACAGCGAGACAATAGTGAAGCTCTTCGCATCACCCAGCACACATCTACTCACACCACCGAGCACACAGCTCCAACCGCTACACGAGAGAGCCCATAACACTCAGTCGAACCCTCGGTTTTGATACCATGATAGAAACATAAGACTCCAAAGAGGAGCTTTGATACCATGAGATAAAACTAGAACACAGTAACTTACACACAGACTTCTCATTTATATTGCAAGAAACATAAATTTATACACATGTGAGAAGCTTCTAGATTATCTCAAATGTCGGTGGCGATATCTGAAGACATGAAGCTAAGAACACTCGGGAGACTCTTAGACCATTCCTACATTAAATGTTCTCAACACGGTTGGTTGGAATTACTATACATCCAACAGCCAGTATGGCTAAATAGCGTACACGGACTATTTGGAACCAATGTAACCATGTAAGAAAATGAAAAATGAATCGATGGAAATATGTAAGCTTCACTGGATTGAAGCACGAGTCACCAAATATTCCATTGTTTATGTACAGCTGGCACCCCAATGCCTTGATATTCTAGATTTTCATAATAGCGTAGTCTAAAGAGATCACAAATTAGCTCGGAATTTAGCAAAAATAAATCCCGTTTACCGCGGTCAAACCTCGGGATATTGAATAATATTCCAATACTCCAACTTTTTGGTATTTCAAAATTTTTTTTTAGAGATTCCGACAAGAAATCTATGGAGTAGTCTACCGGGGCCGCGTTTTATCCGGAAACCTTGCCCGTCGGAAAACCCGATTCCCCTTTTCCGGTTCAAGCGACTCCGCGGGCAGAATGTATGCATGCATAGGTCCATTTCGTACCCATGGATACCATGATTAATGCCATGGGATGGTCTGTTGATTTTCAAATTCAAAATTTGAATGTTATAGATCACCATCTCCCGCGCCTCTCATTTGCTCAAAAAAATATTTGCTGCCTGTAGAAAATGCCTGAAGAAACCTGCAGCCAGCACAGGAGTGAAGAACCTGAAGAACCATGCAGCCAACACAAGTTAATGTTTGCCCATTAGTGGATTGTATTCATGTCCTTGTCAAGTGGGAATGGCTAATAATATGAATATTGCAGTATATATTGGAAACGAGCGTATACCCTCGTGAGGCCGAGCCATTGAAGGAGCTCCGGGAATTGACTTCCAAACATCCCTGGTAAGCCCCACCTCTCCATCTTACTCCATGTGGCTCTAAATTCCTTAAATCTAGATACAAATGGGTGTTGTGCTGTGCTGGTAAAACCAGTTTTCATGGTGTGAAGAAACTATGGATTCTCTGGTATGACAGGCATGTCATGGCTATTCCTCTGGATGAAGGTCAATTTCTGGGCCTCTTGCTGAAGTTGATGAACGCCAAGAACACCATAGAGATTGGGATGTACACTGGTTACTCACTTCTCAGCACAGCCCTTGCCTTACCCAGTGATGGAAAGGTGCTTTTATATTCACATTTATAACAGTAGATATTCCCAAATTGTGGAATTTCTATCGTTTTATTTGAATATACCAATTTGTAGTATGAGCGTGTCATGCAGAAAGAATAGTGCGAAGGTAGACACAACAGAGAGATTATGTAGATGTAAGGCAACTCATCATCGGTGGTTTAGGAGGCTGTCGTGCTGTACTGATTTCGTAGGAAGGCCTGTGTCACGCTCTGATGAAATGCTTAATAATGTAAGTTTGGGGATGGCGGATTAAGGCTTAATAAATTGATGAAATGGGTATTGTGCAGGAGAAGATGCACGGATCGTTTGATTTCGCGTTTGTAGATGCTGATAAATGCAACTATGTGAAGTACCACATGCGGCTGATAGATCTGGTGAAGGTGGGAGGAGTGATTGCGTATGACAATACTCTGTGGCAAGGATCGGTTGCGCTTACCCCCAGAAGTTCCCATGAGCGAAGGCATGAGATATGGCAGACAGCTTACGTTGGAACTAAACAAGGCCCTTGCCGCAGACCCTCGCATTGAAATTGCCCATATCCCAATTGCTGATGGAGTGACACTGTGCAGGCGCATTTCCTGAAAACCTGTCCTGGGATCTTGTCATCTGTCACAATTTTGCCCCTAAAATAATTGAAATTCTTGCCAGATTTGGATAAAATCCCACTAATCGTAAAGCTTCAAGATTCAGGATTTTGGGTACTGAGGGTTTACAATCCTCCTTTTCTAACATTAAAAAAACCAGATGATCAAATTCAAATTATCACCTGGTAAATGAAATTTTCTAAAATTATTTTTACTGAATTCTTACGGTCAGACCAGGTGATCTAATTCATGGTTACTGTCTGATCTCAAATATTATTATATCAATTTGAACAATTTGATTGGATGAATTTATATAAACCAGTTAAAATTTATTTACAGTTGGTTCAGGTTTAGTCGTTAACAAGTTTTAGGTTTAAATTTTACAGGGGAGTCCCCTGAACTTTACCAGAGCCTTTGGAGATTGGAAACCATTTTATTAAATTATTTAGATTGTACTCTACAGGACGCATTGAAGATGGAAACCATTTTAATAAAAAATAAATTATTTCAGAAAGCAAGTCTTTTAGAATTATTATTTATTTAAGTCTTTTAGAATTATTAATTAATTAATTAATTAATTAGTAAGAGAGAGGATTTGTACCGTTGTTCATCATGTTAAGTAGATTTTTGGAATAACATATCTAATAGATTTTGTAATCTATCCGAATTTGTGAGTGAAGAGTTTAGCTATTTTTGAAGATTGGAAAACAAAATAATATAAATAATCTTAAATAAAAAAAACTTTTATTTAGAGGGGGTTTGATCAGTTGCTTTCCCCAAGAACATCTTGTGTTGTGCGATTGATTTACTCCTTTCTCTTACTTGCATGTGATTGAGCGATCATGTTTTGTATTCCACAAATATTGTAGAAGGATTCATTATCTTGTTTTAGTACATCAGAAGATCGGATTGAATCTCGTTGGTAAATTTTCTACATGGTATTGGAGCGATAGTTCTACATGGCGCACCCAATTAGACAAAAGAACCCAAATTTTGGTTGTGAAGAACACGGTTCTTAGTCGGAAAACCCGGTTCTTTTGGGTGTGTTTTAGAAGAACCTGTACCCAAACTCGGTACTTGAGAACGAGTTCGAGAACCCCACCCGAGATTCGCAAACCTATACAACATAATTTATTTTATTTTATTTTGACAGAGTAAAAAAATATTCACATAAAATTATTGTTATTTTTATTTTGTTTTCATAGAATTAAAAGAAATGAATAATTTTATTAAAAAAATAAAAAAATATTATATTATTTTTTAAAATAAAAATATTACATTTTAAAATATTATATTCAAATTATGAATCCATAAAACTGATTATTTACGTTATCATAAAATATCATATTCAAATTATGAATTCATAAAACTGATTATTTACTTTTAATTTTATATATATAGATATTAAACCAGACAAAATATAACATAACATTATAACATCAACATATAGCTATCTTCATAGAGCCTCATTTAAGTTTACTACTTTCATTTTTTTGACACACTTATATCATACTTGGAAAAGAAAGAAACAATAACTTACATATAATATGACTTAATTGTTTTGGCAAATTCCCACAGGTTTTAAGAAACAAGAACATCTTCAACAAACATCCTCAAGCCAAATTCCCACAGGTTTTGAGAAACAAGAACATCTTCAACAAACATCCTCAAGCCAGTGTAATGGAAAGTTATTACAAATTCATCAGTATCTATTACAACGCTTCATAGCTACTTTTTCCAACTAATACCATAAATTCATTTTTGTAATGAATGAATCCTATCTGTTTTGTTTGCTCGGTGAAGGTATATATAGCTTTTAAATATTAATATGTTTAAATTTATTTATTCGGTAAAGGTATATAGCTTTTAAAAATTACTTTGTTTAAATTTATTTGTTCGGTAAAGGTATATCGCTTTTAAAAATTAATATGTAAAAATTTATTATCTATTTATTAGATAAATAATAATTTATTTATTTATTACGTTAAATTTTTCTAAAATATTTTTTGAAATAACTTGTCTAAAAGTTTTTTTTATTTAAGATTATTTATATTATTTTGTTTTCCAATCTTCAAAAATAGCTAAACTCTTCACTCACAAATTCGGATAGATTACAAAATCTATTAGATATGTTATTCCGAAAATCTACTTAACATGATGAACAACGGTACAAATCCTCTCTCTTACTAATTAATTAATTAATAATTCTAAAAGACTTAAATAAATAATAATTCTAAAAGACTTGCTTTCTGAAATAATTTATTTTTTATTAAAATGGTTTCCATCTTCAATGCGTCCTGTAGAGTACAATCTAAATAATTTAATAAAATGGTTTCCAATCTCCAAAGGCTCTGGTAAAGTTCAGGGGACTCCCCTGTAAAATTTAAACCTAAAACTTGTTAACGACTAAACCTGAACCAACTGTAAATAAATTTTAACTAGTTTATATAAATTCATCCATTCAAATTGTTCAAATTGATATAATAATATTTGAGATCAGACAGTAACCATGAATTAGATCACCTGGTCTGACCATAGGAATTCAGTAAAAATAATTTTAGAAAATTTCATTTACCAGGTGATAATTTGAATTTGATCATCTGGTTTTTTTAATGTTAGAAAAGGAGGATTGTAAACCCTCAGTACCCAAAATCCTGAATCCTGAAGCTTTACGATTATATGGAGATATCCAATTAATATATATATATATATAAGATTTTATCAAAATCCAGCCAGAATCAGAATTAGTGGGATTTTATCCAAATCTGGCAAGAATTTCAATTATTTTATGGGAAAAATTGTGACAGATGACAAGATCCCAGGACAGGTTTTCAGGAAATGTGCATGCACAGTGTCACTCCATCGGCAATTGGGATATGGGCAATTTCAATGCGAGGGTCTGCGGCAAGGGCCTTGTTTAGTTCCAATGTAAGCTGTCTGCCATATCTCATGCCTTCGCTTATGGGAACTTCTGGGGTAAGCGCAATCGATCCTTGCCACAGAGTATTGTCATACGCAATCACTCCTCCCACCTTCACCAGATCTATCAGCCGCATGTGGTACTTCACATAGTTGCATTTATCAGCATCTACAAACGCGAAATCAAACGATCCGTGCATCTTCTCTTGCACAATACCCATTTCATCAATTTATTAAGCCTTAATCCGCCATCCCCAAACTTACATTCTTAAGCATTTCATCCAGAACTGGAAGAGCAAGGCCTTCTCTGAAATCAATTTTGTGGGCAACTCCAGCTTTCTCGATGATAGGTTGCCCCATCTCATAATTCTCTCTGTTCATGTCCATCGCTATTATCTGCCATGACATCCTTCATCAATTAATTGGCCCAAATGCAAACATTAAATTCCCCTGTTTGGGAATATCTACTATTATAAATGTGAATATAAAAGCACCTTTCCATCACTGGGTAAGGCAAGGGCTGTGCTGAGAAGTGAGTAACCAGTATACACCCCAATCTCTATGGTGTTCTTGGCGTTCATCAACTTCAGCAAGAGGCCCAGAAATTGACCTTCATCCGGAGGAATAGCCATGACATGCCTGCCATACCAGACAATCCATATTTTCTTCACACCATGAAAACTGGTTTTACCAGCACAGCACAGCACCCATTTGTATCTAGATTTAAGGAATTTAGAGCCACATGGAGTAAGATGGAGAGATGGGGCTTACCAGGGATGTTTGGAAGTCAATTCCCGGAGCTCCTTCAATGGCTCGGCCTCACGAGGGTATACGTTCGTTTCCAATATATACTGCAATATTCATATTATTAGCCATTCCCACTTGACAAGTACATGAATACAATCCACTAATGGGCAAACATTAACTTGTGCTGGCTGCATGGTTCTTCAGGTTCTTCGCTCCTGTGCTGGCTGCAGGTTTCTTCAGGCATTTTCTACAGGCAACAAATATTTTTTTGAGCAAATGAGAGGCACGGGAGATGATGATCTATAACATTCAAATTTTGAATTTGAAAATCAACAGACCATCCCATAGCATTAATCATGGTATCCATGGGTACGAAATGGACCTATGCATGCATACATTATGCCCGCGGAGTCGCCTGAACCGGAAAAAGAGAATCGGGTTTTCCGACGGGCAAGGTTTCCGGGCTAAAACGCGGCCCCGGTAGACTACTCCGAAATCTATCGTCCAACATTCTGATATTTTGAAATATTTTTAAGATATTAGTACAAAAAAACATATGGTCCAAACAAATTTTGATAGACAATGCCAACCAACTTTCCATCTTCCTTCCCCTTTCCTTCATCAACACGTTAACTGCACTGAAAAAGAAATGCAAGATTTGGTTTTATATAATTTTGTTAAATACACATCTATTGGAAGCCGCCGTCATTGAATTTTTCGTTTATCATGCGACTCCACTCACTCGACGACTACAAATAATTCAAACAAAATAGAATGGACTCCTATTTATATAGATTTATATTCAAAATATTATCAGAGGAATTTTTTTTAATTATGTGTGTCTTCCTATTTATATAGATTTAGATTTAAAATATTATGAGACGATTTTCTTTTTTAATTATGTGGTTCAAGTAGCTATGTCCACCAACAACATTTTCTTATTATTCCAAGGAGTTAATATATTAGTTATTTCCGTTATGTTCAGAAACAATATTTTTTTTTGGAAATTCAAGATTTTGGGTGCTCCAGAGATTTTTGATGGTGTTGGATCCATTTCCACCATCAAAAAAATGATTCAAACACTCAACATTCTAATTTTTTGAAATTTATTTTACCGAATAGGGTAATAAATCTATCTTGCCTTATTCAAGGAGTCAAGGTTGTCACATCTATCAACATTAAAAATTTACCATCATAAAAAAAAAAAATTAACTTATGTACATCTATTCATCAGCAAATCCACATCACTTCACCTTTACAGTTTTCGGACGGAATCATAAGTGCATTAATATATTCGTTTTCATTTTCCACATAATTGAATTGATCAACATGGATATATAAATGGTTCGGGTTATGTGCAATAAGGTTTTGGCTCTTCACACATGTATGTTTTAATATATGAAACTTGCGCTATAATGTTATCTGTCTGGTTTGAACCTTTAGAGCTTGCGCCAACTGTCATAATAATTAAGCTGATAATCAATGGTGATCTTTGGAAATGTCGCTCCACTTGGCAGTGTATCCGGTCATTTATGTGCGATTTTCTAGAGGTACTGAGCTTACAGGTGTCCGATTTTCCTTAGGATTCTGCCTTTCCCTCCAAAGGAGAGGATAATGGCTACGACGCTCATTGCCAGTTTCACTGTGAGTTGGGAGGGTTTCTGGCTCGACTGATAGTCGACGCACAGGAAAGTTGCAACTCAGCATTTCCATAACAGTTTCACAGGGTGCACCGCGCATTGCTTGCTGTCTAGGGCTTCCAGTGGGCATTTTCTTCAACTTGGTTTTCTCCGTCGGTTTTCTTATATACATCCAGGTTTGATTATACAGCTGCAACATCTACAGTTTTTCTCTTATTAGCATTCCCACCTATTATTTCGTATTCCTTTGGTTTTCTAACTTGGAATTTATTAATCCACTGCATACTACCTCTACAGGCTTATTTTAATGGTGCAACGTTTGTCTGTGCTATGGTAGCCCAGGGCAGGACTACCTTAGGGAGCTACAGGCACTTCTACAGCGCCGAAGGTAACCTATGCCTCCAAACCCCATCGCAAGCTTTTAGTGTGATTAGTACTCTTGTTCTGCAATTCGATGATCTAACCTCATGGCTCGTATTATTATTTTTTGTCAAACACAGATGACCCCAGTGAATCATTTCTACAGGTACATATTTCATCTTTACTGTGCATTAATTTTTGTGGGGTTTGGCTTGTCATGCTCGTTACTACCCAAAAACTCTTATAGTTATCTTTTCGCTAATGGTTGCTCCTCATTCTCTTCCACAGGTACGAGGAGTCAAACCCTCACTTTTATAGTTTAACTGGAAACCCTATGGCTATCTTACTGACAAGTTTCGCTTCACGGCACAGGTACTCGACTTCGTTTTCCGATGGGTAGAACCCTCCCCTCGTCGAGGCCTAAATGTCTTGGTTACAGAATTTCTCTGTTCTTGTTTGACGTGGGCTCCACTGGTTTAAGTGATATTTCTGGTACTTGTGAAGCCCCAGCTCCGTGTGCGACTGTAGTTTTATTATTTATGTAGTACATTACTCTGCTTGGTGTGATTGGGGTTTCACCCATGGGCGGGTTACCAATTAAACCCCAACTCACTATTTGATATATGTATGCTCCAAGTTTTTCCGGTAACTTGCTCGGCCAGCGATGGTAGTCTTGAGGGCCGATTTACATTTGTTTACTGTTCCTACTTAAAGGGTTCTATTTTCATGTGTAACTGTTGTTATAATATTGTTGTTTCGATGTTCTCAATATTACAGTCTTTAGTTCCTAAGTTCCGCCAACCGGCGTTTTGTAAAGTATGTCACTAAATATACTTTTCTTTAAGTAAGCTATGTTTAGACTTTTTCAATCTTGCATTCACATATCGTTTGTTTGTTGTGGCTCCATTTCACTTCTAGCTGTCACTCCGAAGAGGAAGGGTTGTGCACAGCACACCGCCCTTCGACAGTGCTCAGCCTGTCAGAAATTTACATGTCAGAGTTTATCATTTTTGTGCATATATGTTTGCTTATCTTAGTACCTACCAGTGTCATTGCAGTGTTTTAGTTTCGGTAGTTTGCGCCCTACCAGTTGTGCTATTTATGCAGCAAATCTAGTTTGTAGTCATTATGCCTATTTATTTGCTTTATTGTTTAACACCGGCTATGAAGCACATTGTATTTAGATGATCAGTACGTTGTTCTCATATAATTCAATGGAATTCCATCTTTCTTTTTCTTTTAATACTGTAAATCATCAAGCATAGCAATAACTTTATTCTAATAATAGATTATTCTATTTTCCACTAAATACTGTAGAAAACGAAAGGTAGCAGAATTATGTTTTATAACAGCAGATTTCCTGAATATTCCATTAGGAAAACAATAGGTAGATATCTCTACAGTTCCCACTACCGTTTGTTCAAACATCAGCAAAACAGTATAAAATTATTATAAGCTAACAGGCTAGGATGTCAACATTTCCTTCAACGATAGACTTACTTCCAAGGTTCACAATTAAATAAATACTCAATGCACAGAAGTACTTATCTGTATACAGAGACGTTTAAGCTACTGTCCACCCAACCTTCAAGGGAGGCTATTACGTCCTCCGCTTGCCCCCTAGCTCAGAATCTCGATGGTGCCATGTGCAACAATGGAAACTTTCTGCTGTGACCTCTAGATGGCCAATCCAGTCACTAACAGGTAATCTGGCTCTCAAGGGTTGCAGAAGCTATTTTCAACTGGACCTCCTCTAGCTCTAGAAAATACTTCACCCTTCTTGCTCAGAAAACAAAACAAAAGATACATAACCCCTGCCCCTCTCCTGGGTTTTCCTTTTATCCCTGGAGGGTAGGTAACTGTTTCTCCAACTATTCCCAACCACCTCCTATTCTTGGAAACTTTTACCAGCAGCTTAAAAGATTTACTTTTCATTATCTAGTCCTCCTACTTTAATTCTTCTCAATAAAATAATTTGTTTGTGTTTTTTTTTTTTTTTAAATCCATAATAAAGCTTCAAGTCTTTTTCCTTAGCAGAAATTTAAAATAGTAAAAGTCTCTAACTAGTTAATACTAGTTAACTCTAATGAGGCTGTTACAAAGGTACTAGCTATTTCCACCAATAACATTTACCTATTGTTCCAAAAAATAAAAGTAAATAATTACATTCTAAATAAACATATCATAGCATGAGATTCAAACCCAAATAAAAAAAAACAAATCAACCCATATAATAGAATAACTAATATTTTTTAACTACACAAATCCATGTAATAGAGTTTAAATAGTTAGTTGGAAAAAAGTGAACAATGAATTATTATTAATATACAATAGCCACACTCAGCAGACCTTTACCAATGGATTCATTCCCCTTGGACCAATAACAACAAGGTTATCTTCTTCTCGAAGGGTTTCTTCATAGTCTTGTTTTCTTTCAATGAAGACTATCAAAAAGCCCCTACAGGAGGTCCCTGGTTTTAGGGAAAAGCAAGGTTCTTCCTCACACCATGGTTCCCAGACTTCGACCCTTCAACGACAATCATCACGAAGCTCCCCATTTCGGTAAGGCTTCCAAATTTACCTACCACTCTATGGCACTTCTCTGTCTTTCAAGGGATTGGAAACACCTTGGGACGCTTTCTGGAAATAGATCCCTTTAGGGGGGAGGTGGGCATATACACCTATGGCAGAATATGTGTTGAATTAGACATAAGTAAAGGCCTGCCCGATCAAATCAACCTCAAAGTTGGCGACTTCCACTAGACTCAGACCTTGGATTACAAGAACACTGCTTTCATATGTCGTCATTTCTATCAAACATGGAATCTTCAGAACTCTTGCACCATGTTCCCTACCTAGAAGAAGAAAATCAATCACAAATCAATCTCTAAAAGTTGGAAACCCTATGCACTGCCTCCCATGGATGACATTGACTCCTTCAGCTCGGATGAGGAAGAGACTAAAGCAGCTGAGGAGGATGAAATGCAGGAGAAGGATATGACCTTGGATGACCCTAGAGTGCCCAACGTTTCTTCAAGTGCTCAGAAATGATCTCATGAGACCTCCTCCTCAGACTCAAATAAGGATACTACTCCTTTAGTCAACAACAACCTTCAAGTAGTTCTAGCCCATCCGCCCCATGATGGCTAGTTCAAAGTTTCAAAAAAGAAAGGAAAGAAATGTCGTACTGAGGATTCAACCCACTCTAGGCAGAATCTTGTGTCTGCTTCTTATGGCTCCCTTGTTTCTCTTCTGGGCTCTCTCTATTTCTCTGTTGGCTATTTTCGGGACTGAGGTTGATAGTTCATCATTTTAGAATCCTCTATTTTTTAGCCTTTCATGTTTGTAACTCCATCTTGTACTATACATTTTTCTAATAGAATTAGTCTAATTTACAAAAAAAAATATAAAATAGCCATGGCTCCATGTTTTTATCACTACAGAACTTATGTTTCACCTCAAATTCTTCTCTCTGAATCTTGCCAAGACCCATTTGTTACAAATCATCCCTAAAATCATTTCCCATTAGTTAGTTATTCCTTATTATTGTTTCCTTGTAGTTAGCTATTCATTATTATATGTTTTTTATAACAATTAAAATTGTGAGGCATGAAACATAAATTATTAAGAATATTTTTTGTTTTATTTTGAATCAATTTAATTTTTTCATTTTAATTAAAATAATTATCTATGCTGTTACGAATTATTATTTAGAAGTAAAAGTTTAAAATTTTATATGAATGTAGAGTGTGGAAGTTGGATAGAGAGAGAGGGCTAGAGAGATAGAGTGAGAAAGGGGAAAGAGATGATTGTAAATTAGTGGGGTTTGTTTGTGCGTGTGAGTGAGAGGGAGAGAGGGGCAAGGAGAGAGGAAAAGGTAGTTGGGTAGTGAGTGAAAAAATGTGTTATAGGAGGTGAAAGATATATGGTTGGGATAAAGAGTAGGGGGAAGAGAGGGAAGAGGTGGATGAGAGGGATTGAGGGAATGAGAGTGGGGAATATTAAAATATGGAGATAAATAGTGATTAACTGAGTGACAAAGAGTGTGTGAGGCAGGAAGATAATGAGCCAACATTATTGAAGGGTAGAATAAGTATATAAATGAGAGGGTAATATTGGGTTGGAAAGAGAGTAGGAGATATGATGCCATTTTTTCACAGAGGATGAAGTCTTGGCATAGAGAATCTTACTTAGAGGTTGCGAGCCTCTTCCTCACTAGATTGGTTTTCTCAAGAGGACTGGTTGAATAAGTTGGCTAGGGATGAATGAATGTCCCTTGAAATTGTCTAGCGAAGTGAGAATGAATGATATGCAAGTGGTATTCAATAGTAGTGGACATCCACCTCATTCTTGAGGATTGATGTTACAAGCCACCTTTAAACAAAAGAGAATTTAAAAAGAAGCAGAGGGACAGACTCACAATGGCGTAGTTCAGAGGTTTCTTGGTATAGTGACCCTCTCTTTCTTGCGTGGGGATTCTCAAGATAAAAGAAACGAAAATTTCATTGATTTTGTCCCTTTATGTTCCTTAGTATGTAATGTAATATGTGAGTTTAGTGAATTTTTAAACAACCTCATCCATTTTTCACTTAGAGTTCATGTAATTCACGCAGAAAAGCAACTTTACCTCTTCCTCCACCAATGTTTTTTCCTATACTTGTCCCTTTTTGTTCCTTAGTATGGAATGTAATTTCTGTTTTCAGTGAATTTTTAAACAACCTCATCCATTTTCCCCTTAGATTTCATGTAATTCGAGCAAAAAAAAGAGTTACCTCTTCCTCCACTAGTGTTTTTGCCTATACGAGGAGTTGCGTAAGCCTATGTTTTGATTTTATCAATTCAAATTCATATATTATGACTTGATATGTACTGAAATATTCTTAATATTTGTTTATATTCAACTTCAAGAACCCTTCAGCGCATTTCTCAAATATCTGGCATTCCTTTCAAATCAAATTGGTTGCATTTCAATAATTTAGGAATGCCAATTTCAAATTTCCTTATCAAGGCTAAGGTATGGATAGAAGCTATTGACAAAATGAAGAGGAAAATGTAGCATTGGTGAACTTAATGGCATAATTTTGCTCGAAGGTTAACTTTGATTAAGTCAATTCTCTCTACCCTCCCCTTATACCAATACATGATTTTACAAGCTCCAGTTGGGATCCAAAAGAAAATTGAGCTAATCATTAAGAAGTTCCTCTGGCAGGGAGGAAGGTAAAACAAAGAAAAAAGAAAAAAACAGTTTAGTAAGTTGGAATCAAGTAACAATTACTTGTGATAAGGAATGAATATCCATCTAACATCTAGGTTTGATGAACTCAGCTTTGGGAGAAAAACTCACATGGACACTAATAATTGGAGAAGCTTCATGGTGGAAACAAGTTTTATAAAATACATACATCAACACCTCATGGCATGAGTTCCTCACCTCCCAAATTCCTAATAGACCATGTTTGAAAATTTGGAAGCTATCCAAAAAATCTTTCCCCTTATACAAGAAAATTCTTCTAGAATCCCTAGAGGAGGAAAAGAAATAAACACGCAGGAGGATAGAATTATGGGTAAGCCCTATCTCTCTTCCTTATAGGAAATTCAACATCTCAAGTTCTGGCTTCAAACTAAAGGCATTTTAAAATTGGATCAAATATCATCATGGAATAAACATGACAATATATGGGATGGATGGAATATTCCGGCAGTCCCCCCTGAGCTTCTCCATCAAAGGAACCTCCTCCTCCACCATCTCAAGGGAGCAACCCATATTTGTTTCTGTTATCACCAAAAAATGATCACCTAGTCATTTCTAACTAGGTGGATCGAAATACATCATGTGAATTTAATTTTACCATAGTAAAATCACTTTCAATATAAGAAACGATTTAATAAACCACTTTTATTATGATCAAATATTAAAGATGTGATTAATACTAAAGAAATTTATCTACATTATGGATCACAAAATTCTTAGATCTAACAAGTTATTTTCGATTAAAACCCATGAGAATAATTAAATAAACCATTATTTTTTAATTTTTCTCTAGGAATAATTATTAAATCATTATTTGATAATTATTATTCCTTGTCACATTTGACAAAATCACCTAGGAATAATTAAATAAATCATAATTTATTTATTTCTCCTTAGCTCCATCATTGGAATAAATATTAAATAATTATTTCATTTCACACCTTTTTATTATTCATGAAATAATTAAAAAATCATTTTATTTGTTAATTATTTCTAAAAAAAGATATTTAACTATTTTAAATATATTTTCCCTCTCCAAAAATATAATAAAGTATTCCAGGCAGTTAGATCTACAATTTGGGCAACAATATTTTATTATTCTCAATTTTCAAGATGAACCCAATACTTTACTATAAATAAGAGGGGTTTTCATTCATTTCTCACTATGATCATTATCACCCATGAGAAATCTAACTAGTCCAGTTAAAATATTTAACCAATTCAGTTAGATCTAACCAGCCTTTTGAGCTCCCATTTTGAGTTCTACATATTGTTTGGGTTTCTATACATTTGAGAGAGGAAGATCTGAACACTGAAGTGACAAGGACATCAAAGTACCCATCCCAGTGAGAAGGACTTACGACCTTTTGTAAATATCCTTCGCCAAGTGTCATTAATAAAATATTTTTCTTTCAAAGTTTTTCCATTATTGGTTTATTACATAAAATTCATTTGTGTTGTTTGTTATTTTAGATTTGCATAAATCTATTTTTCTGCGGATTTTTCTCACATATTTGTTGCCTATTTGAATTATATGCATCCACAATTTTTTTGAGGGTCACTAGTCACCCATGACTTAAATGAGATATTTTTTATATACCTTCCAACAAATTTCATACTAAGAGTTTCAAGCATCAAGAAAGTTTCAAATGGAACCCATCTAGAAAAGACTACTCAGTCAAATTTGGATATGGAAAACTCCAAGATGGTCTTGAGTAGTAGCCCATATGGCCCCTTTGGAAATTTGAAATTTTCCCCAAAATCAAAGTCGTCATATGGACAATGCTCAAGGGGAATATTCTCACAGCTAACAATCTCATAAAATGAGGCATCCATGTCCCTTTAATATGCCCTTTTTGTCTTAAAGTTGAGGAAAACATTCATCATATTTTCATTTCATGTGAATTATCAAATAACTGTTGGAAATCCTTGGTAAGTCCTCTCCAAGTCCTATTAAATTCCACTCTTAGCATATCTGAATTCTTTGTCAATTGGAAACACAATTATCCTTATTTCTTGAAAAAAAATCATGCTTAAATGCTTCTAGACTAGCCTCCCCGCTTTTTTTATGTTGGAAACCCTTGTTAGCAAGGAACAAATATATATTTCAAAATAAAAATCCTGAAACTAGGAAATCCTTGACCAAAACTTGGAGTCTTTCCATGGAAACCATTTTATCCAAAGGTAACAATAAAATAGATATCAAGCTATTACAAAATGAAGAGAGTCATTGGTTCAAATTCGTCTTGGATAGATCACCATGCATTGTGTGTCTACCCATGAGAAATATTATTAGTTCAGTTAATTGGAAGGTGCGTCTGAAATATCAGGCTTTCATGGATTAGTTAAAATCTCTCAAGTGGACATGCCTTTTCTTTGATGGTGCCTTTAAATCGAATCCCGATCAATCTGGCGCTAGTAATTTCATTATCGATCATCTAAGATCATAATCAGTGTCATTTGAATGGGGGTTATGTATTAAATCTAACAACGGGGATGAGGCATGTCGCTTCCTTCTGGGTGCTCAAGTCCTTTGTGAGTGCAATTTTAAAAATACGATATTGATTGGAGATTCTACCACCCTCATTCATTAGAAGATAAAAAATATGATTCCCAAAATTGATGACCTTGGGAAAATAGTCTCCTGAATTCAACATCAAATGAGGAATTTGAGAGAGGTCTCCTATTATCACGTCTTCAGAGAAAAAAATGGTAGGGTAGATGAATTGGCAAATGATGCATGTTGTAGACCCCAAGGACAGACCAAGATCAACAACGAGATTTTTATCAGGTATATTCCTTGGTTTCTCACTTAATCACGTGCAAGAAAGTGCTTAAGTCATAATCATTTCCAAAAATTGTTCTTCCCACTCTAACGACAGACCCTTCATAAACCCTCAGCATATCCTTACTGGTCAAAGCTCTAACTTCCAAGCAGATAAGAGTATCTTCTCGAAATCTTCTCCTTTGCAATTTACTCAGATCAAATTTGTTCACTTGAAACTTCATAGAATTCTCATGAGTGTTTCTTTCTCCCTCCCTTCCATAAATTCTCCTCATTGCTCCCCTTTGAGCCCATTCTCTCCTTGAGCGCGCAACCTCCCTCTCAGTCTCTTTCCTTATCTTTTTATTCGTTCTCTCTGCCCTATGGTACTTCTTGTCTCTGTTTCGGTTCATTTTTTAGTGGCATTGTTGTGGTATTCCTTCTCACTCTGCATCCCCATTGCACTCAATTCCATCAAAATCTCAAGAAATCTCAATTCACCCCCCTTCCCTCACCTCCCTTCGTCCAATGCCTTCGATTCATGGTTGTCCCCAATGTAGCTCCCTCAAAGAAGAACTATAACAATTCATAGCTCTGCATAATCAATGAAAGGAGCATTGATCCTCAAAGTTGGGGTTCTTATATCATCAATGCACCACCCTAAGATATTCTCTTGACAATATTTTCTAACGTTGCTCCCATATTGAACAAGCCCTGCACTCTCTGCGAGACATGACCGGAAATAAGTTTTCTGAGAATTCAAGCTCCAACAATCGAAGCATCATACATCAATAGAAAGAGTAAAAGTACACAAATAAAGAGTAGAAGGAGTAGACAGACCCACCTCCGCCCCAGACCCCATGACTTCTTTTCTCTCCAGTGTTTTGTTTCTCATCATAGTGAACAATGAACAATATATGTATTCTTCTACTGCAACAATATGTTAGAATCTACAAGTTAAATGTAGTAGGCAAAACAAGTGTTTTTTAGTTTCATGTAAAAGGAGGAAAACACATATCTAAGAGTTTTGTTTCAGCTCCCCTCTTGATCTAGTTAAAAGCATTGTACTAGGGCGTTAGCCTCTCTCCTTTTTTTGAATGAATATATCATAATCGACCCTGCTTATATATATAACTTATTTTGTTTATATTGAGTTATATGTTTTTCTTTTAATTTGGAAATGATGAATATTATATTTCAGACCGTTGGGTCCATTTGTGACTACTCTAATGGAAATTACCATTCAAGTGATGGCACCATCAAAGCGATCCAACAATCAATCCCAATGCTCAACGTTGACTAGGGTATTTTTTTTGTTATCTTACAAAAAATATATGTTTTGTCTTTAGGAATAGTGGTCTCCGACCATGTCAATGGAATTTGAGATATTGAAAGTCATTTAAAAAAAAAATTGAGTTCTTTAATTTAGGATAATTTATTTTCGATTTTACTATTAAAATCTATCATATTTTATAAGTTGGGTTATAAGAAATTGAATTTTCTAATGTTTCCTTTACTCTCAATTAATGATTGAGAATGAAATATTGCAATTTGGTTTGTATTTGACATATACAACAAAGAAACAAAGTTAATATTTTTCATGTTTTTATAATGTTTGAAATTGTTGAATTGGTTTTGAGTATCAACCATATCCATAATTTTTGCTAGCAGGTGACACTTTCATTGTCATCATGGAAGAGTAATAATTTAATGCTACTCTTTCCCAAGCCATTGCTTTACTGCATTTCCTTTGTAACATATGGTGTAATTACTAGTTAGAAAACTCTAAAATGTAGAAAATATTTAAATATAATAATTTTATGTATATAGCAAAAAAAAAATTAAAATTTTATAAATAGAATTAATACTAAAAATATAGAAAAAATTTATATGTTGTTCTTTTAATTTGGAAATGATGAATATTATATTTCAGACCGTTGGGTCCATTTGTGACTACTTGAATGGAAATTACCATTCAAGTGATGGCACCATCAAAGCGATCCAACAATCAATCCCAATGCTCAACGTTGACTAGGGTATTTTTTTTGTTATCTTACAAAAAAAATTGAGTTCTTTAATTTAGGATAAAATCTATCATATGTTATAATTTGGGTTATAAGAAATTGAATTTTCTAATGTTGCCTTTACTCTCAATTAAGGATTGAGAACGAAATATTGCAAAACACTCAGATTCTAATTGTAGGATGACATGGTGCAAATTACTGTATTGTTGGCCCATATGCATTTTCGTTTTGATTTACTCATCTTTTGTATTTCACCTTTTTGGTTTGTATTTGACATATACAACAAAGAAACAAAGTTCTTAATCTTTTGCATGCTTTTATAATGTTTGAAATTGTTGAATTGGTTTTGAGTATCAACCATATCCATGATTTTCGCTAGCAGGTGACACTTTCATTGTCATCATGGAAGAGTAATAATTTAATGCTACTCTTTCCTAGGCCATTGCTTTACTGCATTTCCTTTGCAACATATGGTGTAATTACTAGTTAGAAAATTCTAAAATGTCAAAAATATTTAAATATAATAGTTTTATGTATATAGCAAAAAAAAATTAAGAAACAAAGTTCTTAATCTTTTGCATGTTTTTATAATGTTTGAAATTGTTGAATTGGTTTTGAGTATCAACCATATCCATGATTTTTGCTAGCAGGTGACACTTTCATTGTCATCATGGAAGAGTAATAATTTAATGCTACTCTTTCCTAGGCCATTGCTTTACTGCATTTCCTTTGCAACATATGGTGTAATTACTAGTTAGAAAATTCTAAAATGTCGAAAATATTTAAATATAATAGTTTTATGTATATAGCAAAAAAAAAAATTAAAAATTTTATAAAAAGAATTAAAACTAAGAATATAAAAAAATTCTATTTTTAAATAATAAAAGACATTAATTTTATTTTTGTGATAATTCATTTAATAATGATTCAATGTATTAAATTAAAAAAATAATATTAAAAATAGTAAATTTATATCCATAATCATGTGAAGTGTGTATAATGAATATATAATAATCATGTGAAATGTGTATAATGAATATATTAAAGCCAAAATAATGTAATAGAATGTATATATAATTGTGAGGAAAATATAAATTTGGTTAAAAAATAATTAAAAAATATATAATTTTGAAAAAGCAAGGAGAGAGACCGAACATGACGTCGATAACAATATCTAAAGTTATAACACTTTCCAAATTATAAATAATGCTTCTTAAATTTCAAATAGTCACATTAATAATATAAAACATATGATTATAAATGATGATTATTATTTATAATAAATAACAACAAAACCATTATTATTTATCTCAATTCTTCTTAATACTAATATTTAAAATAATTAATTTTATTTAACAATATATAAAATTAAAATTCTAAAATAAGTTTAATTTAATCCAAAAATTCAGATCAAAAATATATTCTCAAATAAAACCACTAAATTAAAAGTAACTTACACCGAGTCTTTACACAACCTCAGTTTCAAATTTCTCAGAAAAATTAAACTATCGTAAACCTCAGTTTCGAATCGCAGAAAATGAATGCGAATTGAAAGCCATTTTAAAAATAAAATAAAATAACGAAGCAAAAAGAAATACATCCAAACTTAATGAAGCTTCTTCATACAAGGCACTACACTGAGCAATATATTTGTATAAAAATATCTCATTACATGTACCCGCCACCATGGGTACTCCGCTAATTTTGAATTGAAATTTAAATCTTTAACCATAGAATGTAACGAAAGCCATAATAGGTGTCAAACTCTCGGCGCATTTGATGTTTGAGAACAACATGTGTCGCATTTAGAAATATCTAAAAGCACGAATCATGGGAAGACAAATTACGCGTATTACCTGAGTGATAAGTCTGTAATGCTGTTATCGGCGTTTGATGGAGGAGCCGATACAGATGATGCATGTGACAAGTACGCAGACCCAGATTCGTTAGTTGTGGAAACATTAGAGTTCACAAAAGCAGGCTTTGTGGGATTTGGTAAGGTGACAGAAGCAGATGAAAGCATGAAAGATATTGTAGACATTGGTGGACGAAGTGATGGATCGGCTTGCGTACACAAAATACCAACATGGATGCATCTGCACGCTTGCCCCTCATCGCATCTTTCCATTATCGAAGGATCAATCATCTGCACAATATTTTCTTGTTTATATAAGCTCCAGGCCTGCCTAATCACAACGAATTGTCATTTTGATATTCAATATATACATGATGGAGATCAGATCCATAAGATCGGCGCGCCTCAATTTAGTTTTATAGTGAACGAGTACAGAAATTCATATCAATGGAGATCAACAGCGAAATCCCTAAACTCAGGCTTCGATAAAACAATTTATATATCGAACTATATAGCATAGCTTGTATAAGGTAGATATTCTTAGTTGGAAAATACAATAATAACATTACTAGTATAGTATCTTACCCATCTTAAAAGCATCTGCATTTCAGGCGACAAACTATAATCTGCGTTCTTTCTCCCAGTGATTGTTGGAATATTGAAAATTCTAGAACAAATAGTGGAGAGAGTAATACTTTCCTCTTTAACATGGAGAAATTTAAAATTTACTCACTGGAGACAGAGTTTCAACTCTCAAAAGAAAACATCTATTTCATAAAAACACTGTTACAAATTCTTCCTCTAACAGAGGGATTCAAAATAGTGACTGCTGCTTCAACACAATACACGCACAAGACTTCACTGTCTTAATAAAACTTTCTATCTCTCTGAAAATAAAACGCTCTGTTTTTTTTAAAACAACGCACTGGTGTGCAAATCATAATAAGAACATTACATTACAGAGTTTCGGGCCTTTACATTATATATGCACCGTACATATTAAAAATTAAAACATAAAATATATAAGCAGCACCGGTTCCGGTCTTAACTTATAACGCGTGACCCTTTTTAAAAACTCCGATCTCCGATTGATAACCAGATGCGATGTATCATATACATTACCATATAAACTGTGTCGGGTCCGAAACATCAAACAAACAAATTGCGCCATATGAAAAAGTTCCGATTGCAATTGGCAAAGCGGATGCGATGGCTCAATTAACTCCGCTGCATAAGTCCATCGGGTCCGGGCTTATCAAACAAAATAAACAACCAACCGAAAATTCCGATTGCGATTGGCAAAGACGGACGCGATGTAACAATTAAACTTCGGCCTATAACATGGTCGGGTCCGCCATTTGGATTGTGCAATCAGGGCATAACCAAAAGTCCCCCCGATTGCGATGTTGCGATTGTATTGTAATGTGCCGCATGGTATGTGGGACCAACAGGCCTCGGCTTTGGTGGAGGGCGATTACAATATGAAACAGTTGCGATTGTGATCATCGCATCACAATGTTTCAACGCTACAAATACATTGCGGTGGTTCCAATTGGAACTGCCGATTGCGTTCATCGCATCGGTCTATCGCCATATCAACAAGACACTTTAACCTTTAAAATATTTCTGCTGTGAAACATATATGTGAACCGTTCCGTAAGCGGAACTCACCACATCAATAAGACATTGTAAGGCTTGTGATTACTGCCTAAGTCAACATAGTTACCGATCAAATAGGTAACTGAACTGGTACCTACTTTTTTGCGGTAGCAAAAAATACATCCGATTTTGAAAAGTGATGATGTAGAATCACCCATTTTTTTTTAGCATATTTTTTACACTTAAATTTTTTATTTATTTATGAAGTATGAACATTTGTTTTAAAATGATAGTGATTTTCATGCTAATTTTGAAAAGTGTTGATGCAGCATCAACAATTTTTTTTAGAGTGGTGATTTTCATCCCAAATTTGACAAGTGTTGATGCAACATCAACCTTTTTTTTTAGAGTGGTGATTTTCATGTTGGTAATAAAACATAAAATTAAAATTGAAAAACATGACAAAAAAATTTCAAATAAATAAAAAAATATATATAAATAATAAAAAAACCAATAAAAATGTAAAAAATAAAACAAAATTAACTTGTAAAAAAAGAAAACAAAAAAATTCAAAAATTAAATTAAAAAAGAGAAAAAATTAAAAAAAACACATAATTTAAAGAAAAAAATTAGAAATTGAAGAAAAAAAAAAAAAAAAACATCAAGAACATTTTTTTTGTAATTATTAAAAAAAAAAAAATTAAAAAGAAAATTAAAAAATTAAAGCTAAAATACAAAAAAAATAATTAAAATTAATTATATATATATATATATATATATGAAAAATTAAATTTAAATTAAAAAATAAAATAAAATAAAATAAAATTTAAAATGAAAATGAAAATAAAAAATTATTGTTTTTTTAACATTAAAGTATTTTAAAATTTTAAAAATTAAAAATTAAAAATAAAATTAAAAAAACATATTTGAAAAAAAAAAAAATATTATTATTATTATATTTTAAAAAAAAATTAAGAAAAAACAAATATTAAATTTAATAAATAAAAAAACAAAAATTAAATAATTAAAAACTAAAAATTAAAATGAAATATTAAATTAAAAAAAGAGTTATTAAAATTTAATAAATAAATAAAAAATTAATTAATTTAAAAAAAAAAAAAATTATAACAACAACAATCTAATGCATTACATCCAACGTCAGCGCTTTGTTATATATGGACTTATGAGTTTGACATATTGACTTTCATATGCTCGATTTCTTCGTGGGTTGGCACCTTCTTCCGTCGTTGAGCCTTTCATTTAGCTTATGAGTGACGTAGTATCTGGAAAAAGGGTTGAATTTGAAGGAAAGGGGACCAGAGGTTTCAGCCGAGGCTTATGGTTGCAGCTTGATGTCACTTGAAGGAGTCATTGCATTTGTAACACAGCATGCAACGCAGCACGAAACAGAAATAGGAATAGCAACAGCAACAGCACACAACAGATGCGACAACACGTTGCTCGGCTCAGCTGGAGGATTCGGGCTAGCTGGCATTTGGCTATGCGAGCTTGGAAGAGATCAGGACTCGTAAACCTTGAAGTTCCATTACGCTCATCTTGTGTTTTCTCATAGACAACCAACTGAGGGAATGAATTGCCTACATAACAAACGTGATTAGAATGGGAAAAAATTGAATGTTATTTCATTCATTCATTTACTGATGGTTTGTGAGCACCCATCAATGGGAGGTCGATTCCGAGAATCGACCTCCCTTCCAGTGTCGACATGAGGGCGATTAAATCCAATATTTTTAAAAGTTAAATAAATTCTTTTAATTAATTTCGTTTTCTTTTAAATTAATTTTTATTTTTTTTTATTTTTTGTTTTAATTTATTCAAATTATATATATATATATATATATATATATATATATATATATATATATATATATATATATAATTTTGTTTTTTTTCGTTTAAATGTAATTTTTTTTAATTAAATAAAATTTAATATTTAAAATATTTTATTTAAATTTATTTTTTATATTTTAAATTAAATATTTTTTGTTTAAATTAATTTGTTTTTATTTTATTTTATTTTATTTTGTATTTTTAAATTATTTAATTTTTTCCATTTTTAATTTAAAATTTATTTTTAAAAGTGTGTTTTATTTTTGTTAAAATTTTATTTTTTATTTTAAAATTTATTTATTTATTTATTAAAATTTAATATTTTTTTTTTTAATTTTAATTTTTTTATCTTAATATTTGATTTTTCTAATTTAATAAAATTTAATATATATATATTTTTTAATTTAATTTTTTTTTGTTTTTTTAATAAAAAAAATTTAATCTAATATTTTTATTTTTCATTTTTCGTGTTTAAATAATTTTTATAAAATTTTTAAATAATGTTTTTTTTTTTAATCTATTAAAATTTACTAATTTTTTTTTAACTTAATTGGTATATTTTAAAATTTAATTTTTTTTTTTTTATTTAATAAAATTTTTCTTTTTCTTTTTAAAATTTAATTTGTGTATTTTAAATTTATTTTATTTTTTAAAATTTATTTGTTTTTTAAATTTAAATTTTTATTTTTTATTTTTATTATTTTCCAATTTTTAATATATTTTTATATTTTAGTTTTACAATGTTTTAATCTTTATTTTTTTTTCTTAATTTTTTTATTTTTTAATTTTTTAAATTTTTTACTTAAAAAATAAGGAATTTAGTTTTTTTTCAATCATTTTAAAAGGTTTTTTTTTTTTTTTGATATAAATTTTTATTATTCTAAATTTTTTGTTTCAACACAATCCATTTTCGAGGTGTTTTTTTTTTTTGCACAAAAGAAAAAAAGACGGTATTCCAACATTAACACTTTTCGTTTTCAAGGTGTTTTTTGCACACAATATTGACGATGTTATTCTAACATCAACACTTTTCATTTTCAGATTGTTTTTTGCACACACAAAATTGGCGATGTTATTTCACCATTAACACTTTTGGTTTCAAGGGTGTTTTTTCAATCCCTTTTTCAAGAAAAAAGTTGGTTTTTAGCATAATTTTAAAAAATGTTGAAATTTGACCCTAAAAAAGAAGTCGTGCGTTCTAGAAGACATTTTTCATTTTTGGGTTGTTTTTTCATTTTTTTTGAGTTTTCTTGGGTTAGAGTTCTCGTTTTGAGGTAATAGTTCTCATTTGATCGGTAACTATGTTAGTCATTAACTCCGCCGGTTATATTGGTAAGGCTTTAAAGCTTTTTTCAACTTGTAATCAAACCTCTGCCTGCTGGCGAGACTTTGATTCTAAACATTAAACTCTGCTCTTGAGAAATCGGCTACCGCCTTGGATTAAATATCAAAGCGGTCAAATCTCATCTGCTCTGTACTGCTCCTGTGTGGCTTTCCAATCCTTTTGCAATTTCATTAAGACAACAGCATCGCCTTTGCTAAGGCTTCAATGTGCCGCATTACAGTCACTTCTGCACTTACTGTTGATTGACTTCAGCAGTTGGAATTAATTTCCAACACTCCCCCTTAATTTCAACTGCTGGGTTTTTCTACATACTCAGGCATTTCCTGAAATATTCAAAGCTTTTCTGCGCAAGTGGCTTTGTGAGGATATCTGAAAATTGATCCTCTGTTCTACAATGTTGCAAAAGTATCTCACTATTGTTAACCAATTCACGTATGAAGTGAAACTTGGTGTTAATGTGCTTTGTCCTCTTATGAAAAAATGAATTTTTAGACAGTGCAATAGCTGAGCTATTGTCACAATAAACCACTGTTCCTTTTACCTGTTCTTGGCATAAACTTCTCAACATTTTTCTCATCCAAACTACTTGACATGCTGCTGTTGTAGCTGCCACATATTCTGCTTCTGTTGTAGACAACGCTACAATGGGTTGTTTCTTAAAAGCCCGTGAAATGGCTCCTGAACCGATGTGAAAAACATAATCGGAAGTGCTCTTCCGATCATCTACACTTCCAGCGCAATCACTGTCAGTGTATCCAACTAAATCTGAACATTCTGAAGCAGTATATAAAATACCAAACCTTTTAGTACCTTTAACATACCTCAGAATTCTTTTTGTTGCCTGCCAATGTGCATCCTTTGGCTTTTCCATGAATCTGGAAATCAAACTAATAATATGCATTATGTCCGGCCTAGTTGCAGTCAAATACATAAGGCTGCCAACTATGCTCTTGTATAAACTAGGATCAAAATCCTTGCTGCTGTCCTCTCTGTTGAGTTTTAATCCCATCATTGTGGGAGTGATCGCTGCTTCGCTTTCTTGCATGTTAAATCTTTCAAACACCTCATTAACATACTTTGCCCGTGAGATAAAAATCTCGTTTTCATCTTGTTCTACTTCTATTCCTAAGAAATATCTCAACAAACCCATGTCAGTCATTTCAAATTCTTCTTTCATGACTGTTTTAAAATGTTCAATAAGATAATCATCATTACCTGTAAAAATAACATCATCAACATACAAAACTACAATCAATATTTTACCATCTTTTTCTTTGATGTAGAGGGTGGGTTCTCCCTCACACTTTTCAAAACCATTTTCCAGTAGATAGGAATCTATTCTACTGTACCACGCTCTTGGCGCTTGCTTCAGCCCATAAAGAGCTTTCTTCAACTTACACACTTTGTGCTCTTGGCCTTTTTTTCATAGCCGAGAGGTTGTTCAATGTAAACCTCTTCCATTAACACTCCATTTAGCAATGCTGACTTGACGTTCATTTGGTAAAATTTCCACTTGTTTTGTGATACTATGGACATCACTGCTCTCACGGTTTCCATTCTAGCAACCAGTGCGAAAGTTTCCTCATAATCTATCCCATGCTTCTGCTTATATCATTTGACAACAAGTCTTGCCTTGTGTCTTTCTATTTTGCCTTCAGCATTACTCTTGGTCATGTAGACCCATTTAACTCCAATGACATCTTTACCTTTTGGGAGTTCAACCAAATCCCAAGTCTTGTTTATTTCTATGGCATTTATTTCCTCATCCATAGCTTCTATCCATTTCTTATCCTTAATAGCTTCTTCGAAATGAACAAGTTCATCAACATGAAAATATAAAGCAAACAAAGAATTGATTCCTTCATTTGCTATATATTTTTCATAAATATCTTTCAAACTTCTGAATATCTTACCTTTTTCATTAGATGTATAAATGCTTGAAGAAGCACTTGAATTTCCTCCTTGTGGTGTCCTTGGAGAAGCACTGTCATTTCTCCTCAAAGGTGTGCACTGCTGCTCTTGTGTTGGTGCTGCTATTTGGGAATGTATTTCAGCCAACTCATCATTATTTTAATCACGAGATAAACAGTGTTTAACATTCACTGTTTTCTCTATGCTTCCATCCCAAGCTTCC
Source organism: Pinus albicaulis (assembly GCA_034641835.2). NCBI lineage: Eukaryota > Viridiplantae > Streptophyta > Pinopsida > Pinales > Pinaceae > Pinus > Pinus albicaulis. Next base: position 407,268,882 of record CM076581.1, read on the forward strand.
TCTTCAATAAACTGAACATCTCTTCTCACAATAAACCTCTTGGTGGATGGGTTATACAACCTATAGGTCTTGGATTCCTCACTGTATCCAATGAAAATACATTTCTCCCCCTTGCTGTCCAACTTCTTCCTTAGCTGATCCGGAATGTGTGCATAAGTTACACATCCAAAAACCTTCATGTGTGTGACACCTTGCTTTGTGCCACTCCATGCCTCTTCCGACACTTTGTTCATAACTACTTTTGTAGGGAATCTATTCAAAATGTACGTTGGACAATGTACAGCTTCAACCCAATAATCATTAGGCAAATGCTTTGCCTTTAACATACTCCTTGCCATGTCCATTATGGTTCTATTCTTCCTTTCGGCTACTCCATTTTGCTGCGGAGTATATCTAGTTGTAAACTGCTTATGAATACCATTTTCTCTACAAAAACGTAGAAAATATTTAGAGATATACTCACCTCCTCTGTTAGTCCTTAGGACTTTGATATGCAGCCCACTCTGGTTCTCAACTAGTGCTTTGAAATTGCGAAATTTTTCAAACACTTCACTGTTTTTCAAAAAGTAAACCCAAGTTTTTCTTGTAAAATCATCTATGAATGTTAACACATAGTGGCTGCTTGCAAGCGATGGAGTTTGCTTCGGTCCACACAAATTTGAGTGGACAATCTCTAAGGGTGCTTTTGCCGTTATGATTTTCCCAGAAGGAAAACTTTCTCTGTGTTGTTTCCCCAAGATACAACCTTCACAAAGGCTGTCTGGTTTCTCTATCAATGATAAACCACTTACCATTCATTTTCTGTTCAACAAATTAAGACCTCCAAAGTTGAGATGTCCAAATCTCAAGTGCCACAATCAATTATCATCTTTTGGTTCGCTTTGGAAAGTCTCTTGTGCCACTGCTACTTTCTCTTCACCATTCTTCAAATCTGCTCTCATTCTAAGAGGGAACATCATGTTCCTCGTCATCTTCACTTCAGCAATACATTGTTTGCTGGGTGGTTTATCCATGATGGTACAAACATCATCCTCAAAGAAAACATTATACCCCTTATGGACAAGTTGTCCAATACTTAAGAGGTTACACTTCATTCCTGGAACATAATAAACATCTGCTATGGATTTCTTTGCACCATTCCTTGTTAAAAAATTTACATTTCCTTTTCCCATAACAGAAACTTTGCTATCAGTTCCTAGTGTGACTTGTGACTTCACACTCTCATCTAACATAGAAAACATTGCTATGTTTCCTGTCATATGATTACTGCAACCGAAGTCTAGAAACCATAAATCCTCACTTTTTTCTTCAGCCATATTACAAGCTAAAAACAAATTATTTTGACTGATATTTTCTCTAGTGAAATTTGCACTAGTTCTATTTCCCATATCATTCTGCTTCTTTCTACATTCATTAGCATAATGACCATATTTTTTACAATAGTGACATTGGACATTGGATTTATCATACCTTTGTCCTTGAGCATTCTACTGACCACTCTGTTGGCTGCTGCCTTGGCTGTGGCTATGACTTTGACTGTTGCACCTTCCATGTGAATGTGTAGGGTTGTTCCTTCCACCTCTGTTTTGGCTTATGCCTCTTCCTCTTTTGTTTCCTCTGCCTTGCCCTCTTCCTCTTCCGAAAGACATCTGGGTCTTAAAGGCATGCTCAAGAGATGAGTTTTCACTCCTACCCAATCTTTTTTCATAAGTCATCAGTGATGCATGTAGCTCATCCACTGAAAAATTTGTGAGATCCTTAGTCTTCTCTATGGTGGTGACAATCACATCGAATCTTGAGGGTAGACTCCTCAAGATTTTTTCCACAATTCTCTTATCTTCAAGAGTCTCTCCATGAGATCTTATTTGTGTGACCATTCCAATCACATGAGTGAAGAATGAGTCAATAGTATCTGACTCTTTCATACAGAGAGTCTCAAAGTCTCTCCTCAACAACTGAAGTTTTGCTGTCTTCACTTTTTCCATATCTTGATAGGCTGTCTTGAGAGTTTCCCATGCTTCTTTGGATTTCTTAGATGCTGCTATCCTAGGAAATACACTCTCATGTACTGCTTGATACAATAAGAAGAGAGCCTTGGAGTCTTTCTTCCTAATGATTTTCAGCATCTCTTTCTCTGCTTGAGTTAAATCTTCAAACTCTTCGTCATTTGCTGACTCTACAAAGCCATTCTCAACAAATTCCCATAAGTCTTGGGAGACAAATAAAGCTCTCATAGTTATTGACCAGTAGTCATAATTCTTCTCATTAAATATTGGGAGATGGATATTTCCCATACCCATACCAGTGCTGGCTCCAGCCATTCTGCACTCTTAACTATGATTCAAAAACACTTGATTGTGTATTTTAAAATAACTGACTATTTTGCAACAGTAACACAATAAACTGTATAGAGAAATACCTTTGGATTCTTTTTGGCTGAGTCTTCACACTGCTGGAGAGGCTGCTGCAGCAAAGAACTCCTTTCCTTCAGCTTCTTTGATCTTCAAAGAGCCTGGACTAGCTCCGATACCATGTTGGAATATTGAAAATTCCAGAACAAACAATGGAGAGAGTAATACTCTCCTCTTTAACACAAAGAAATTTAAAATTTACTCACTGGAGACAGAGTTTCAACTCTGAAAAAGAAACATCTATTTCATAAAAAAACTCTTGCAAATTCTTCCTCTAACAGAGGGATTCAAAATAGTGACTACTTCTTCAACACAGTGCACGCACAAGACTTCACTGTCTTAATAAAACTCTTTGTCTCTCTGAAAATAAAACGCTCTGTTTTTTTTAAAACAACACACTGCTGTGCAAATCATAATAACAACATTACATTACAGGCTCTCGGGCCTTTACATTATATATGTGTCGTACATATTAAAAATTAAAACATAAACTATATAAGCATCGGGTCCGGTCTTAACTTATAACGCGTGACCCTTTTTAAAAACTCCGATCTCCGATTGATAACCGGATGCGATGTATCATATACATTACGCCATATAAACTGTGTCGGGTCCGGAACATCAAACAAACAAATTGTGCCATATGAAAAAGTTTCGATTGCGATTGGAAAAGCGGATGCGATGGCTCAATTAACTCCGCTACATAAGTCCATCGGGTCCGAGCTTATCAAACAAAATAAACGACCAACCGAAAATTCCGATTGCGATTGGCAAAGCCGGACGCAATGTAATAATTAAACTCCAGCCTATAACATGGTCGGGTCCGCCATTTGGATAGTGCAATCGGGGCATAACCAAAAGTCCTCCCGATTGCGATGTTGCGATTGTATTGTAATGTGTCGCGTGGTCTGTGGGACCAACGGGCCTCGGCTTTGGTGGAGGGCGATTACAATATGAAATAGTTGCAATTGCGATCATCGCATCGCAATGTTTCAACACTGCAAATACATTGCGGTGGTTTCAATTGGAACTACCGATTGCGTTCATCGCATCGGTCTATCGCCATATCAACAAGACACTTGAACCTTTAAAATATTTCTGTTGTGAAACATATATGTGAACCGTTCCATAAGCAGAACTCACCACATCAACAAGACACTGTGAGTAAGACTTGCAATTACCACCTAAGTCATTAACTCCGCCGATTATATTGGTAAGGATTTAAACCCTGATTCAACCTGTAATCAAAGCTCTGCCAACTGGCGAGACTTTGAGTCTGAACATTAAACTCTTCTCTTGAGAAATCGGCGACCGCCTTGGATTAGATATCAATGGGGTCAAATCTCATCTGCTCTGTACCGCTTCTGTGCGACTTTCCAATCCTTTTGCAATTTCATTAAGACAGCGGCAACCGCCTTTGCTAAGGCTTCATGTGCCGCAGTACAGTCACTTCTGCACTTACTGTTGATTGACTTCAGCAGTTGGAATTAATTTCCAATAGTGATAAGTTCCAGGAGAAGAACGCCAAAGCTATAAACATCAACTTTTGCAGATAATTTCCCCTGCATAGCATACTCTGGTGCCATATACCCGCTGCGTGTACAAATTACATTTTCGTGATTATATATAAATGGAAAATTGAGGAACAACAAACTGAAAATTACTTGTGAATGAAAGCGGCCTAGTCCTGGAACTCAGAAAATTAAAACATAAACCACAAGGCAAATCCCCAAATGAAAAATAGTCATGATCAGTCAAATTACAATACTGTCGATCCTCTTGAAATCAAATTAGCACAGTACAACATATATGCATCCTACTGCGTTTGACAGTGTGTGAGAGTGATGATCACTGTTCACTGTTTTGAGATCTTACTAAGTTCCAGCAACTCTTGTGCTGACGTGACTCTCATCTTCACAAAAAAGTCTTGCTAGGCTGAAATCTGCTATCTTAGGATTCAGTCCCTCGTCCAACAAAATATTGCTTGCTTTAATATCCCGATAAATGATGAGCAGCTGAGAATCCTCGTGTAGATATAGAAGCCCACGAGCTACTCCAAATATAATGTTGTAGCGCTTCAGCCAGTCAAGCTGGTTGCGTTTGTTTGGATCTGTATCCATGGATGCAAGCAAGAAAATAACTAATTATCATGACCCAACTAAATTGATGCGTTTTATCAACATACAAAGTAAAGTAGAAATAACTTACTGAATAGTATTTTATCGAGGCTGTTATTCGGTAAATACTCATAAACCAGCAATCTTTCTGATCCCTCATCACACCAACCGAGTAGGTTCACAAGATTTCGATGTTGAATATTGGCCACAAGCTGAACTTCATTTAGAAATTCTTGACCTTAAGGAGAGCTTCTTTACGGCTATTTATTTTCCATCTTCTGTAGTTCCCTGAGACATTTAGACAAAAATATCAATATGATCATTATGACTCGGTTGCGGCTAGAGCAGCCTGCGGACTATTGATACAAGATTCTATAAACTAGCAGAAGCTTTCTCGGCAAAATGTCTTCCATTCACAATCAGAATTTATCAGAATTTATTTCACACATTTCGAATACGTTTTCGCTGGAGGATATCATAAATTTGGGTCAACCTATCACTGGAGAAGAGCTGATCGAGAAAACGAAGGATAAGAACCTGGGTCCAGATAGATGGGGTTAGAATTTTTTATTCACTTCATGGATTTGATGATTCCACACTTTTTTGGCGGCAAGGATTTGAGGATTAAGGGGTTTATTCCTGGGCTATCAATGCCATGTTTGTAGATCTCATTCCTAAGAAGGAAAACCCCTTGTCATTTGCGGATTACAGGCCTATTTCCCTCTGCAACTCTCTGTATAAATTGATCGCTAAGATGATCGCCCGTAAACTCAAACTGATACTGTCTAAACATATCACCATAGCACTGAAGAGTAGTTTGGGTTTATTGAGGGCAGGCATATTCAAAACGCAATAGGTATTGCACAGGAGATTATTCACTCTAATAAAACGCAGAACAGGTGTCATACCTTCTCAAGGTGGATTTAACCAAGGTATACGATTGCATTGATTGGGAATTTCTTAAACAGATATTGATCGAAGCAGGTATGTCCTCACCGAATATTTGCTGGATTATGCCTACATCAAGACCACGAATTTTGTTGTCATCATAATGGGCATCCTTCCCAATTCTTCTCTGCTCACAGAGGTCTCAGACAGACAGTTCTGCGCACTGTCACCCAAGCTTTTTCTCTAGTTAATTGACAGTCTGAGCAGAAAAGTGCGAGATCCTAGGGTCCAAGGTTGTATAACTCGGGTGTGAGATTCTGGTCCGAGATGCTACCATATCAGAATGGACATGTTTTTATAACATCATTATGTCCTTTGGAGAGGCTTCAGGTTTATGCATGAATGGCACTAAATCTATCCTGATACAAAATGGCGATGTAGGGTCGTAGATAAAGGACACGAGCACGTTTTTTTGGGCTGGTTACAGTCACATTGATGAAGGTATCATATACATGGGATTCAAACTGAAGCCTTATGGATACTGTAACAAAGATTGGGACTACTAGCCGAGAGGTTCCACAAGAAGCTAGGCTGTTGGAAGCATAGATGGTTGACTATGGGAGGTAGAATGATTATGTTAAAAGTGGTTCTACAAAATATTGCTGTATACTTGATGCACCTATTTCTTCTACTTTGGGAAGTAATTAAAAGGATACAAATTATCATGAGTAGCTTTATTTTGGCTTGGCCATTCATTTGGTTCAGTGGTCACTTATAGTTATGAAGAAAGTGGATGGGATGGATTCAAGATCAAGATTGGTCTAGATGCAATCAAAGAAGACCTATTGAAGAAAGTGGATGGGGATATTTTGGCCTGGCCATTCATATGGTTCAGTGGTCACTTATAATTAAACCTATTGAAGAAAGTGGATGGGATGGATTCAAGATCAAGATTGGTCTAGATGCAATCAAAAGTATGATGGGAACATTCATTATCTGTTCATATCCTTAATTTCTTTCATGAAAAAGAGATACTCTTCCTCGACAGATTTTCCAATTTAATACACATTATATTAACTAATAAGCATAGAGCAGCGCTGGGGATTTACAGATGCCAAACGATTTCGTTTGTGAATGAGAAAACTATATTTCTAATCTCAGAAATGCAAGTATCACCCTCAATGATGAGGAGGACCAATTGACAGTAGATCGGGTGAACGAGAACACACTCCTATGTTTTTGTTGAAAAGATATATTGTTTTCTTAACTGTAGATGTAAGAGTCATATAATGAATAGTAGAAACAACTAGACAACTGCTGTAAAGATGTCAATCCAAGATACAATAGGATGATTTAATAGAAAAACTGGAATACTATGCAAATGTAAATCAGAAACTTTTTATTCCACTGACCAAAAAAACTAACAGAAGCTTTCTTAGTAGATGTGTGCGGTACCTTGTATACAGCGCCAAATCCACCTTCCCCAAGCTTGTTATTTTGATGAAAATTTTCCGTAGCAATTATCAATGCTTCCATTGTAAACACAATTTGCCGATCTTGCCTGAATAATGTGTCTTCCTCAATTTGTCGATCACCTACACAATGAAAGCACAGTTTGGTTAATTGATATCATTTCGTAGGTTTCAATAGTGTTTAACAGAGTAAACTGTCGTAGCTATTGTATAGTAGTGTCATTGTGATGATCCATCACATCATGTTTTGGAAGCCAGATAAGAGAGATGCATCTTGCGTCAGCCCCCTGCATAAGGACTTAGGCAACCCATCAACCGTCTAAGTTACTGTGTACTAAATCTAAAAGTTTATTCAAAAGGGTGCCCAACGAGCTAATACTCTTTGAGCAGAGATTTTGTGATTTAGAAAAATGTTTTTCTGAATGTAAAATTCCAAAATATTTCCAAAATTTACCATCAATTTAAAAATATCTACCCATACTAAAATAAACCCAAATTTGATAATATGCACCGCTACAATTTGGAAGTTTCGAGGTGCATATGATCAGACCAAAATAAACCCAAATCTGATAATATGCACCGCTACAATTTCCTTCAAGGTGCATATGATCAGAGCCCAGCCCACGGGCCAGCAAAAATAATTTGATGCAATACCTTCGTTTGGCCATGAAAATTTGACAGACTTGAATCTTCTTCCAATTGCAAGCAAGCATACAAACACCACGAGAAGCAAACCGCCAGTAACACCTAAAATCAAGGGTAATTTGTTTGAAGACTTGTTGATCTGCGTACTGTTCCTCGATGGTGTGATATCCACCGCCATATTAACTGGCGCTGGCGCTTCAACAGGTGGCGTATCTGCAGTGGAATTAAAGAAGGGATATATTTCATAATGGACTATGCAGCTTCCAATCAGACCCCTAACCCCTTCACTTCCCGTATAAAGTGTGAAAATATAATTGATTGTATTTGAGAGACATGTTGTGCAGTCGTCACTGGATATATCTCTCCAGCAGCACTGGACCAGACACTACAACATAAAGGGGGGTTTTAAGACAATATTTAAGACAATTTTTGGGTAAATTGTCTTAATTTGAGACAAAAGAAAACTTGTGTATTGTCTTAAATATTGTCTTTAAGACACTACAACATAAAGGGGGGTTTTAAGACAATATTTAAGACAATTTTTGGGTAAATTGTCTTAATTTGAGACAAAAGAAAACTTGTGTATTGTCTTAAATATTGTCTTTAAGCGGGTGTCTCAAATTAAATTGTCTTAAAATTAAATCGTCTTAAAATATCGTCTCTATAAAGACAATATATAACACAAGCATTTTTGTCTCTCCAGAGACAATAGTTGCACTACAACACAAAAAGGGGTTTTAAGACAATTTTTGGGTAAATTGTCTCAACTTGAGACAATTTCATTTTTGTCTCTCCAAAGACAGTAGTTGGAATTAAAGACATATTTGTCTTTATGGAGACAATGTCTTTAATCCTATCTATTGTCTTTCTAGAGACAATATAAAACAATGACTCCAAAAAAATATCTCACCATTAAAATAAATCAATATAAAAATATTTAATTAAAAAAATCAACAATATCATTGAATAATTCATGTTAGGGTGCGGTGGAATCGAACCACCA